>CM053582.1:460233700-460292953 GCA_028627135.1 Pseudochirops cupreus | reverse complement strand
AAGAATCTAGAATTTAAAGTTCTATAATCAAATGTTAAAAATATATATGTATATATATATATATATATATAATTATTATTATTATTATTATTAACTACATCCAACTTGGAATTAAGACACACGTGGTAGGCAGATCCATCCTGCCCTACCAGAAAGTCAGAGGGGCGAGGGAGAGGACATAGGAGAGAGCAGATTGGGGGAAGGATAATACAGTGGGATGGCTGTTTTGAGGTGTTGGGTTGGGGAAAGACAGGGATAAAATTTGTAACTCAAAATCTTGTGGAAATGAATGATGTAAACAAGAAAATAAATAAATAAATTTATTTTAAAAAAATTTTAAAAAAAGAAAATGCTAGTCACATCTAGAGAAAGAACTATGGAGTCAGAATGCAGAACAAAGCAGACTATTCTCCTTTTTTTGTTTTGTTTTTTCTTTCTCATGGTTTTCCCCATTTGTTATAATTCTTCTATGCAACATGACTTATGTGAAAATGTGTTTAACAGGAATGTATGCGTAGAGCCCATATCAGATTGAAAGCCATTTTGGGGAGGGAGGTGTGAAAGAGGGGAGAAAATTTGAAACTTATGGAAGCAATTGTTGAAAACTACAAATAAATAATTTAATTTAAAAAGTAAAAGAAAAGTAAAATTGAAACTGACAAATGGAAAAGGAGGTACAAAAGCTTACTGAAGAAAATAATTCCTTAAAAATTAGGATTGGAGAGACAGCTAGATGGGTCAGTGAATAGAGCCCCAGCCCTGGAGTCAGGAGGACCTGAGTTCAAAAGCACCCTAGACACTTGACACTAGCTGTGTGACCTTGGGCAAGTCAGTTAAGCCCATTGCCTCACCTCTCCCCTCCAAAAAAAAATTAGGACTGTGCAAATGGAAGTTAATGACTACATGAGATATCAAGAATCAAGTCAAACAAAATCAAAAGAATGAAAAAATAGAAGAAAATGTAAAACATCTCATTGGAAAAACAACTGATGTGGGAATAGATCCAGGAGAGAATTTAAGAATTACTGAACTACCTGAAAACCATTATCAAAAAAAGAACCTGCACAGCATCTTTCAAGAAATTATCAAGGAAAACTGCCTTGATATTCTAGAACCAGAGGGGAAAATAGTCATTGAAAGAATCCAGTGATCAAGATCCCAAAATGAGAACTCCAAGGAATATTGTAGTCAAATCCCAGTACTATCAGATCAAGGAGAAAATATTGCAAGCAAACAGAAAGAAATAATTCAAATATCAAGGAGCCACAGTCCGGATTACATAGGACTTAGCAGCTTCTACTTTAAAGGCCTGGAAGACTTGGAATATAATATTCTGTGAGGCAAAGGAGCTTGGATTACAACCAAAAATCAACTACCCAACAAAATTAAGCCTAATCTTTCAGGGGAAAAGATGAAAATTCAATGAAACAGGGGACTTACAAATCATTCTGATGAAAAGACCATAGGTGAACAGAAAATCTGATCCTCAAATACAAAATTCAAGAGAAACATAAAAAGGTAAACAGGAAAGAAAAAAACAACCATGGTATTCAATAAGGTTAAACTGTTTACATGGGAAGGTGATACTTGTAACTCATGAGAACTCTATCTATTAGGGCAGTTAGATGGAGTACACTGTCTTAGATAGAGGGTGTGGGTATAAATTGACTTTGATGTGATGATAAAAAAAAATCAAAGGGTAAAAAAAAAAGGATTGTACTGGGAGAAGAGAAAAGGGGGAGGCAGAATAGGGTAAATTATATTACATGAAGAGGCATGAAAGACCTATTATAGTACAGGGAAAGAAGGGAGGGGGTGAACATTGTTTGAACCTTACTCTCATCAGATTTGGTTCAAAGAGGGAATAACATATGTAATCAGTTGGGTAAAGAAATCTATCTTACCCTATAAGGAAGTAGAAGGGGAAGAAGAAGAGAAAAATGGAGGGGGAAGGAAGAGGTTGATAGTAGGGAGGGCAGATTGAGAGAGGCAGTGGTCAAAACACTAGTGAGGAGGGACAGGGTGAAAGGAGAAGGAGAAAAAAGTATAAAGAGGAAATACACAGTTAGTAATCATAACTGTGAATGGGATGACTCTCCCATAAAATGGAAGCAGGTGGTAGGGCAGATTAAAAACCAGAACCCTACAATATATCATTTATAAAATAAATTCAAATCAAAACATCTCCAAGTTTTACCTCATATCTAAGTAATTGACAAAGATGATAAAGGATAGAGATAGATGTTGGTGGGGTTGTGGAAAAGTAAGTACACAAATACACTGTTGGTGGAAATGTGAACTGGTCCAACCATTCTGGAAAGTAATTTGGAATCATACAAGGAAAGTGATTAAAATATCAAAATCCTTTGACCCACTGACCCCATCGGTAGGCATCTACCCCAAGAAAGTCAATTATAAAATTATAGGACCCACATATATTAAAATATTTATAACAGCACTTTCTATAATAGCAAAGAACTGGAAACAACACAGTTCTCCTATTGTGGAAAGGTTAAATATATAATGCAATATTACTGTGCTATTAGAAACTAGGAATATGTTGAATAAAGAAGGACAGGAAGACATATGAACTGATGAAAAGTAAAGTAAAAACAGGAAAACAACATTATTACAATGATGTTTAGATGGAAAGGACAACAACATAACAATTAAAACTGAATACTGCAAAATTAGAATGAATAATCAGCCTCAAATTCGAGTATCTCCCCCCACTTCTTGGTAGAGGCAAGGACTATGAGTGTGGAACACTGTATATAATATCGAACTTTTTCCAATACATTGATTAGTCTTTTTTTTAAAAGACTTTTAAAAATCTTTTCAATAAGGGATGGCTCTGGGAGGGAAAAGAGGAAGCAAATTCAGATGATGTAAAAACAAAAGACATCAATAAAAATTTATTTTTTAAAAAGTTAAGGGGCAGCTAGGTGGTGCAGTGAACAGAGAACCGGCCCTGGAGTCAGGAGGACCTGAGTTAAAATCTGGCCTCAGACACTTAACACAAAACTAGCCGTATGACCTTGCGCAAGTCACTTATTGCCAATTGCCCTACCTTCCCCCCTCCAAAAAAGCAAAAAAAAAAAAAAGTTAAGACATAAAGATTTGTAGTAGAAGTGGGAAGATGAAGATGAGGCTTCTGATCAATCCAGGCAGCTATCATGGTGATACTATTACATTAGTCAGTGAAAATGCTAATGCTAGAGCCTACAACAGCTAAAAAGTTAAATCAATGAGATTTCTTTAAACCTTTTTCAATGAGCAAATTTATTAGCTAGTTCATGGGCAAAAAGGTTAAAAGACAAAGAGATCTCTTTGTCTTTTAACTTTAAAACAAACAGAATGATTTCCCTTTTAACTTTAAAACAAACAAAGGCAATGTGGTATACATAGTGGCTGGCTCTAAGAGCCAGTCTCAGAGCTAGAAAGACCTGGGTTCAAACCCCACCTCTAACATACACTAGCTGTGTGAGTTCAGGCAACTTAACCTCTGAGTGCTCGAAGTAACTGTCTAAAACCAGAAGTCCCAGGGAAGGTACCAACCCATATTAGTTAAGGGAGTTCCCTCATCCAGGAATATATCTATATCAATGAAATCATAGGTCCAGGGATCCCTCTCCCCTATATGAAGTAATCCCATTTCCTTAAAATGTTCTACATGACACAGCAATATAGCTATAATATACGTGCAAATGGGTCACACAAACTGATTTTGTCTCACTGACAAGCTGAAACTCAGTCTGGTTGTTACCAACACAACTCCTCCCCTGCCGTCTTTGCGAGGTGCACTTTCTCTGAAGGCTGAATTAAGGGCGCATCACTGGTACTCACTCGTCCTCCCTCATCCCCAACCTACAGACTCACCTCTCTCCCTCTATTACATCCTCCAGCCCTGAGGAACTTCAGCATCTCACCCTTGAAAGGTTGTAGATACCTGTTCTAGCGATAGAAGCACTGTTGGGTATGAGTGATCAACCAGGGTTTGTTGGACCTCACCCTGGGTGCACAGTAGCGCCTGACATCAGGCCCTACTTTCGGTCACAGTCCACATACTGTCCACATACATATCTTCAGGCCTAGATCCACCACCCCAACATCACTTCCAACCTGGGCGGGATATATAAAAAGGGGGCAAAGAGTCTCAGTGATTGCCCTTAGATGGAGCTCACTTGGGTGTTTTCTGCTTGCAAGAGCTATGTTTCACTTGAGAAAACTGTGAACCCAAACTAAGGAGCTTTACACTTCAATGCATCAATTAGGGGATGTGGGAAACTGGGGGGGGGGGGGGCGTGGTGGGGAATGGAGAGGGATAGGGCCAGCTCCCAAGGCAATTGTTAAATTATCAGTGTGATCAGAAACCACTAAATATCAGGGCTTGATTCATTGTTTTGTTGATTGTCGACATTTAAGAAACATTAAATCCACAAGTGTGGCCCGCTGTATTTTTTTTTTTGGAGTACCAGTTGTTAAACATTTACCACTATACCCATAGAGGATGAGGGGAGAAGGAAGAAGGGTATCAAAGTAGCTTTTCTTTTAACTGCAGTAGATGTTATTCTGGTATAATCATTGAACCCCGCTGTTTTCTCATCTAGAAACCAGTTCTTGATCCCTGCCTGACCAGCTTTGGTCCCAGTACTACTAAGGCCCTGGTATACTGGACATAAGCAAAGGTTTAGCAGTGGTGAGGAGCCTGCAGCTGAGGCCACATGTGACCCTCTAGGTCCTCAAGTGTGGCCCTCTAAGCGGCTTTTAGAAACATTTTAGGAATGCACTTGAGGACCCAGAGAGTCAAATATTGCCTTCAAGTCATAGATTCCCCACCCCTGATAGACAGAGTTTTTTAATACAGTAAACATCTATTTATTCAGAATTTCTTAGAAATACTGAAGACTCAAATAATTAGAATTTTTTTTCCTCCACAAGCAACAAATATAAGACAATCTGGAATTCATAAAATCCACTTCCAGGATACACCATGGAGTCAGTTAAGATTCTTACTCCTTCTGCAGCTCTGAAAGACACAGTGTTTAAAGAGGGCCATCTCTGTCTAGTAATTGGCCTGTTTTGTAGTTCCCCAGAGTAAGAGTCTAGTCCTAGCTCTGACTCAATTGCTGGGTCATCTTAGACAAACCAAGTCATCCCTTGGAGTCTGTTTTCTCACCTGAAAAACTACAGGGTTGGTGGTGATCTCTAAGCTTTGCACCTCTCCAAGAGAATCTTTGCAATAGGTGTGTATGTATATACATGTATGTATGTATATGTGTGTATACATGTGTATATATGTGTATGTATATACGTGTGTATATATACATATAGAATATATACATGTATATATCTTTTTCTCAACTCTCATGAGCTATATCTATATGTGTGTATATAAATGCATATTAAATGTGTATACATGTATATATATGTATATGTACATGTATAATACATGCACATGCACAGCTCATGAAAGCTGAGAAAACACAGGATCTCAAGTATGTGTTATATGTTCCTATATTTTGGATTTTTCTTCCTAGTTAAGGGGAGAGGGATGAAAGGGATCAGACAGAGAGGCTAAACTTGAGTAGCCATGGGAAGGCTACTTTGTCACCTCTCCTTCCCACCCTCTGTGTCTCCACCCCATACCTAAATAACTTATTGGACAATGACACGTCCTCCATATTGCACAACTGCCCCTCATCTTATCAGCCAGTGAACTTCTACCCTTTTAGCAATGCTAACCAAGTCGTCTCTGCTTTCCATTTTCACTCCAGCAAAGTCAATATTTACTAGCTATGTTGCTAAAACAGGCACTAGGCATAGACTCTATGACAAACTTCTCAGTCTAATCTCAGACCAGTGTCACACTAAGGCTTCAGAGTCCTCGGAAGGTGATTCTGTGACATAGTAGGCAATCCATCTCTGAAACAGCAAAGAATCCTAAGTTCTCATTAATGTAAGAGTTGGAAGGAACCATAGATGTCACCTAAAGCAGAGTTTTTCTTTTTTTCTTTTTTAAACCTGGGCTCTGTGTACAAATTTCAAAGATTCAATGAACTGATACGGAAAAAAAATTACACCATTATTTTCATTAACTTTAAAATGATACCTAATATTTCCTTCAGTTATTTAAAATTACTCTGAGAAGGGGTCCATTGGAAAGTTCCATCATACTGCCAAAGGGATCCCTGACATGATATATGCAGGGTTTCTTAAATGTTTTCCACTTGTGACCCCTTCAGTGCTGAAGAGGGTTCCCCATTTTTTAAATGAATAAGCTATGAGCCTGGGGAGGCTGTGGCTTGCCAGAACTCAGACTGGTAGTTAGTAGGAAAGCCCAACTAGCATGTAGGGTCCCTGATTCTCACTCATTTGTTTTCTGTTTTTGCCATTGCCCCAAGTAGCCTTCTACTTATTAGCGTCTGGGAAAAGAAGAGAGGTAGGGAATTTAAATGGGAGAGTCTTGACTTTCCTTTGAATGGTAATAGGTATTATTCTAGGGTAGTCAGTAACCCTCACACCCTGACTCCAAGGCTGCTGATCAATGGGCTGAGAACGTAACAGTGTCTGTGCTCATCTCTAATGAGATGAGTCATTTCCTTAAAAATTAACACTATAGGGTCATAGATGTAGAGCTAAAAGAGATCTTAGAAGCCATCTAGTCCATGTCTTCTTAAACTTTTTGGGCATAGCACTTTCAGAAACCTTATTGTCAAATTTTTCACCCCCATATGAGATTGCAATCCATAGTTTAAGAAGTACCAATTAGTCCAACCAAAGGAAACTGAGGTTCAGAGAAATCATGTCATTTGCCCAAGATCACACAGTTAATATATGTGTGAGGCAAGAGTTCAAGTCCTGGTCTCCTAACAAGCCCAGCACACTTTCCACTACAAATGCGGGGACAATTCCTGAACTGGGGGAAGGCTAGAGAAGCTCCACTCTAACTCAAGATTCCAAGATGTGACACATTTTCTTCTTCTCTGTTACAAGTTTTTCTCCTTCATTTGGTCCTCTGCCAAGTAAATAAATGCAATGGTATCTTGTGCCACCAGAAGACTCACATATAGTCTTTGGGACAGAGAGCTTTACCCAGAACTCTTACGCACTATGTAAATGTAAGTTTTTATGAAATGATCTGTAGGGTCCCTTGCAGGTTTAAATCTATCCAGCTGTGATGTGCAATGCCAACCCTACCCCTTTTTTTCTCCCAAGGGCCTCCAGTTGTGACTATAGTGGCCTCCCAGCCCCAGAGGACACAGAACATAGGATCTGGTCGGTGTTCGCAGCTCTTCTACAGCTGGGGACCAAGGCTGCACGTGATGGGGCAGCCCTGGCACCCAAGAAGGCAGAACAAGTGAGCATTCTGTGCATCTGCTGGGGATAACAAAGAAACTCCCCCAGGATTTCCCCCTCCCCTCAAGGGCCTCATCAAGGAAACAATGAGAATCATCCAAGGCCATGCAGAGAAAAGCACCCGGTCTTTATCATGTTGCCTTTGAGAGAGACATCCCAGGGCACAACAGTACCGACCCAGCTGGTTCCTAGCTAGGACTGAAGATGGGTGTGGAAAGGGAAAAAGTGAAATCATTTAATCCATTGGCAAGTCTATACTGAGCAGCCCTTGGACCACCAGCCCTGTGCTAGGTGGGCATTGTAGAAAAGACAAAGTAAGTCTCTCCTACCAGGGCCAGATGGAGCTAGGTTTAGCAGTGTTGGAACAGAAGTCCATCTTTCTCAAAGGCCCCTATGAAAATCACAGTCCCACTATGATTCTGTGTGATTCTGTGATTCTGATCACAGTTTCTGACTCTCAATTTATGTAGGATCTTTTGGGATTCTGATCTTCATCTGGTTGTCTCAGATCCTAGCTCCCTGGATCTGTGGCTTTCTTGAACCCTAATTTCCCCAAATTAGAGACCTCCAGTTTCCAGAACTTTACGTAGAGAGAGTGATGGGCTTGCAGTCACAATCTTTGGGTTTGAACCCCATCTCAACCTCTTCCCTGGTTCTGTGACTCTGAACCTCTCATGGATTCTCTCAAAGCCTCAGCACTTTCATCTGTAAAATTGGGTAACAGCACCTACCTATGATTGTTGTGAAGAGCAAATACAATAATTTATGGTAAAGTTCTTGTAAGCCTTCAACTGACATGTAGATGCCAACTCCTACTAGCTTTTCATTATTATCACTTTCATTATTTTCATTATTATCAGTTTGAAAAATCAGTTAGCCTAACAGCCTCAGTTTATCTTTCACTTGAAAGTGCCAAGTTCCTAAACCAGCTCTATATACAGTTCCACACCTTAATATATTTACAATAGAAACCATGCATATCAGAACCACTACGTAATGGTTTATACTCTGACTACTAACTAGCTGGGTCTTCCATCTTGGTAACAGATAATATGATTCTGAGTCCGAAGTTCCACCCAGTAGCTGGCTAGAGAACAATTAGCAAAGATTTCGGGAAAGCCCAGGCAAAAAGAACAGACCCGTTCTGGAGTAAAGAACTCCCACATTTGGCAAGGCAATAATCTCTACTGAGTATCTACTACCTTCCCAGCTCTTTTCTAGGCATGGAGAATGGAGGGCAGCAAGAATGATGCAAAGAAGTTGAAGACGGGGTCCTTGCTCTTGAAGGGTTTAAAGTCTGGTGAGGGACATGAAAATGACATGAATGAAATAATTAAAAATAAGAAGGCAGGAAGCTGATCATCAGTGCTACAAAGGCACAAAGAAGAGGTCAGTGCTAGACGTAGAAGTCCTGAAGGCTTCCTGGAGGAGGATCTTAAAGAATGAGTTGACTTTGGATAAGAAAAGAAGAAATTCTGGGAAAGTGAACAACATGAAGAAGATCATAAAGGTGCAGAACTGCTTGGTAAAAGCTGGATACAGTGAGACCTTCCCAGCTGGCAGGTGGAAAAGTAGGGTGAGGAAGAGACATATGAAACCTTTTAGCTGCCCTAGCCCAGAATCAAAACCACCGAACTCAGTTCATCTTCCCCAGAAGTTTAGGGCCTAGAAATAGTCAAGCCACAGCCTGTCATTTCCAAATGGTTTCTTTTGTGGACTACTTTCCAAAAGGAAAGATATGGGCTGGCCTTTTCCACCAGTGATGCCATTCTACTCCCCTCTCCACTCTGAAACAGAACCAGAAATCCAAAACCCATACATCTTCTGAGGGGTAGGCTCAATTCAGAGCAGCCCTGGGGCTAAAATAAAAGGCTAGGGCTGTGTCCAGTTGGTGACAGGTTAAGTGGTCACCTACTGTCCAGTCTGGGCTTCCCAAGTTCCCTACACATGGCAAGGAAGGAATACAGTTCACCCTGATGTGCACAAACACAGCACAGTTTTTGGACAAGAGCCAGGCTAGCACCCCCTTTTCGGAGGTTTCTCCATCACAGATTCAGGTTAGACATGATGCAGAATTTCTTAACAGTGACTAGCAAACAGTAGGCTTGTTGAACTGAATTCAACATAAGGCTGGGGAGATATCATAGAATGTTTCCTAATGCCGAAGAGAACATCTTTTTCTCTGGAAAATTCTTCTTTAAAGATAACTCGATAACTTTATATCCATTTTTCTGCTACACACAGCACAATTTCTGTTTCATCTGTCTATCTTTTTTTAAAAAATTATACTATAGTCTTCTTTAGCCTCTCTGAGCCTCAGTGTCTTCATCTGTGAAATGATAACGATAATCCCTTTCTCACTGACCTCATTGGGGTATTTGGAGGATTAAATGATTAAAGATGCCTACGCTTCTGAAGACCCAACAAATACAAGATAATATTACTATTTCATTTTCTCCACAGTGGCCCAGACCTCAGTGCAAGCTCAATGAACACTGCTGACTATCTTACTTCCTCTGGACTGTTTGATATTGTCTATGTAGGAAGCTGATAACACTGAAGTGAATTCTCAAAGTCAATAAAATTCAGCAAACACTTATTAAGGGCCTACTGTGTGCCATTCAGTTTTAGGTACTGGAACAACCCCAGAAAGGATTTAGCCTAAACCAGGTCTCTACAAGAACTTTTTAAAGACTCAGAATTTGGACAGAGGAGCCACTGGAAAACAGGAACACTAGTGCTTTGTTGCTAGAGTTGTGAACTGGTCTGTCCATTCTGGAAAAGTAATTTGGAAATATTCTCAAAAAGTTATTCACCTGTGTATGGCCTTTGACCCAGTAATATCATTACTAGGTCTATATCCCAAAGGGACAAAAAAAGGGGGAAAGAGGGGAAAGAACCAGATGTACAAAAATATTTACAGAAGCTATTTTTGTCTTCGTAAACAACTGTAGACTTAAGGGGTAGCCATCAGTTGAAGAACAGCTAAAAATTATGGTACATTAATATAATGGGATATTATTATTCGATAAGAAATAAAGAAGGGAACAATTTCAGAGAAACCTGCAAGAACTTGTACGTAAACTGATACAGAGTGAAGTGAGCAGAACCAAGTAACAGTTTCTGCAATAACAGTGGTATTTTACTGACACCTTTGAAAGACGCATCTGATTCACTACAACAATCGACTGTGATTCCAGAGGACGCATGATGAAACACGCTACTTGACAAAGATACGACGACTCAGAGTGCAAAGTGAAACATAGACACTTTTTAGACTTGGCCGATGTGGGAATTATGGGCAGTTGGGTGGCGCCATGGATAGAGCACTGGCCCTAGATTCAAGAAGACCTATGTTCAAATCCAGCCTCAGATACTTCCTGGGCATATCACTTAACCCTGTTTGCCTCTGTTTCCTCATCTGTAAAATGAGTAGTTTTGCCAAGAAAACCCCAAATGAGGTCACAAAGAGTCAGATACATTGAACAACAACAATGTGCGAATTTGTTTTGACTCTACATATTTGTTACAAGGATTTTGTTTTTCTTTCTTTTTCAATGAGGGGGAGTTAAGCAGGAGGGAGAGAAGGCATATTTTTGCTAATTGAATAAAAATAAAATTTAATTAGAAAAAGAAATCATAAGCACACATATAAACTATATCAAAGCCTACCATTTTCAGAAGAGGGGAAGCGAGGGAGAAAAATTTGGAACTCAAAATCTTGTAAAAATGAATGCTAAAAATTTTCTTGATATGTAACTGAGGGGAAAAAATAAAATACCATTTAAAAAGAGGGGAGAAAAAGAAAAAGAAATCATAGGGAAAAAAAACTAATAAAAGGCATGGCATTTAACCAAAAAGAACAGAGGGAAGACTAGAAAGAATATTCTGAAAGCTATGCTGAATTGCTTCTCAGCCTGTCTGGGCTAAGACTGAGTACATATTTAAAAATAAAATTAAGAAGCATGTAACAGAAATGTGTGGTTTCAAGTATAATCTTTTTCTGTTGTACTATGTCCATGGAAATGCTCATTTTATTTGGTGTATGTTAAGTTCAGAATTAAGAACCATTTTTTAAAGTGCACAGCATTTGGTTGCAGCTTGTAGGTAGGTCCTCCTCAGAATCCCATTTCTGGGCTTTCTCATCCCTTAGCTCAGTTCTCGCTCTTCTCCCACTTCCCTTTCTCCCCATCTTCCCTACCCCCATCCAAGAGTTTTCCATCCATGGTACAGATGTCTTCAAAGTGTCTGCAAACCAGATCAGAAAGAACTGTTTCTACCCCCTCAGACAGGGTTCCTCTACAACCCTGTGCCACTTCAACAGTGATTCCTCCCCTCAGGCTTGAAGGCCCCCTACCCACCGAGCAGGAGGCAAACGTTACAGCATTTCCAGGAAGTGAATTACATAATCCTTGAGGTCCTGGGCTAGGCCTGCCATCAGGCCATCAGGACTCCAGCTCTTGAGGTCTTTGGTTTTGCTGTGTTTCCCAGGCATTCTGAGACACTTGAGTCTGGTTTTAAATGAAAAAAGGGCAAAATCTTGACCGGAAAACTATGGAGAAGGGGAAGGACAATTAGAGCCTTGGAGTCAATTAAAGACAATTAAAGTCTCCTTTACACGTATTGGAGAAGACAATAAAAGGGCAAGCAGGAAATCACAGAGCACAGATTGTCAGGGTTGAAGGCGGCTTTTGAGATCATTTAGGGCCAAAGCCTTCATTTCCAACTGAGGCCCAGAGAGGGAAAGTGATTTGCCCAAATTCAGACAGCAAAGTGTGAACCTGGACCCATGTGAACCAGTACATATAGAGCCACAACTAGCAGTTGGGTCTTCTGAGATCCATACTGGCCTCTATGCTAATATCAACCTCCTTTCAAGGGGAAGACAGATTTAGAAGGATCTTAGAGGTCACCTATAACAACTTCCTTACCTAGAACAGATGGGTAAACTGAGGCTCAGAGAACTGAAGTAACTTGCCCAGAATAATATAGATTGAAAACAGCAGAGTCAGGATTTGAACTCAATTCCTTGGGCTTCAAATCCAGGAGTCTCCACTGCACTATGATGCACAACCATTAGAACTGGAAGAGATCTCAAAAATCTATTTCTTCAAATTTAAAGATGAGGCTAGGGAAGTCCAAAGAAAGGAAAGGATTTACACAACTGGTGACTATTGACTGAGCTTAGGAATAGAACCGAGGTTTCTAATGCCAGTAGTGGAAGATGTATGATACATGTAAGTGCCCTATGTTCAGAGACGTCAGAATGATCCCTTGGCCCAGTTAGGAGAATATCAAGGTGGAGTTTGTGGAAAGCACAGATAGAATTCAGTCACACCCTCCAGAATCCACAGGGAACCAAGAATCCAGCTGCTGGGTATAGGGTAAAGTCCACGAGAGTAATCTCTAGTAGGAGTCTGACAGGCTAACCACCTGTCTTATGAGGAAAGATGTCAGTGGGGCAGGCTCATCCCCAGCTGCAGGCAAAGCTGCCTACACCTCCTGACAGTTTCTGACCCCAGCCAACAAGCCAGGATCAGTTAGGAAACACAGAGTGGTCATTCCAGTTCAGAAGATTGTGTCATTTCCCCCCAGCTCTAACCTTAGCTTTCTATTTTTATTTCAGTTTAAAAGTTTCTGAGGAAATTGAGTTGAAAAAGAAGAGTTCAGGTAAGTATCTATGAATGGCCTAACCTCACAAATTCAGTGGTCCAAGTATTGAAAGGTGAAACAGACAGAAAGATGACAGAGAGAGACAGAGAGATGAGAGGGAGGGAAGAGGGAGACAGAGTGAGAGAGGATGATAACAGAGAGACGAGAGAAGACAAAAAGAGAAAGAGATGAGAAAAGACAAAAAGAGAAAGATGAGAGGAGAGAGGGGGAAAGAGAGAAAGAGAGAGAGAGAGAAAAAGATGAACACCCATGGAACATGCCCTCCCCCTCCCTCCTTACCAAGGAGTCATTGCTAGCTCCTAACTCCCTCCAGCTAAACTGAGACAATTATAGACAATTCTCTGTCCCCTGGGATCCACACATCCTCTTCCCACTTCTGATTGAAAAGCTGAACAGTTGAGCTATATGAGGAGGGGCGAGAAGACAGCATCATCTTCTGGGAAGAGACTGAGACCAGGAGGCCAAAGATCTGGGTTCTCAGCTTTACCACAAACTGTGGGACCTTTGCTGTATCATATAAGTTCTCTAGGTTAAATTCAAGCAATAAAACCAGTTGTTGGGGAAAATGTCAATAATGTCAATTCAATTTATATTATGCTTAAGTCAAATTACCTTATGCCCATTTTCTTCCTCCTCCCCAAAGCAGATTATTAAACATTTACTATCCCCTTCCTGTATGTTGTATGTATTTATACATATATGTAGATGTATTTATTAACTTTTAATTTATTTTATCTATATTTTATAAGCATTTGTTGTCTCCCCCGTTAAAATACAAGCTTACTGAGAGTAGAGATGCTTTCTTTCTTTCTATTAGTATTTCTAGCATCTGGCACTTAATAAATCCTTGTTGACTGACTGATTGAGGAGGCAGGGGAGTTATTTTTTGAGAAAGAATACTAGTAGGTGTCAGAAACAGTTTCTTCTCCCAAGCATCATGCCTGTAAGTTACTTCAAAGCAAGAGGTGTCGGGTAGGGGAAGAACGAGGTACAGCAAATATTTGGTGTCCTCTTCGTTTTTCTTTTCAATAAACAAGGCTTCTGCTACATGCAGGAGCGGGGAGCAGCCAGGCCTCATGTGAGCTCTTAAGTATTTCCTGTAGCTTTTGTCTTTCCCCCTCCAAAGACGCCTCTCAGAGCTGAGCCAGCAGAGAAAGACTCTCACCACACACGCATCCCACAGTCAAGACACAGGCCTGGCAGGCAGTTGTGTCTCATGCAGGGAGGCCCTGATAGGCTCTTTTTGAAGAGAACTGAATCTGGGGGACCATAGTTAGCATCCTGTTCCCTAGAGAGGCAGAAGATGGAGGAATCAGGGGGCTGACAGAGATGACCTAGGTGTTTGCTGGCAAGAAAAAGCATTGCAAGGCAGGGTGGGAGACAACAAGGAATCTCTGCTTCTCTCTTAAAACCCGAGTTACAATCCCTTTCCACTTTGCATTGTTCAAGCCATCTTTATAGTTTCAATAACTTTGTGAGGTAATATTTCTTTTTTTTTTTAAGTTTTGTAGTGGGGAAAGGCAGGGCAATTGGGGTTAAGTGATCTATGCCTGAGAGAGATGAACACCCATAGAACATGCCCTTCCTCTTCCTCCCAAGGTCACACAGCTAGTTTTTGTGTTAAGTGTCTGAGATCAGATTTGAACTCAGGTCCTCCTGACTCCAGAGCCGGTGCTCTATTCACTGCACCACCTAGCCACTCCATGAGATAATATTTTCTTTGACTCTACTAGCAAGGCACTGTAGCACAGGGATAGAATACTGGACTTGGAATCAGATTCAAGTCCTCACTCTTGACCCCTCCTGAACACACAATCCTGGGCATCTCTTAACTTTTCAGAGCTAGGCAATTGTAAGACTAAAGTGCAGAGAAAGTGCTGGTCAACATTAATAGAAGAAAACTCCTCACTGGGGAGTTTCCTATCTCAATTAATTCACAGTTCCAATCCTTCTCCCTATCCTTTTAGGAATAGATCAGACTAGATGGCCCCTGGAGACCCTTTCCAGCACTTAAATTCTGTGATTTCCAGGGGCTATAAATGATACCTATCTCATAAGCTTTTTGTGAGGTTTGAAAGAGATAATCAGTGTAAAGTAACTCATTTGCCTTCTCAATGGGTGGGGGAGGGAAAGGAATGAAATTTAGAACTGAAAATAAAATAAAACTGAATTTAGAAGAAAAAGGAAGAAGGAAAGAAAATGGAACATGGGGAATTTAAGTGATTTCTCAAACAGAACATGGTAAGTTAACAGCATAGCCAGAGCTAGAACCTGGGAACCTTCCTAACTCTAGATTTGTAGTCCCTTTGGCTTCTAATTCTGGGCTCTTTTCCCCATTTCATACTGAAGAGGGTGACAGGGAGATGGATTTCTAGGAAATCCTTGGAGGGTTCTTTTAGTGTGAAAGAATTATCAGGCCCAAGCAATCTTGGCAGGTTTGTAAAAGTTTATTGCGATTTTCAGCTGGCAGTGGGGTGTCAGAAAAAGCCTGCAACCTGCAGGAATTAGGGATACTGATTATATAGTAATAAAACCATAAATCTGATATCAATTATGCTAAGTGTGTAAGGAGGGATTTGGGAGGGAGTTAAGGAGTGATCAGTGCTTAAAGAGACATGCACTTTTTATATCAACTGCGCAGGCAAACTGCCCATAATTCATTGGGAGAAAGCCCGAGGGGGGCCACCAGGAGGTGTGGTTTTTGCTTTAAAATGTCACAAAGTCGGCCAGTGGTTAATTTTGACTGAGAGGTATCCAGTCTGTTAGCCATCAAAGTCCTTTTTTTGACAAGATGGATGTTGGGAAGCTGGGCTAATTGGGGCTTCAGGATGTGTCTGATTGTGAGGAGATATCTTACTGATAATGCATTGAAGGATTCATAGTTTGCAGCTGGCCACTAGAACAAAGGAGGTATACATTTCTCTAACTAAGGATTTGTTTATAGAATGCTCTTGAAGGATTCATAGGTATGGCTTGTCATTATACCAAGCAAGGATAGTTATAGAGTTAGTGGTTTCAGGGAAAACGCTTTTAGGCTGGGGGAAAGGGAGAGACAGAGTTAATGCTTTATGGCTGGGGGGAAGTGTGACTTTTACAACTTAATTGCACAGGCTGATGTTGCAGACACAGGTAACCAAACACAAGTGAGATTTTTACAGACTGAAGTTACAACAATGTTATAAACAAAGTTACAAAGGCACTCCAGCACCCCATTAACACTAGGCCTGGCTAGAGGCAGAACTACTAAGCCAGAGTCACGCTTGCCGTGAACTTCAAAAGGTCCTGGGATCCAAAGAACCCCCATGGTTTCTCCCAAACAGTTAGAGGGGGGAATGGCTCTCTGGGAAGAGTAGATGGATATGGAGAAAAATCTTGGTGACGTAAAAAGGAAATATGCCAGTGCACATCAAGGTTAAAAAAATAGTTAGAAAGAGGTTTCTCCCTCTTCACCAATGGAGCATCCAAGGCACAGAGACCTCTTCCAGGAAACTTGGCACATCCCCCAAGAAAATCAGACTCAGAACTTAGGAATTCCCATCCCCCACACACACTTCCTTCCCCTCCCCTACCTCTACCGAGCAAGTCTTTCCAAGTCTGAGCAAATGTACATTTCCTTCTGTTGCATATCGAGAGTGATCTTCCAGGATTTTCATGAATCCGCAGCATATTGCAACTAAAAAGGACCTTAAATATGGGCTAGTCAAACCTACCATTTTATAGATGGAGGAACTAAGTCTCAAAAGGGAGAGATCAGAAGAGACCCTGGAGGCTACTGAGTCCAGCTCCTTCATTTTGTTGTTGTTGTTGTTGTTTGCCTTTTGTTTAAGGACATGATGGTTTTGGGGTGATAGCCTGACAAAATCATAAGCCTCATTTTCTCTTCCAGAGTCATTGAAAAGTCCAGTCATTGAAAAGTAAGACAAAAGTCAAGATGGCTGGCAATGGCCTGGGATGCAGTGGATAACTTTGGTTTAATTTACTATCACAAAAATATCAATCTGAGAAGGAAGCAGTGGCTAGCATGTCCCTCATTTTACAGATGAGGAGTGGTTAAGTAACTTACCCAAGCTCACAATGCTAGTAAATATCTGAGGTCACATTTGAACTCAAGTCTTCCTACCTCCAAGTCCAGTACTCTATTCACTGTACCACTTAGCTTCCTCAAATAAGACAGTATGGGTAAAGTGCTTAGCACCGTTTCCCAAACATGGAAGGTGCTCTATAAACGCTTATTCCCTCTTCTTCTCTGTTCCCTTCCTTACAGTAACAGCTGTTCCTTCTGCAGACCTCCATGGTCCTTTACATACTATGATGATGCCAACTTAACTGGCGCACATTGTTAGTAGGACATCACCTTTCACAAAAGCCTTCCATCATTTCTCAGCTCGGGTCCTAAATAAGCCTGTTTATTTGAGAAAAAAAAAATCTGTGCATATCCTAGTGGAAGTAAAAGTCTGACTAATAACAGCTCCCACTTTTTAGGAGTTTTTGGCTTGCAAAACACTTTACATACAAAGACTACCACAAGTCTTAGTGCAGCTTGAGGCAATTAAAGCTTAAAAATATGTTGACTTTTGGGATACTCTGTATGTGATCTTATTTGAGTCCCCCAAATACCCTGTGAGGTAGGTGATATTCTTGTCCCTGTTTTATAGGGAAGAAACATGAACCTCAGAGATCTTGGGTGACCTACCCAGGGAGACTTACACAGCTCATTAAATGTTTGGGGTAAGTAAAGAACCCCTGAAGTAGAATGATGCCGCATGGGCTGCCAGAGGAAATGGAGAGAATGCTGGGTTCAAGCCTGACTGCCCCAGGCTGAATCCCAGCCCTGTCACTTACTATCTCTGTGACCATGGGCCTTTAGTGCTTTCATCTATAAAATAAGGGGCTGGCTGGGTTATGTGGCCTCTTGAGGTCCTTACGGCTCAAAATCTAGGATTCCGCATCCACAAACAAACAGACATCATGGTAATTGGAGGAAGAGGATGGAGCACTAACATGGGGAAGGGGGAAACTCGGGAAGGATTCAAGGTGGGGAAGCACCAAAGCTGGGTCCTGAAGGAACAGAAGGATTCTAAAAAGAGGAGACAAGAAGTTCATTCCAGGAATTAAGTAACAAGATAACTAACAATACAAGGCAGTGTATGCACGTGCCAAACAGGAGAGAAAGGAATGGAGGGAGAGAGACCTGAACTAGGCCTTGAAGGAACAATAGCATTTAGACAAAGAATTGCAGAGAGGTCATGTCAGGAAAAAGCAAATGGTAACAGAATGAGCATCCAGAAGAGGCATGTCCTGGGTTCTGGGAAGAGGAAGCAGGAGCAAAGGGTCCATGTAAAAGAATAACAGAAGATAAATCTGGAGAGCTAAGTAGAGAACAAAGCATGGATGCTCTTGAATGCCAAGCCTAGGACTGGGCCTTAGCCTGCCCCTTTAACACCCTTAAATAAATGCCTACATGTACATGCATGAGTCTGGGAGCCAATGCATGTATAATATGAGAATGAGTGTGTACATAAATAGTACACACCTGTGGATGGAAATAGCCCACTCATTTCTACTACCCCTCAAAGGCTCACTTTTTCTCCCCTAGACCCCACCAATTCTGATGGAACCAGAGCAACTGCTCTAGACCTCCTTCTCCTGGACAAAAGGAAAACTGACTTTTTCAAGGCAGTACAGTTGTGGCCAGAACACTGAACTGAAGTCAGAAGACCTGAGTTTGAGTTCAATCTCTGCCATTAACTGATTCTGGAGCTTGTTTTTTTCCTCAGCAAAAAAGAAGGGACTTGTACTGAAATGGCCAGGAACTAGTTAAGTAAAAAACTTCATGGACTTAAGATAGGAGTCAAGAAACTGGCCCAGGAAACAGTTAAGTGATACTTTATGAAATTAAAAATCAGCCAAGTAAAACTTTATGAACTCAAGATGAACTCAAGATAGAAGTCAGTGAACCAGCCTGGGAACTGGCCTGGGTAATATGTCTTTTTCTTCATTTTTCTTCTCCTTTGTGCCCTGTGCCCCTCCACTTATCCATCAACCCCTGCCTACAGATGTAATCACAAACCCCCTTGCCTTAGTAATAGATTGCTCCCACCTGAATAATAATTAGCTTAGTGACAAATTATGTTAGCCAAACAATGAAGTTGTACTGTATAAAAGATTCACCAGCCCTGAGCTAGAGGCTGCTCTCTCCTTTTAGATTTGCCACGGAGACAGCCCTAGCTGGTAAAATAAAGTTCCTAAACCTTTTTATTCAGACTCTGTGGCCACTCTGTTAAGACTTGCCATTTCATTTGGAGGCTCCATTGAGATGGCCTTTGGCCATCTCCAGTGACCACCTTTCCATCTGCAAGGGGGACTGGACTGGAAAGTTGATCCGGGGCAGCCGCTGAGAGATGTTCCTCAGCCCCGGATCCACTTCCTTGTCCTAAGTTGGACCGCAGATTGGAAAGATTCCCAAATTACTTTAACAATTGGCAGACAGGGAGCTCCAGTTTCTGTTCAACTCTCTCTCCTCTTGAAGCCTCTGTTCTGGTGAGTACTCTTGTCTGATAAAAGGGTAGGTGGCAGGCTGGACGCAGCATAGACTGTCCCTACTGGGTCAATCACTCAGGACGCCGACTGCAACCCCTGTTTAGGCCCTTGGGGGAGGCCTCTGTTTAAGTCTCTCCCTTGAGACCTCTAGTTAAGTGTTAAGTCTGTCTTATCTGTCCATTGGTGTTTCTTTTTGTCTTGTCTGTTTTGTGTCTCAGTCTTAAGTGTCTCTGTGATAGTCTGTGGGTTAAGTCTGTTTTGTTTGTCCGCCTGTTTCATGTCTCAGTCTTAAGTGTCTCTGTGACAGTCTGTGGTTTGGAAGTGGAAGTTCTTTTTTCCCTCCCCCCCTTCATCAAGGGATTGGGAAAAAGAGGAAATTAAAAATTAACAGTGTAAAATCTTTCTTTTTCTCCTAGAAGGAGAAAGCAGATAAGCAAAAGAAAGGAATTTTTCCCTTCTCAGGGCTGGGGCTGGCCAGCCTGCCTCACCCAAAAGATTTCCACTGATGACAAAAAGAGCTAATGGAAGGAGAATATTTCACCCTCCTTGTCCAGGGTTGCCATCGTTATAAATTACTCAAGGAACTAAATGAAGCCTTAGAGTTAAAAGAGGCTCACAGTAAGAAAGAACCTGAGAGGACCTGCCCCCACAGCCAGTTGAAGTCAAAGTCAAGAGATTCTATCCGCTGTCAGGACAAAAAACTTCTAGTAAAAAGGAAAATTAGTCTTTCTGAAAGTTATGAGAATAATTAGATATATAATTCCAGACACTCCACCCTCTCTGCAGAGTCCAGTATAAAATATAATATTGATAAGAAAAGAGGGGAGTCTGAACACTCCCTCCTGCCTATAATCATTTCCTTTGCCCTGAAAATGTTATCACTCCTCTCCCCCTCACACTCAAGCAGGGATGAGTTAAGGTTTTGGTCACTAAAGAAACTCCTAAACAGAAACAACCCCAAGAGAAGCTGTCATCCCCATCTGCAGAGGAGGATCCCTTGGCTCCCCTCCTCATGTGGGACCTCCTGCCATTTCAATACTAAGTGTATGGGGTGGCTCTTACACCTTCTCTTTTTTGCTTTTGCTCATGGCATAATATTTTTTTCTGTGAGGATCTGGGGCACACAGACTATGAAAGTTGTTAACAACATAAATTATAGTCAGAAGACAACTTTCCTTCAATGTTGTGGTTCAGTAGTATCTGACTCTTCATGACTCCATTTGGGGTTTTCCTGGCAGAGTTACTGGAATGATTTGCCATTTCCTTCTCCAGTTCATCTGACAGATAGGGAAACTAAGAAAAGCAAGGTGAAGTGACTTGACCAGGGTCACGCAACTATTCAGTGTTTGAGGCTGGATTTGAATTCAAGGAGACAAGTCTTTCCAACTCCATATCCATTACTCTATCCACTTCGCCACCTAGCTGCCTTCAATAAAAAAAAGCCATTTCTGTTAAGTCCTTTGCAAGTTCATGGTCTCAGGTATTTTGAGGTTAGTGTGTACATGTAATAGACAAGTTTTGCTTATCTTGAAAATACTAAATTTACCATACTATGGTAAGTAAAATTTATATTAACCAAAATTATTTACAAATTTTCTGCTATCTGCAATGACATAACATCTAGAATTTTGTGATATATCCTTTTAGATGTTTTAGATAACCTCTAGGGTTCCTTCTAATAGTAAGGATAATAAATGAAATCACTATGGTAACTTCAGATTAAAAAGCACTTTACAATATATCACCTTGTTTGATCCTCACATCAAGGCTATGAGTTAAGTATTACAGGTATTTTATAGAGGAGGTAACCAAGGATCAAAAGAATTAAGTGACTTGCCCATCCATGGCCACACAAGTAGGAGGATCTGAACCAAGTCTTTCTAAATTCTATTGTAGCATCTTACCTTTCCCTCTTCTTGCTCTCATGAGCTATAATTCTCTGTCACAAATTGTCTGGTACTCTTGCATATGGTTAAGAACACGAAAAGCCAAAATGCTTTAGCGACCATTTCTCAAAACATCAGCTGGCGTCATGAGTTGATAACCTCCCTTGTCCTGAGAGTGTGAACATTACACTGGCCAAGTTTCTACACTTGGGCCTGAGAGGCAGAAACTCAGGCTGAAGCTAAAATAAGCAGGCATTTTCCCCAGCTGTGGGGTCAAAGATCCAGCAGCAGAGATCAGGGTACTCCATCCCTGGTCAATCACTCCAAATATGAAACCTGACTCAGCCAGCTTTTTTCACAGAAAGAAATTCTCATTCCCAAACCTGGCACTTAGCAGATTCAGAGAAGGGTTCTGTTTTGCCTTGTTTGGATGAGAACCACTCACTGGTCCTGGGGCTTAATAACCCCATGGCATCTCTCGTATCTGAGCTGCCAGCATGGTATAGTGCAATTGTCCTGGATTTGGATTTGTAAACTCTGCTACTTCTAACTTGTGTCACCTTGGGCAATTCAATTAACTTCCTTGGCTTTCTGTTTTCTCATCTGTACAGTGGGGGTGTTGGACTAAGTGGACTCTTTGGTACCTTTAAGTTCTAAATCGAAATCATTCATTTGGAAAGGTCCCCAAAGAAAGATCAGAAATGTGGGTGCTGTTAAAATTCTGGGTTACTAGACTTAGGCCTATTCTACAGCTCTCTGATTACAGTACAGGTCTTCAAGCTGAGAACAATGGGCTCTCCTTGAGAAGGGGGGGCGAGAAATTTACTGGAGTTAAATTAGAAAGGGTTAAGTACAGGCATACCTTGAAGATATTGTGGGTTCAGTGCTAAACTGCCAAAATAAAGTGAATATCACAATAAAGCGAGTCACACAAATTTTTTGGTTTCTCAGTGTATATAAAAGTTATGTTTACACCATACTGTACTATATTAAGTATGCAATAGTATTATATCTAAAAAGTCAATGTATATACCTTAATTCTAAAATACTTTATTGCTAAATAATGCTAACCATCTTCTGAATCTTCAGTAAGTTATAAACTTTTTTTGCTGTTGGAAAGTCCTGCCTCCATGTTGATAGCTGTGGACTGATCAGGTGGTGGGTAGCTGCTGAAAGCTGAGGGGGCTGTGGCAATTTCTTAAAATGAGACAACAATGAAGTCTGTTGCATCAATTGACTCTTCATTTCAGTCCAATACTTAGAGATTATTAATAGGCCTAATTTCAGTATTGTTGTGTCTCAGGGAATAGGGAGGCTCGAAAAGAGGGAGAAAGACAGGGAACTATTGATCAGTGGAACAGTCAGAACACATACAACATTTATCAATTAAATTCACTGTCTTATATGGATGAGGCTCATGGCGCCTCCAAATAATAACAATAGTATTATCAAAGATCACTGATCACAGATCACCATAACAGATACAATAATAATGAAATAGTTTGAAGTATCATGAAATTAACCAAAATGGGACACAGACACAATGTGAGTACATGCTGTTGGAAAAATAGCGCCTACAGACACGCTTGACTTGGGGTTGTCACAAACCTTCAATTTATGAAAAATGCAATTATTTTCAAAGTGCAATAAAACAAAGCACAATAAAATGAGGAATAGGGATGGCTAGGTGGTGCAGTGAATAGAGCACTGGCCCTAGAGTCAGGAGGATCTAAGTTCAAATCCAGCCTCAGCCACTTAACACAAAACTAGCCATGTGACCTTGGGAAAGTCACTTAACCCCAATTGCCCTACCTTCCCCTCTCCAAAAAGCAAAAAAACAAAACAAAACAAAATAAAATAAAATAAAATGAGAAATGCCTGTACAAAGCCAAGGTAGTTTAACTAGGTAGGAAGGGAAGGTACTAAGTGGTGGAACCTTAATGACACCTGCCTCCCCTTCCTTCCACCTATTTCCCTAAATCAGGGGTGGGGAACCTGCAGCACTGAGGCTACATGTGGCCGTCCAGGTCCTCAAGTACAGGCCTTTGATTGAATCTGGCTCTCTAGGTCCTCAAGTGCAGCCCTTTGATTGAATCTGGCTTTCTACGTCCTCAAGTGTAACCCTTTGAATGAATTTTAAGATTTAAGAATGGATCAGTCAAAGGGCTGCATTTTGAGGACCTAGAGGGCCTCATGGAGACTCAAGGCCGAAAGCTCCCTACCCCTCCCCCAAATCCAAAGAGAAAAGGGAAGAGGGTGTATGGGAGAAGAGGCACCTAAGATTAGTAAGGGAAAGGAATCCCAGGGACCTATCATTTCACTAATGTAGAGAATTCCCTCTATCAATGCAGGTCGTCACATTCTTCATATAGCCCTAGAGAACTGCCTAGAACACAGAGGTTGAGCGACTTGCTCAGGTCAAGAAGCAGGATTTGAACCGTGGTTTTGAAGACAGCTTTCTATCCATTACATCATGTTGCCTCTCACAGACAACTAGAACAACCCCATGGGAAACAGCCCTAACCAAGGAAGCTCTTCCTCTAAAATCCTACAAAATAAATATCTTCTGTGGGGGGTGATTAGGAGGCTACTTAGCCCAACCCCATCCCCTGATCTTCTTCTAGGGGCTGAAGTAGTGACAGACAATAAAAGAATGATAACACTGTCTGCCAGGGCTCCCACTTCCATGGGAAGCATCTCACCTTCCACTTCCATGGGCACTGACTGAGAACCAACTACCCTAGCAAGAATCTGGGCTTCATGTTACAAAAGCAGAATCTAACTCAAGATCCAGGGCAAACTCTTGGCCCTCACTTTCTCTACTCCTCCTCCTGCCCCTTAAAACAGGATCCACATCAGCAAAGGCAGTTGGTCCCCAGTGTCAATAACTATCAAGATTTTTACCACCCCCCTCCAACAGATGCTCCAGCTCCCTCCTTGCTCAGGGTGAGTCAGCTCCCCTGCCTGGATAATTCAAATTGAACTTTAAACAGTTGGAGATCCTATTCTTCCCGCAAAAGGGGTTTCTCTGACCCTTTGAAGCTGTTTCTCTTTATTTTTTCACCTTTTAAAGAAAAAATAAATAAAAGGGAGACAAAAATTTGACCTCACTCTTAAGAGCCAGGAGGCAGAAATAACTTCTGTGCTCTCTCCTATAATGCATTCTGCAATTAACTTTCCCAGAGAAATGGAGTAACCCAAGGTAATGGAGTTATAGTCTTCATGGCCTGGCTTAGAGAGAGAGAGAGAGAGACAGAGAGAGAGAGAGAGAGAGAGAGAGAATGTGTGTGTGTGTGTGTGTGTGTGTGTGTGTGTGTGTACACACACATATACCCTTGAATGTGTAAACAAAGAAAGGCAGAATGGTGGGAAAAGGACTGAATATAGAGCCAAAAGACCTGGACTTGAATCCAGGGTTAGTCACTTACATTCTATACAACCTCAGAAAATGGATGTCACTGAACCAATCTGAGCCTCAGTTTCCTTATCTGTTTTGCTACCTCTAAGTTAAAAGGAACAACAGGAGTCATCTAGTCCAACCTATATATGAATAGGACTGTCTTCCCACCCCACCTCCTTACAATATCCCATTCAGTTGAATGAAGATCTTTGAAGGCAACACATGTTTGATTTTATTTTCTCTTTTGTCTCAGCACCTAGCACAGTGTGTCTTATCCATTACAGGTGCTTAATAAATGTTCGTTGAATTAAATTTGACTCCTTGAGAAGTGTTCATCCAATCTCTGATTAAAGACCTTCAGAGAGGCACCCCCCCCCAACTACCTCCTGTGCCAGTGTAATGGGGGAGGGGTGGTCAGGTTAAATGACCCCTAAAGTCTAGTTCTAAGTCCCAAGATCCTTGAGGTAATTATGAGGGTGCATGTCTATGAGTCTGTTGCTGCACATGCATAAATGGACCAGTAAAAGTGCATATCAGTATGTTAATACACATTTCTTAAATAGGTCTTTTATAACCAGGAAGCCAGAAGAAATGCTGAAAAAAATCTCCATTCCCTTCCAACTATTACTTGCTTTCAAGATCTTGAAAAGAATTCTGCCCTGGGAGTCCTGGATTTAACAAACATGATACACCAAATAACTCAGATCAGAGATTTCATCATGGTCCAATTTATTTTTTGTTTTTTATACGAACTAGTTTTCGGAAAGATTACATCACCTTTCCATCAAGCTGTGAGCTTACAAAGGGAAATTCCTGGGAGCCATGGAGAGTCACAAATGAGAACAGGAGAAACAGATCAACAGGTCAGGTCTCTGCCCTGAGCCTAGTCAGAGCCCTTAATGAGAAACTATTTTAGAAATGAGTAACAATATAAGACCAGTTTGACTACCAAAACAGTCAACTACACCACGCTGAGAATCAAGAAATCTGCCATTCTGATCCCTTTGGCTTGAATAGCAAATTTCCAAAGAGGCAAACGTGTGGTCATGTTCCTCAAGACTCACCTGAAAGCTGAAAATAAACCTCAGGCTGAGAACATTCATTTTTCAAACCACACACCAGCGTCTGGGTGCAGTTACCAGGCAGGGCCCTGGGAAACTGGTTTACAGTTGCAATAAGACAAGGGTAAACAGACTTGGCTGCATCTGTTATCCTCTCTGGTCCTTAAACACATAGTACACAGGCTCTTACCTTCCCAACTCTTCTCCAATTTCATATACATCCTCCACCTTCTGTTGTTTGAAGGTTGCCATGTTTGGGCTCCTCATTGAGGCTTGGAGCTAAAGTACCTGTCAATAGATAGGAAAAGGTGTTAGGATGGCCATGTAAATTAGCACAAGCTCTCAAACCCTGTGCCTGGAAAGAAATCAGGCTGGAGAGAAAGTATAAATTGAAACAACAACAAAAAACGAGCCCCTGGCCCTTTAATGAAATTCATTCTCAAATCTTTTTAAATAGTGTGACCCTGCCCTCCTCTGCCCAATACAGCCTATGTCACCAACTGTCGGGGGGAAGGGGAAAGAAAACTTCTCCCATAGGAGGTATTCTGGATTACCACTAACACAAAGCTATCAGTCTGGTCTTCCTCTTTCTGCTATGGTGTTAAAGCCAGGAGGAAGGCCCAGAAGGGGTCAGACAAAATAGCGTACATAACCCAGAGTTTATTGGTGCTGTCACCACTACCAAAAAGTTGGCTCACATTTCTGATTTCTTCTCTAAGCCCTTCAAATTCTCCTGTCTGAGCAACAATTCTTTGGATATTGGTGCTCGCCATCATCAGCTGTGTCGCTGCTTGGGCCCTGTTGAGTCTGGAAAAAGATCCACTGACTTTTTGGCGCAGAGCATTTAAAACCTGTATGTGAGGCCAACTAAAGCAGGCTATCTGAAATTGTTCTTGGCAGTACAACACTAACATCCCACTTATCTGGGGTTCTGATTTCCAGCCACTTCAAAGACCCAGAACACATGCAGCCCCACACGCAGAAGCAGGCAAGAAAAGTCAACAAGTCCTGAAAGAGTTGTCCCAAGTCCATGTACCTTCCTCCACAGAAGAAGTGCCTTGACACATAATTCTAATTCCCTTGGTTATCTAAAAGCAGGACAGTAGAAGGTGGGAAGACAGCTAGAAACAGGCTTACTGAAAGCAGTGAATTGGGCTAGACGATCTTGAAGGCCCCTTCTCTCTAAGACTATGAGCCTGTGATAGGAATAGTCTGAAAGTAAGGGAAGAAATAAATAAACAAAAAAAAAGCAGACATAAGAATTATAAAAGTACGACCTTCTAGGTTCATTTAGTGTAGCAGTTAATAACATTCTATACATCACTAGAAAGAAACTTCACTAAGAATCAGGGGAAAAAATTACGATAACCTTGAGACATTACTTCAAGCCCATCCAATTGTAAAAAATAACCCAAAGTATCAAAATGCAAAGCTGGCAGGGTTATATAGAAACAGGCACACTCATTTATTGTTAGTGGGTTTAGATACTAGTAGGATCTTTTTGGAAGGCAATCTGGCAGTATACAGACACAAAATAATCGTGTCCTTTGCCTTATCCTATTATTGGGAATACACTGAAAGAGTATTATCCTAAAGGGGTTTCTGTTCCAGTACACACACACACACACACACACACACACACACACACACAACACACACACACAAAATCTAGGCACTAAGGCAATAAACATTTATTAAGTGATTGCTTTGTACCAGGCACTATGCTAAGCCCTGATGATACAAATACAAGCCAAAATAATGATAGACCTGACCTCAAGGAGTTTACCTTCTAATGGGGAAAGATAAGACATAAAAGGAAACTGAACAACAGGAAGGGGGTAGTGATAAGTGGGGAGCATGGTGCCTGAAGTCTGTAGAGAAAAACGCTGGATGGGGCAGCTAGGTAGCTCTGTGAATAGAGCACCGGCCCTGGAGTCAGGAGGACCTGAGTTCAAATCCCACCTCAGACATTTAACACTTACTAGCTGTGTGACCTTGGACAAGTCACTTAACCCCAATTGCCCTGCCTTCTCCCTCCAAAAAGCAAAAAAAGAAAGAAAGAAAAAAGAAAAAAGCTGGAATAGGAATAGCCAGCCTGGGCACATTCCCAAAATGGAGGCCCAGAAGGGAACTCACCAATGGGAAGAGAAGTGGGGGGTACTGACATGGCAGAAGTGTATTCCAGAATAAGAAGACTCCAGGTGCAAATACTTGCAACTCAAGAAGTATTTATTAAGCACTCGCCCAAAATGTGCCAGGTAACAGCATACAAAAAAAAGAAGCAATTCCAATCCTTATCTACGTTGGAATGGAAGCTTCCTATTTACAGGAAGCATGTATTCCACAAAGGCAGACAAGAACACAAAAAGCTATAAACAGGATAAATATAGAGGGAGTAGATACAAATACGTAGTTAGTAATAATAACTAGCAGTTACATCACACCTATGTGCCAAGCAATGTGCTAAACACTTTAAAATATTATCTGATTTGATCCTTAATGAGCCTGCAAGATATGTGTGATTATTATTTCCATTTTACAGTTGAGAAAACTGAGGCAAACAGATTAAATAACTTGCCCAAAGTCATACAGGTAGTAAGTGTCTGAAGCTGACTCCAAGCCCAGCACACTACCCACCCAGCTCCCTCCATACCAGGTGATTTGGGAAAGAACAGATTAGCACTTGGGGGGAAATCTGGAAAGGCATCGTGGTACAGAAGACGGTGCTTGCTCCGTGTTGAAAGGGAAAAGGGTTCCATATTGTAAACCATGAAGCCTTTCCTGATTTCCCCCAAAGGCTAGTCCTTTCTTTCCCAAATCACCTTGTTTTGAGGCAGATAGGCTGCACAGAGGTAAGGAGAGAGTGCATTCCAGGCACAAAATGTAGCCTGGACAAAGCACAGTGTTGTGTGTGAGAGACAAAGAAAAGTTTGGCTGGATCCCAGAGTCTGAAAAAGAAAGTCACGTACAATGAGGATGGAAAGATGGATTGGGGCCAGGTTGTGAAGGGCTTTAAAAGCTAAACAGAGTTTATAATTTATCCTAAAGGCAATAGGAAGCCACTGGAGTTGATTAAAGAGGGGAAGTCACATGTCCAGATCCAAGTTTAAATAATATTACTTTGGCGATTGTGTGGAGGATGTACTGGAGTGGGGAGAGATTTGAAGCAGGGGACCAACTAGGAGGTTAATGAAATAGTCCAGGTGAGAGATAATGAAGACCTGAACTAGCCTGGTTGCCATTTTACTAGAGAGGAAGAGAGAGACATTTAAGAGAGATACTGTAGAGGTAAAAATACAAGATTTGATTAGAAGGGGCAGCTAACTGGCCCTGGAGTCCAGAAGACCTGAGTTCAAATTTGACCTCGGACACTTAACACCTACTAGCCATGTGACCGGGGACAAGTCACTTAACCCCAATTACCCTGCCCTCCTAAAAGCAAAAAAAAAAAAAGATTTGATTAGAAGAAATAAAGATGGCACCAAGCCCAAACACTTGGGTGATTAGAAGAATAGTAGCAATCTCAACAAAAATAAGAAATTTGAGAAGAGTAGATTTGAAGAGATGAGGGGAAAATCAATAACAGAAGATAAGATCCAAAATATTGGATCCACTTTGGATAGTGGAGCTCACCCATGCCTGACCATCCTGTGGGCATTACTCTGTCCCACCCTGAATGAAAAAGAGGAAGCAGGGTTCTAACCAGTCACTGCCCCTGAGCCAGGGTCCATCTTCCAAGGGTTGCCTGCCACCATCACAAGATGATCTGATTTTCAGAGTAGATGGGTAGTCTGTGGGTGATACTGTGTGTACTTGGGCAGCAGTTAGGTTATACCTGCATTTTAACTGCTCTAAAGAGTGATGCCTGACACAGAATGGGACAAGTTGGGAATTTGCACAGTAGAGGGAGTGACAGGGAGATGAAGAGAGGTTTGGTTGAGCTGAAGACAAGCCCTACTTGAGGGTAGGATGGGATACACTTTCCACCTCCCACTGGTTGGTCACACACCCTTTGAGGTCAGACCATGATGCCCCTGGAATAAGGCCCACATAAGGGAGCAGGGTCCTCTACTTTGGAAACCACTACCCCAGAGCATTAAGAGGTTAAATGATTTGCTTAGGGTAACTCAGCTAATATGTGTCAAAGGTGGGGCTTAAATACAAGTCTTCCTAGAGCAAAGCATGGGGAACTCAAGGCCTCCAGGTCACATGTGGCCTTCTAGGTCCTTGGGTTTGGCCTTTTGACTGAATCCAAGTTTTACAGAAAAAAATCCCTCTATTAAGGGAATTTGTTCTGTGAAGTTTGGATTCAGTCAAAGGGCCACACTTGAGGACATAGAGGGCAACATGTGGCCTGGAGGCCGAAGGTTCCCCATGCCTGTGACCTAGACCATATTTTGGAGGAAAGGGGACCTTTCTTGTAATCTCTCAAGTCACAGCTGTTCTTGTAGCTACCTCTTACTATGTTTAATCTAAAAAAGAGTGAGGGAAAACTGAGGAAAAGTCTACTTGCTGCTCTCCTGGCCATGAAATGAAAGGAACCAGGGGAAAACTCCCGAGCAGGTTGGGTAGATGGAAATGCACAGACAAGGGCAGCAGAAGATGGAAAGGCAAGAAAGGATTGCAATCTATAGCAGTGGAGGACCACCATGGAAATATTCAAAAGGGGGATGGGGTGGGTGGGATGGCTTGTTAGGGAAGAATAAATTCAAAAATGGGTAAAGATTGCCAGTCTTCCGAAAGTGATTTTATTTCATTTATTTAAAGGACAAAATATGTTGAGAAAGTTGGAGAAAGATATAGGGTATGAAACTAAGTGGCTAGCCTCATTCTAGTCAATTCAACTATGATTCCCTAATTTGCTTCGGGTACTTTGGAACACACTCCTCTCACCACTATCCCAGGAGTGAGCTTGGTAGCCCCTCCCTAGAGGAGAGGTCAATAGCTCTGGGTTTGGGTCCAGTTCTGCCATTAATTAGCTAGGAGACTTTAAGCTAATCCCTTCATTCCTCAGTCTTTCATAGGATGACAGACTGGACAGTCTTTTTTTCTCCAGTCATTTTTCATTCCTGTCCATCTCTTCATCTGGTGTTTTCTAGGCAAAGATACTAGAATGGTTTGTCATTTTACAAATGAAGAAACTGAGGCAGACAAGATTAAGTGACTTTCCCAGGGTCATACAACTACTAAGTTCTGAAGACCAATTTGAACTCAGAAAGACTCCAGGTCCAGCACTTTATCTACTATCCTACCTAGCTGCCCTGGACAGAGTCTTAGACATTTTTGCATGTCATGAACCTCTTGGGTAGTCTGGTGAAACCTATGGACCTTTGTCAGAATGATTTTTTAAAAATTCATAATTGAAAGATGCTGCATTTCAATTAGAAGTGTGTTAAAATACATTGTAATTTTTCTTTCGTCCAAGTTCACAGGGCTCATGAAATCTTTCTATGGCAAGAGGTCACAAACTCCATTCCAGGTTAATGACCCAATTCCAGTCTAATGAATTCATTTTGTAGATGAGGAAATGAGAGGCTAACAGACTTCCCTGCGGCCACACAGAGAATAAGTAGCAGAACTAGTATTTGAACTCAGGTTATCTGGCTCCAAATTCAGTTTCTTTTCTCTGACACCAGGATGACCCACCTCCTTCATTTGGTCCACAGGCAAGTTAAATTAAAAAAAAAAAAGGTTCCAGTTAACACTGGACTAGCGCTTAAGTTGGAGGGAGGTTTCAATTTAATTGAGTTTAATAAACACTTAAGTGCTCCAGTATGTAAGTCACTTTCAAAGGACACCAAAACAAAACAGCTCCCTCTCTCAGAGAATTGAGATGCCACGACAGGGATACAGCTTGTAAGCAAGTGAGTAAATAAAAAGAATTTCAAAAGGTGCTGGGGGAAATGAGGGAAGTCTCTGTGGCTTATTCCTAAATCAATAGAATCATAGAGTTATTGCTGAAAGGGACTTAGTAGAGGTCCATCTTGTAGTAGGGAAATTAAGGCCCTTGAAAACTTAAGTAATTATCTGAACTCTCACTTCAAATCAGCATTTGCCCAGCGTACAACTTTATATACCAAACACTTTCCAATACTTTTCTCATCTGTTTCCTAAAAAGAAAAATTGAGACAATAACGCCTGTACTTAGGAATGCTGAAATGAGATGATGGGCATGAAAAAATTTTTTTAATCTACTGAAGTGTAAAAAATTATTATTTTGCTTCCGAGCCATCCACCCCTCCCCCAGTCTCCCCAGGCACAATTCTCAGTCACCTTACTCCACCCCACCTCTAACTGCCACCCTACAAGCACTTAAGCAACTAAGGCATATTTTGCAAAGCAAAACACAACCCAAAAAAAGGTGAAACCAACCATCGGTCAAAGTTCTAAGAGATCAGAAATTACTTTGGAGGGCAGGTTTTCTTCTGCCAGACAATCAGATTGTTTCAGCCAGCTCTAGGCTTGTATCACACCATGGCGAGTCTTATAAGCGTCAAATATGGCAGCAGGTATGCAAATTTCATTCTCTTTCATCTACTTCAGCCCTTTTCACAACCTGGAGCTCAATTCCCAGGACACAGTGCCCTCTCTTCCAGGAGGAAGGAAACCATGCTTAGTGACCACCGTTCTCTTGTTGTCTCCCCCCACTATGGGGGCTGAGGCACCACCCCATCTTCTCTCCCATTGTTACTGCTTTAAATATGGTGCTCCCCACCCACTACCCAGGGACCAGGCAAAAGTCTTTCTGACAAAACTTCATTCTTCATTTAACCTGTGATGTAAATCTTCATTAAAGCCCCTCTGACCTCATAGCATGGTCTCTTTGGACTATATGGTCCCCTATGTGGGTCCTTGATAAATATAGCAAAACCCATTTGTATACTGTTGTCCAAGTATAGAACCACCAGAGCTCTGGGCCTTGGATTGATGACCTGGGGTCCTTGAAAGCAGGATTGGTCTTTTGCTTTCTTTATATCCCCAGGTTTTAGCACAGTACCTGGAACATAGTTGACTATAACTATGATTAATTGTGTTTCAATATAATTACTGGGCCGGGGGTGAGGGGGTAGGGGAAGAAGTTTAAGAACCCTTATTCTAGGTGAACAGATCAAGGTAAGCCAACCTGTCCAGTAGAATGTTAAGTTCCTTAGGGGAAGACAAAGCTTCCTTTTTTCATTTTACCTTTGTATCCACTTAGAGAAGCGCCAGGTATAGTAAGTACTTAATATAAGTTTGTTGAACTGAAACCAAAAGTAGTAAATTCTGGTTTGACACAAGAGATGTTTACTTTCCAAAAGTATTCTTCACTGTATACGAGTATTGACAATAGGTTGCGTTTAAATAGGAAACATCCTCTTTCCTACTCTGATTCCGCAGGATTTTAAGTAGGGTTTGATTTACAAAAACTGAATTCAGCCACAGTTTTTCTGGAAGACCAATGGTGTGTCTACCTTCATTATTTTATATTCAAGAACAAAATGTGTTCTAAAACTCCATGCAGCAATAATGACCTCATTTGTAACTCCCTGGGCTGCCTTACCTCTCTCAATTTCCACACCAGAATTTTTGATGACTAGCAGCTCAATCAAACTCAGTATGTCCAAAATTGAACTTAACCTTTTTCCAAAAAACCTGTTCCTACTCTTGACACAACTAAATGGTACAGTGGATAGAATACCAGGCCTGGAGTCAGGAAGTTTTATCTTCCTGAGTCCAAATCTGACTGCTGTGTGACCATGGGCAAGTCACTTCACCCTGTTTGCCTCAGTTTCCTCATCTGTAAAATGAGCTGAAGAAGGAATGACAAACCACTCCAGTATCTCTGCCAAGAAAACCCTAAAAGGGGTCACAAAGAATTGGGCACAAGTGAAAAACAACTCAAGAACAATTCCTGACTTCTCTATTTCTCTCAATAACTTCCTCACTGCCTCCTACTCAAACACATCCCAACAGCTGCCAGTTCTACCCGACAATACATCTCTTGCTTATGCCTCCTTTTTATCCTCATTGTCACCACTTTACTCTCCTCCCACATCACCTCCTACATGGATGGCTCACAATCAGCTAACCAGGCTCCCAGCTACTAGACTGACCTCCTTCCTATTGATACTTTAGACCACTACCAAATTAGCCTCATGTATGAACAAATCTGATCTTGTAGGATTAAAAATCTAGAGCTGAAAGGGGGAGCAAAGATGAATCCAATCCCCTCATTTTATAAGATAAGGAAATCAAGGCCCAAGGAGGTTAAATGATTTGCCCATAATCACACAAGTAGTGAGAGGCAGAGTCAGGATTTGAACCCAGATCCAGTGTTTTCATTGCACCACACTGCCACACCATTCCTCTGATCACAAAAAACTGATGACTCCTTATTTGGACCCAATAAAAACCAGTATCATTAGGCTGGCATTCAAAATATTCCATAGTATGATGTTATCCTACCTCTCCAGTCTTATTTCACACTACTCACAAACAGTTACTCAGTGCTTCAAATAAACTATATTGTTCACCATTTACCTACACCTGTCCTAAGCTTTCTTGCTTGCACACTTGTACTCACATCATTCTCCATGCTTGGAATGTCCTCCCAATATCCACCTTTTGAATCTTACTCATCCTTTAAGACCTTCCTCAAATACCACCTCTTCCAACCAACAAGCCTTTGTGGGTTGATGTCTTCAGTCAGAAATTCTCTTTCTTTCCCTGGCTGGACCTGCATGTTGTGATAAGGCACTTTTCCCCTTACTTACATCATGTTTTATTATTTATTCTAATCATCCGTGAATAATGTATCTCCCCTCCTAGATTACAAAATCTGTGAGGATAAGAACTATATCTTTGTATCCCTAGTGCCTGCAATAACATTCTAGCTACATGGTAAGTCACAGGATCCTAAGTCTTGGAGCTAGATACTTAGGGATCACCTAAGCTAATCTCATTTTATAGAAGGGGAAACAGGTGACTAGTAGAAATTAGCTGAACTGTTTGAACTGGAACAATCATCTGTGATGTGCTATAGCAGGGACAAGCTCTTCCCAGTTACTCCAATCCAACACAACTAAAAGCAGACTTTTTAGGTGGAAAACCTGTTTTCGGAAGTATATTTCTAGTGATGGCACAATCTTTCCCCAGTTATTCAGCCTCAACACCACAAAGTTATCTTTGACTCTACCATGCAGCTAGGCAGCTAGGCTTGGAGTCAGGAAGTCCTGAGTTCAAATATGTCCTCTGATGCTTCATAGCTTATGTGACCCTGGGCAAGTCACTTAACCAATGTTTGCCTTGGTTTCCTCAACTGTAAAATGTAATAGCACTTACCTCACAGAGTTGTTGTGAGGATCAAATGAGATCATATTTGGAAAGCATTTAGCACATAGTAGTTACTTAATAAATATTTATTTCTTTCTTCCTTCCCCTTGCCACTCACATCCAATTGGTAGTAGATGTGTTATTCGTGGTAGATTTGGGAACTGTAAAAGACCCCAAGGGGCTCTCTAGACGAGCCTCTCTTTATGGATGAGGAAATGGTAGCCCATTAAGTAACCAGTCCAAGATTTCACTGAGAAAAGATCTAAACCGAGGTACTGATTGCTGTTTCTCTGGCACCATGCTGCCCCACCCAGATCCAGGCCCTCATTACCTCTCACATAGATTACTGCAATAACCTTTTAACAGATTCCTTCTTGTCCAGTGTTTCCTAGCTTCTGAGGCACCCTGCACTGCACTATCAGAGTAATCTTCTTAATGTACAGACCCGAAAAACTTCCCTTGCTGGAGACTGTCAGTGATTCCCCAGAGCCTACCAAACACAGCCTTAGCTCCTGAGTGTAGTATTCAAGGACTTCTAGAATGTGGCCTTAACCTGCCTTTCCAGGCTTATTTTATACTACTCCCCTTCATATGTCCTGTGCTCCAGCCAAACTGAATTATTCCTTCATTGTTCCACCAACAGAACCTCTGTCTGTGCCTTTGATCACAGCTGAAATGTCCCTGCCCCACCCCCCCACCTCCCTCCATCTCCCGGCTGCATCCTCACTCCAGGGCTGGACTTCCTCCAAGGTCCAGCTCCCAGTCTGCTTGTTCCTTCCTCACACTTGTCCCAGATCCCTCTAGCCAGAAGTGGTATCTTCCTCCCCAGATCTCTCAAAGCACTTTGTGCCACTCTTATGTTCTCATAATACATGAGTTTACATTCTAGTTATTTAAATAGGTGACCTCTCCCCTACTAGTTTATATATTTCATGAAAACTGTTGCTTATTTACCTCTTGTGCTTCCCAGATCTACCACAAGACTTTGTACACAGATACTTAATAATGTTTGTATATTAATTGGCTCCTTTGAGTGGAAAGCAGATAACAAGAGTATCTCAATTTAGAACGGGAAGAGACTTTAGAGATCAAATAATGTCTCCATTTTACAGATGAGAAAACTGAGGCCCAAAGAGTTAAGACTTTCTCAGGGTCATCCCTATAACAAAGGAAAAGAACTAGCGTTTGAACCCAGTCTTTTTGTGCTAAATCCAGTACTATTTCTATGATACTATGCTGCCTCTGAGAGGGTTCAACGGTTCTCTGGCAATCCAGGTTTAGTGTGACATATAAGGAGTATCCACCCCCGCCATAAATTTAGGCCCCTCTAAGGGTCAGCATAGGATGGCTACGGCCTCTGGTGTCTCAATTTTGATGCAAAATTCATTTCAACAATCCATGCCTACCAGGGGCCCCAGTTTACTGGTACATGCACAGCTGGAATTATGGTGGAAGCCCCCAAAACAATCCACTGGCAGTGGTCCCAGGAATGGCCAAACAGACCATCAGCTTGGCTAGAAGCCAGTTCTGTGGAGTATGACATTCCACTCACCCTCATAACATTCATCTGCAGTGGCCCCACTTCCAGACTTCCTCTTCTCCTAAAAGAGAAGTTCCTGGCAAAGAAGCTACTATCCAACGGTCCAGCTCTTGCACTGAAGAGGCATTCAAACCCTCCTGAACTAACCTAAGGGACTGGCTCCCTGGGTTTGGGGGTAAGTGGGACTGTGAGTCCCAAGGCTGGCAGTATGGAAAATCTAGAATTCAAGAGAGCGATCCAGCTGCCCAGCTACAAACTCATTTCCCTCCTTGCTTTCCTATGGATTAGTGTACCCTCTCACTATACCTCCTTATGAAAACTGTTAGGTCCTTCTAAGATCGACACCAAAGTCTTTAAAAACTGATACTCCTTAAAGGTACCATTATCAAGGAAGACTTGAATTTAACCAGGTTCGAAACATTGAGCCAAAGGAGTGATTCCATAGGATTGTATCCTGGGATACCTTAAAATCATAAAATCAAAGATCTGGAAAGATCTCAGAAAGGCTATCTGGTGCAACCTCTTCTTTTTACAAATTAGGCAGCTAGTGGAGTCAGGAAGACCAGAGTTCAAATCTGGCTTCAGACAGTGAAAAGCTATGTGACTGGGGTGGTTAGGTGGCACAGTGAAGAGAGCATTGGCCCTGGAGTCAGGAGGACCTGAGTTCAAATTCAACCTCAGACACTTGACACTTACCAACTGTGTGACCTGGGGCAAGTCACCTAACCCCAACTGCCCTGCATTCCCCCCACCAAAAAAAAAAAAAAAAGCTATTTGACTGCAGGCAAGCAAGTCACTTAATCTCTGCATGCCTCGTTCTCTCGTATGTAAAATGGAGATCCAAATAGTGCCCTTCTCCCAGGGCTGTTGAGAGGATAAAATGAGTTATTCATAAAACATTTTGAAAATCTCAAAGCATTATGTATGGGTTAGCTATAATTATAAAGGAATATAATGCTAAAAAGAGCTTAGGGGCCATCTAGTCCAACTCCCTCTTTTTACAAATAAGAAACTAAGACCTTCCTCAGAACTGAAATGACTTGCCCGAGGTCACAAAGGTCACAAATAGCAGAGCTTAGGCAACAGGGTACAATGGAAAGAGTAGTGTTTTTTAAATCAGAAGACTTGGATTTGAGTACTGGTTCTACCACCTGCTAACTGTGGGATCTTGGGCCAATCACTTACTCTCTCTGGAGCTCAGTTTCCTCATCTGTAAAATGAAAAAGTTAGACTAGGTGACCTCTAAGGTCCCTTTCAGTTCCAAATATAATAACCTATAGTTTTTTATATTTCCTGTGCTTTTTTCACTAAATTTCCAGATACTCACCAGGAAATAGAGCCAAATTTGGGAGAGATGGGGGCCTTTTTGGTCCTCTGAGATCATAACGAAAAAGGGAGAGAGAATCAGGAGGAAAGATAATAGAACCTGCTCCGTTGGGCACAAAAGCCCATTGCCCTCCTATTGGCAAGGAATATCATGTTCAAGTCTCAACTCTCCACTGGGAAGTACCTTGGGACTGTGCTTCAGTGATGAAGGAAGTGGCCTTTTTAGACAAGAACAACTGCAATTCTAATTGGTATGTAATTCTGCCCAAGAAATCAGAGATGAAGTGTCACCCAAGGTGGTAGAAGGATCTCTGCCCCACCTCCCTTCTCTACTTATCTGAACAAGGTTATTCAAGTCTTTCTATCTCTTGACGCTCTACAACTTGACTTTTTCTCCTTCCATTCCCTCAATCCTTGCCCCACTCAGCCCATCTTCCAAGAATATAACACGAGGCAAAGCCAAGGGGTCACTGGGACCCTCACACACTTGGAATATAGCTCCGAAGTTAGGATTCAACATTTACTAAGTCCAAACATGTTTTGAGTCCTAAGAAGCTACATGATAGAATGGGGGGAAGGGGAGAGAAATTAGATCTGGATCGAGAGGACCTGGGTTCAAATTCTCATTCTGCTATATCATCTTTGGCAAGGAACTTCCATCCCTAACTCTCCTAATAATCTGTAAAATGAAGGAGATGGTCACTAAGGTCCCTTCCAAATCTAAATCCCACAATTCAATTTTTTGAAGATGAAGTTGGTCCAGCTGTGGGTATTGAAAGTTTTCTAATTTCATCTCCATTGTATGGTATCTTATATAATGGGGTCAGGGGGAGAGGATAATCAGAGGGGATAACAAATATGGTCTCCTAAGAAATACCAACATGGGGGCAGCTAGGTGGACTTACTAGCCGTATGACTTTGGGCAAGTCCCTTAACCCCAATTTCCCTCCAAAAAGCAAAAAAAAGTTATTATTGTTGTTATTTTCATTGCGCTTCCTTGGCTATCTGCCCCTAGATAGCAAGGATGACCCTAAGTTTTAAATAAAGAAAGGCAGCCTTCATGCAAAGAACTAGCCCTGAATGACAGTGTTAGGGCTGGGGAAGTAGTAACGGTCAAACCAGGTCTCTCAGATCCCTCTGCTGTCAGCCCCTAAAGTTATCTCCATCAGCTCATGTCAGAGCAGGGGATTCCCCCAGGAAAAAAAAAAGGCAATCCTGGAACAACCCCCTTGGGAGGTTGTGGAGGGAGAGGGGGGGAAGGGGGGATTTGAAGGTCTGTACCTATCACCGAGCTCCCAGTCCCACTGCAAGTCAGTCCAGGGAACAGCCCCTGATTCCTGAGACAGGTGGGAGTTGGGGTGGTGAGGTCTCTAGGAGCCATGAGCATGAGAGAGAAACTTGGAGAATCACGTTAATTTAGAACTCCAGTTTGGATGGCGCGGTTCCCCTCTCCAAACACTAGGAGAGGGGACAGCCCGAGGGAGGACTGCCTCCTTGGCCTCTACCCACCTACTCTCAGCCCGTCCATGAGGAGAAGTGTGGATATGGGACAGGAGGTGGAAGAGGAGACGCACTTGGGCGCTCAGAGAAGCCTTGGCCAGGAATGGAGCCGGCAGAAGGCGCTAAATCAAACTCGCGAAGAGTGAAGGAAAGTAAAAGCCATCAACTCTGGCTAGGCTGCGATCCCGACGGATGAGAGGGAGGACAGCAAAGTGCTACGGAGGTCCAAACTCAGCTCCACTTGCAGAACGAGGAGGAGACTCTGGCTGTCAATCCCTACGCCCTCTCCGCTGGGTGCAGGACCCCCTGGGAAGCTGGGCTGCAACCGTCGGATCCTGCAAGAGCCCCCCAGGCTGGGCCGCTTCCGTCGGGTCTCAGGGGCGCTACTCACCGCGGGAGGCTGCTGCTGCTGCTGCCGCTGCTGCTCCTGGTGTTACGGCCGCTGCTTCGCCGGGCACCGGCACCGCGGGGACCGCGCAGCGCTCCGCTCCAGCTCTCTGAGTGCGCCAGGACAGGAGCGACGCAGAAAAGGAGCAGGAGGGGAGGAGCGGTGCAGCTTGGACTCGCCACCGTTACAGGCGAGCCCATCGGTCCCGGGACAGGGGGTGGGGATTGGGGCGTCCCCTGCTGGCCGCCTGCAACCTTGCGGGGGGGCGAGACTAGACTAGCAATCCTTAATCTTGGCTGATTGATTTCTAGAATCAGAATCGATCAATCAAACAAATAAACATTTATTAAGTACTACTTTGTGCCAGGTACCGCTTTAACAATGGAGATTACAAAGTAAGAAAAAAGAAACAATGTAGTTCAGTAGAGTGGTAGATTTGGCGTCAGGATCTGGGTTCTAATTTTGTCTGTCATTTCCTGTCCGTCTGACATTAAGCAAAGACCTTTAACCTCTATGGGTCTTTGTTTCCTTACCTGTAAAACTGAGACTAGATTAAGTTACCTTCTAATTCCATATCGATGGTCCTATGATTTCTTGACCTCAAGGATCTTACTTTCTGTTGAGGAAGACAAAATAAATGTGAGTACGGAATAATTGGAATGGAATAATATGAAAAATTACAAGGGCGTTAGAAAGGGAGGAGGCAGTAGCGGGGGTGGGCGGGAAGGAGGGAATCAGGAAAAGTTTCTTGAAGAAAGTGGTTCAGGTTGTATCTTGAAGGAAAGGAGAGAGTCTATATAAAGACCAAAGTGAGAGCTCATATTGAAGGCACAGGGGATGGGGGGGAGGGAGGACCGGTGCAAAGGCACATTTACAGGAGATGGAGCCCTACTCATATGTTCAACTCACACTCTGGGATCCCGTGACTATGGCCTCCTTGCAGTCCTTGGTACACGACACCACTACTTCCCAGGTCCAGGAATTTTCACTGGCTGTCTCCCATGCCTGGAACTTTCTCCCTCCTCATCTCCACCTCCTGGCTTCCCTAGTTTTCTTCCAATCTCACCCAAAGTCCCACCTTCTGCCAGAACCAGCCCCTGGTCCATAATCTTAGCGCCTTCTCTCTAAGATTATCTCTATTTTATCCTGCATGTATCTTGTTTGTATGTAATTATTTGTAAGTTATCTCCTCCATTTGATAGTGAGCTTCTGGAGAAAAGAGACTTTTATGGTTAATGTTTGCCTTTCTTTGTATCCTTAGCATTTAGTACAGTGCCTGGCACATAATAGGTATCTCATGCTTGTTAACTTGAAACCAGTTTGGGGGAACCTTAGAGTGGGAGATGGGAAGTAATGTAGACTGAAGCTAGAACAAGAGATTGGGGCTAAATTGTGAAGGACTTTAAAAGTCAAACAGAAGAGTTTATATGTTGTTACATAGGCAATAAGGAGTCCCTGGGGCAGGAGTGGAGCCCGCCCAGGGGGAATAGAAAATCTATAGGGAAAATCAAGACTGTAAAGTTTTGGGAAATGAAATTCAGATACAGTATTTGGAATATGCCTTCTGTATCTCTGTTTCTCCAGAAAGCCTTTTTCCTGGTGAAAACAAGAAGGTAGATGCCTATGTGCCTTCCTTACCCACCCTAAAATCAAAGAAAGAGGGGAGGAAAGGAGAGAGAGAGAGAGAAGGAGGAGGAGGAGGAGGAGGAGGAGGAGGAGAAGGAGAAGAAGAAGAAGAAGAAGAAGAAGAAGAAGAAGAAGAAGAAGAAGAAGAAGAAGAAGAAGAAGAAGAAGAAGAGGGGAAGGAGGAGCAAGAGGAGGAAGGATGAAAAAAGGAATGCTTTACAAAATACTTCCACACTATCTCCCTTACTCCTCACAACAATGAAGGTAGAAAAGTAATATCTCCATTACAGATGAGGAAAATGATTCTCAGAGAGAGAGATCAAGAGACTGTACAAAGTCACCCAACTGGTAAATGTCAGGAGCAACATTATAACTCTTCCAACTTAAGCTCAGCTGCCAGGGATGATCCATGTTTCCAAGGTCTCGTGGAAAGAGCACTAGCTTGGGGCAGATGAACAGATATTTCATAGTGTTGGCAAAGGGTATGGCCTGAGTCTGACTTGTGGTAATTGGTATAGTAGAGTGAATGCTGGTCTCAGAAGCATAAGACCCATATTTCTATCCTGACTGTAACCCTGAGCCAGACATTTCATCTCTCTGTGACTCAGTTCCCTCATCTATGCTATGGGAATAATACTTGTGCTACCTTCCTCACAGGATGGCTATAAGAAAAGCACTTTGGAAATTGCAAAGACCTACGTGAATGCTAATTGTTGTTGTAATGGAGCAGGGTGGACTGGCATATGAGGGTGAAGCAGACACAAATATTCCCTGCCTTGTCTAATCCAAGCAACCATACGGAAACTTGGAGCAGAGCCATTCATAAATGGGAGGAGTGCTGTGTGATGAGGGAATTCTCTCTAACTGGGTTCAGAACCAGAAGAACAGATGACTCCTGAGCTGCTGAACTAGAACCCAGTGTGTATTTGGCATGCCCCTCTGTTGCCCCTTTTTCTTTTGTAGCAAAATTACTTTGAGTTACCTCCCCAGAGCCGGGTCAGGAAAGGGATGCCCTTTCTCCCATCTGGACAATGTTGGTTTTTAGTACAACTTTGTCTTTTTTGTATGACTAAGTCATTTTGAGTACTGTAAATACTTAAATCAACTACAAAGGGCCTATGAAAGGAGATGCTATTCATATTCAGAAGAACTGATAAATAGAAATATGTATAGTATGGTTTTACACACATACACAGACATATGTGTGTATGTGTGTGTCTAATGGTAGTCTTCTCCAGGGTGGGTTGGGGAAAGAGGGAGAGAGGGAGAAAGGTAGGGGAAAAAATGATGCAGAAGGGTGGCTAGGTGGTACAGTGAATAGAGCACCGGCCCTCAAGTCAGGAGGACCTGAGTTCAAATCTGCCTCAGACACTTAACACTTACTAGACATGTGACCTTGGAGAAGTCACTTAACCCCAATTGCCCTGCCTTCCCCACTCCAAAAAAATAGTGATGAAGGGCAGAGAACAAAAGAAAACTTAGAAGAACAGAAAAGCAGGGTAGTTTTGAAAGTGATGTCTCATATATATTACGTAGTTTTTTTTTAAATGAACAGTATGAAATGGAAATTTATGGTTTTATATTGAATCCTCTTTTTATATTGTTCTGTGCACATGGAAATGTTCTTTTTCCTTGTCTTTTTGTATTTAAATTCAAATGAATAAATTTTTTAAAAGAAACTGAAAAAAGTAGGAACAGTTCCTACATACAACATACATGATGTTAGACAACTGTAACCTCTGATCTCTGAAAAAAAAGGGGGCAGGTGCATTTTTTTTCTCCTCTTCGGGCCAACCTTGATCGTTATAATCTCACTGCATTCAGTTTCATTTCTGTTGTTGTTGTTCTACCCTTTACACAACTGTATTTATTATATATATTTGATAAACAAAATATATTTATTAGATATATTAATTTGCATGTAATATATTTATACTACATATAAATAAATATATTTTTGCATATATATATTTACTTTAAATCAATTCACGTTCATCTTCTCATGCTTCTCTAAATTCACTCCCATTGTGATGTAGGACATAGAAGGGAGAAAATACATTTTAACCAGTCCTGAATACTGGCTCAACCAGCCCCACTTCAGCATTCTAATGAATGACCATATATATCGAGATAGAAGCAACCTCAGAAGCCACCTTTTCAACTCCCTCTTTTTACAAATGAGGAAACTGAAGCTGAGGAAAGTTGAGTGATCTATCCAAGGTCATACAAGTAATACAAATCAGAGGTGAGATTTGAACCAATGTCCTCTCTGACTCAAGAAACATCATTCATTCCACTATTCCATAGTGTTCATAGATAAATATAACTCCCATCCTCCTCAGGCTACAATATTGTACAGACATTGCAAACAAAGTGTAAGTTATAGTAATTCATGTTAATCAGGGTCTGCCTTTTTGCATAGTAGATTGGGAGGCCACCTACTTGTATGATTTTAAGATGTTAAGGAAAGAAAGTCTTCTTCTCCCCAAATACCTACCCAACCAGCTCAGTGAGTGTTTGAAATGGCACCATTAGAGCTTTATTCTTTGGATCCAAGCCAAACATGAACTTTGTATTCTGAAGATATGCCCTAAGAAGTTTAAGCCCTATCAGTCACTAACGCATCAGCCGCTATGATTTACCAAATCCTACCTTGTGAAGGGATTTTGATAGGGGGAGTGAGAGAAGAGGAATAAGGACATTGAGTACGTGAGAAAGGCAAAGTGGACTCACGAATACACAGGAGGCCAGGCACTGAAGCCCCAGAAATAAACCCTCCCTACTTCCTGAGCTGTCCTTGATGTTAGAGTTGGAACGAAACTTAGGGATCATCCGATCTAACTCTATCACTTAGCCACGGGCTAGAGGCCTCGTAATAACCACGGCAGTGATACTGGTTATCGAGGACCGGCACCATGCCTGGAACGCTGAAAAAACACCTTTGTGTGCACCTTGAGTACAGTAAAGCTGATTATCCAAGGGAGATACAATTCAGACACTTGGATTCCTTACTTCTCACGGAGTCCATGTAGGTTTTATTGTTATTAGTGTGTAGAGGAGGTTCGTGTCATGAACAGGGTTTTTAAGTAGTCTGGCTGAGTGCCAAATGGCAGTTTTTGCTCAGTGGAGAAACTTTGGATATTGTCTTTTTTGTTCAGCACTGTCTGACTCTCTGTGATCCTGCGGATCATAGCACACTGGTACCATCCATGGCTTTTCTTGGCTGAGATACTGTAATGGTTTGCCATTTCCTTCTCCATCAGATTCAGGCAAATAGTGGTAAGTGACTTGTCCAGGGTCACACAGCTAGTACATGTCTGTGGCTGGATTTGAATTCAGATCTTCCTGACTCTAGGCTCAGCATTCTATCCAATGAATCACCTGTCAAGTGGAACTAAAGTCTAAGTCTGTTGACTCTCAAGTTCACTGCTCCATGCTGCTATTTACATACACTTTTAAAAAACATAGCTGTAGTCAATATGTACACTCCTACTTCTTGTCCCATTTCATATAATTTCCCATAAAGCTTTCCACATTTCTGCATTTTCCTCATGCTTCTCATTCTTTATGGCAGTTTAGGGCTCCGTTTCGTTGATGCATTGCACTTTGTTTATCCATTCCCTGACTGTTAGGCATTTAGATTGTTTCCAGGTTTTTACTATTATGTGTAAGACTACTGCAAATAGTTTTGAGCAAATAGTTCTTTCCTTATTTTAAGTCATCTTCATATACTTCCATTGAGGTACATTTCTAACGGTGGGATTACTGGGTCAAAGGGGATATCCAGCTTCATGAACCTTGTTGCCATGACCACATTGCTTTCAGAATAGGTGACACTTTCTCTCAATGGCCCCGGCAATGTGTGAGTGTACCATTTTTTTTCAGGCTGATTTGGGGAGCCAAATATTGGCTAGTTCATACACTAGCCAATAAAGGCTAGAAAACCAGATCACAATCAGTGATTGTGATTGGCAATCAGTCGATCAATCAATCAAGAAGCATTTATTGAACATCTGCTATGCGTAGGACACTGTTCCAGGTGCATAACAAAAAAACATTCAGGAAGATACAATCAAGGAATTTCCAGGATGGTGAAAAGATAATGAAAGATTCTAAGCAGCATATGGTAAATTCAACAGCCTCCAACAATTATTTGTGTTTCTTCTGTTACTCCTTGGAAGATACACAAAGACTGGAGATGACAGGTTTCTTGCCTTCCTAGAGCTTACAGTAGTAATGAGACATTACAGGATTCTATCTCCTGTCTTAGTTCCTTTGCACAATCAGTATATTCCTAGAAATAGAGCCAGAAGGAACCTCAAGGCCAGCTAGTCCAAGCCCATTATTTTACAGATGAAAAAATTAAGGTTTAAGGGGGTCAGGTGGGGAAGGAAAGGGAATAATCATTTATTAAGTGCTTTCTGTTTGCCAAGCATTTAAAAACAACTCTGTGAGGTAGGGCATTATAATTATTATTCCCATTTTACAGCTAAAGAAATCAAGGCAGACAAAAGTTAAATGACTTGCCCAGGGTCACAGAGCTAGCAAGTGTCTGAGGCAAATTTGAACTCAGGTCTTCCTGACTCCAAACCCAGCACTCTTTTCACTGTACCACCTAGCCGCCACAGAACACGTGTACAAAATAGCAGTATTTTTAAAAGTCATTGCTCTTCCCACTGTGCCACATTGGCATCCTCTTCATTATTGCCTCATAGATGCCTTAACTTCCTTCAAAGTTTAGTTTAAGTGCTGCCTCTGCCAGGAAGCCTCTTCTGATTTCCCTAGTTCCTAGTTCTCTCCTCTCAGAAACTACATTGCAATTACTTCCTATTTAATTTTCTATGTAAAATGGGGCAATCAGGGAAGTCCTGCCCCATCTTCTGGACTAGGTCGCATCTCGTGAAGCTAAGCATGCCCCTGGCCCGTTCCTTTTCATGACCTTTGCTGAAGCACATGCAAATGAGAGAAGTTTCTGGCTGGTCCCTGTATGCGCTGTTTCTGCCACCTTCTCCAAAATGGATGCTATCTAAAAGGATTGACTACTAAGGCAGAAAAAGCAGTTCATTTAAGAGACTTTTAAAACAGTGACTCTATCCTCTTATATTATTTTTCCCCATTTGTCCACAATATAGTTCTTGCTCTCAGATTTGCATAGAGGGAGTAGGAGACAATCTCCTCCTCTACCCTCCTCCTTCCCCCCGCCCCCTGAAGGAATGGCAACCTCCAGAACTTAGCATTGAGCACCTATGTTAGCAGAGACGGGCCTGAGACTGAACCTCAAATCCCTCTCACTGCCTTTTCTTTGAGTTTCTTTCACTGAGCACAGGAGACCAAATAACAATCCTAAAATGAGCCAAGTCAGTCCCATCTCCTCTCAGGGTTCTAGAGGGTAACCCTGAAGGGGTCAGAGTATCTCTTCTCTGCTGCCATCAGCTCAAGCACCCACTGACTATGTTTCCCTCTGCCCCTGTTGTTAGGGGCCTGTGACTAGCACTCCACTTACACTTAGCCATCGGCTAGCTTTTACAAAGAAATGTTTACTTCGAAGACATGGAAAAACAGTGTATATTTTCCCCCAAACCTCAAAGTACTCCACCTACACCATTTCAGCTTCTGGGAGAATAGGCTCAAAACTTATCTCAGTTTCAAGGTAGCTTTGGTACCACCAAGTTTCCTACCCCTTGCTCTAAATGTGATTTTCCTGTGAGTCATTCTGCTAAGCTGGGTTCCTGAACATCACTCCTTGATTTTCAGGGTATTGATACTATGCTGGCTACAAAACCCAGACAGATTCCTACTTCAAGATTACTCAGTCTCACTTTTCTGACATTTGATTATCAAACGAAATATTTGCAAAGGGATCAGCTATCCTATCTATTTTTTTTTTCTTTTTGGAGGGGGAAAAGCAAGGCAATTGGAGTTAAGTGACTTGCCCAAGGTCACATGGCTAGTTAAAGTGTTGAGTGTCTGAGGCCATATTTGAATGCAGGTCCTCCTGACTCCAGGGCCGATTGCTCTATTCACTGTGCCACCTAGCCACCCCATCCTATCTATTCTTTTGAACCCTTCTAAACCTGTTCTCCAAAAATCTAAGGTGCGTGTGAATCGAGACCTAGATTTCCTTTTCTTCTCTTTCACAAATTCTAAGGTAGAGAGGTCACTTCCCATTAAGTTTACCATCATTTCCACCACAATAATCAATTCCTCTTTGGTGTTCAGCATCCGATCCAAAACAGAATTTTCATTTTTGGTTCCTTCACCTTTTAAAAAATGAAGTGATCATTCAGGCAAATCAAGAAGTTACGAGCTACTGTGCTATTGGGAATGAAAGAACTCCAACATCGGCTGTATAACTACAACCTGCATCAGAGCTGGCTAAACTCTGTCAGGATCTACCAATAAAAATGCTTTGAGTCTTATCTCCGTAGCATCTGGAGTCTGGAAACCAACCTCGATCTGACCAGAGAAGCTCATCACCAGAAAGCTGGTCACTGAGTGATGAGCTTTTGGGGCCCTTATGAACCATGAAGCATACAGAAAGAGCTAATTCTGGGATATTTGGCTCTTTCCTATATGAATAACTGGGTGAAAAAAAGTGTCTTCCTGAAAGGATATGCACAATAATTTGGGGGCAGGACTGTTAACCAGGAAGAACTGACAAGCAAAGATAGCATAAAGAACTAGGGCCTGTAAGGAAAGGATAATGGCAGAGAGAAGTTCCAGAAGATGATTTTGCCTTCATCTCACACTCAAGAGATGACACTGAACAGTCAGACCACCCCTTTGAGCCCAGGGAATCTCAGACATAGAGGATTTGTAAAGGGGCCTCCATCAAGGGAACTTTTATAATAGGGACTGTACAAGCCTTCAAAGATTTACATAGATTTTTGGAGGAATGCTTTCTCATTCTAAAATTTATGTTTGGTTTCCTTCCTTTCAATCAAACATTCCTCAGTAATATGAGCAGTGTGTTTGCAAGTAGGCATTGGGTCTCAGGATACCAGAGGTACAGTTAATAAAACATTGTCCTAGGTTTTCTGGGTTGGGAGTGGGTGGCTAAAGGCCAAGAGAAAGAAAAGTTTCCAGAGTGTACCTGGACCCTTTGTGTCATGCAAGTTTCAGAAATAAGGGTCACATACGTTTTTATATGAAATTGTTTGTTGTCTCCTTAGTCCTGTTTGGTTTTCTGGCTTTGCCTGAGATTTTGGATAGTCATAACATCTCTCTCTGCCTTTTGCTTTCTCATCTAGTACATTGGGTTTATTCCAACTGCTTGCCTCCATTCACAGGGGAAGGAGGGGCAGGGGAGGATGTTCTGAGACAGTATTTGAGGTGGGGAAGAGGAAGCAAGAAAGTTCTTTTAATGAGTTTGAGTGAGCACTTTTAAGAAGCACTTGCTACCAAGAGATACTTCCAGCTTTAACATGGTCTAGTTCTAATCATAGGACCATTGGTTCACAGAGCCAACTCTCAGCCAAATTGTGAAATAAGTAAAGTTTGCTTTTGTGTTTCTCGCTGCCCCCTGGTATCTGAATCCTTCTTCCCGAAACTGCCCCTACCACACACAGTCAGAAAGCTATCTGACTTCTCTAAGACGTTCTTACAAGACTATTCAACTGAGGGGTTAGTTGATAACCTTTGCTAAGTCTTGTCGACTCAATTTTGTAACCTCTCTCATAGAAACCCACTTCTCTCCTTTGACATTGCCATCAGCCTGGTATAGGCCTTCTTCACTTCACAACTCGACTATAAAAATATTGTTTTAAGAACAACTTTGAGCAAATGAGTCATTTTGACTATTATAAATACACAAATTAAGTACAAAGGACCTAGGAAGGAAGATACTGTCTGCATCCAGAGAAAGAGCTAATAAATAGAAGTCTGTATAGAATGAATTTACATATGTATACATATTTGTCTTTAATGGTAGCCATCTCTAGGGCAGGGGGTGGGGAGAAAAAAAAGGAAAAAAAGAAATTTACATAATAATATTATATTTAAAAGGAATAACAAGTTGTACATAATAGATTTGCAGTTTCAAGTACAATCATCTTTTTTATTATGCTATGTTATAGAAATGCTTTTTTCCCATAAATTAAAAAATTAAATAAATAAAAATTAAAACAGAAACAATAAAAAAACCCAATAGTCTACTGGTTAATTGGTTGGTCTCCCTACTTCAAGTTTGTCCCCACTTCAGTCCATTCTGCATTCAGCTGTCAAACTGATCTTCCTAAAGTGAAGATGTCTGATTAAGGAGGTTCAGGATTCACGTGAACGGAGCACTCAGCACTTCACAAGATCTAATATAATTTATTTAGAATATAGGCAAGTGGGAAGGAAGCCAGAGACAACAGAGTAAAGCCTTAGGAATCGTAAGATAAGAGCAACTATGATTTTTACACATATACATATATACACATACATACATATCCACGATTATCACCCATATGGGGAAGCACCAACACCTGACCACCCGTCAGGGTCCTGCTCGGGACAGGCAGAGCTCCAACTACATAGTAGAATATATCTATACATATTTACAGTCATCACCAATGTGGAGAAGCACTAACACCTGACCACACAAGCTGGGGAATCCCGGGTACAGCCATCAGGATTCTGCTCGGGAGGGTCCCAGGCAGGACATCTCCTCCATGGGTGAGATTCCAATTTGGGGTCTGAATCTTACAGTTTAAGTAGTGCTGAGAACAAAGAAGGCATCCTGCCAGGTGTTTTTTAAAAAGCACCATCTTGTGTAAGGCCAGGGAGGGAGGCCAATCCCTCCAAGGCCCCCCCCAAGAACAATGTTTCCTTGGCATGGCTAGTTCCAGGAGTTGGGCAGTTAACCATATCTCTTCTCAAGGTCCTGGCCAGGGTCCTAGGAGAAGCACAGCCCTCATGTTCCCAGGATTTTCTGTTCCAAAACAGCTCAGGGTGATAGAAAGGTCTTATTGAGCTAGGGCCTTGGTTTGTATAATCTTATTCCTTACAGAGGGGCTTCCCTTGCCCCTTCAGAAGTTCTGACCACAAACTACTCAGTAAACTTCAGTCACTCCTGTTTGCCCCTAGGATTAAATATAAAGTCCTCTACTTGACTTTTAAAGCCCTTTATAATCTGGGAAACCCAGCCTCTTCCCACTTTCCAGTTTTCTTATACCTTCCTCCTCTGTGCGTGTTCTGACACCCAGTGGCCCTGGTCTCCATGCTGATTACTCACATCAGACACTCCATCCACTGCCTTCTGGCATGCTCACTGGCTGTCCCCATACCTAGAATTCTCTCCTTCCTCTTCTCTATTTCAAACCTTCCTGGGTTCCTTCAGGTTCCAGCTAAAATCTCCCTTTCTATGAGGAAGCCTTTCTTGGTCTTACTTAATGTCACTGCCTTCTCTCTGAAATTATCTCCAGTTTGTCCTGAATCTATCTTGTTCATACAGAATTGTTCTCAGGCTCTCTCCCCCATTAGACTATAAGCTTCTTGATAGCATGGGCTGTTTTTTGCCTTCTTTGCATCCCCAGGACTTAGCACAGTGCCTGGCACATAGTAGGCACTTAAATGTTTATCGATTAACTGGTAACTAATATGACCCAACATCTGTCTCCCAGGGACATTTACACTTTTTACAGGGGACTTTGGAAGCAAAAAACTTATAATGCCAAAGGAAATAACAAGCAAAGGAGTGGAGGTTTTAAAGCAAGTAGCTTGTCTGACTTGTTTTCGAATCCTATCACCCACTATGACTGCTAGAAGACTACCTTTGAATGGTTAGATACTAACTAACATGACTTGGGCAATACCTCATTGATCCAGTGCTCAGTATGGTCTTCAGTTCCTCCCACAAGAGGACAAGAGACTACAAGGAAGGTGGGGAGGAACAAAAGATGTATTGTGGAGATTCCTAAACTCATGATATATTAGAATTGAAAAGCATTTTGGAGATCATCTAGCCCAAGCAGTTCTTAGCCTCTTTCCATGGATATTTCAGGGGGGTTCATGAACTCAGATGGCAAAAAGTTTACATCTTAATTTCAATATAATTGTTTTCTTTTACAATCCTATGTATTTTATTTTTTATGTATTATATGTACGTGTATTTATATGTATATATATTTATCTATTATTCTGTAAAGGGATCTATAGGCTTCACCAGACTGCCAAAGGGGTCAATGACAGATACAAAGAAAGTCTAAGAACCCCTGAGCCTAGCCCCCTTACTTCACAGATGAGGGAAATGAAAGTAGTGGCAAAGAGTTGGAGACCCACTCTAGTGGGGGGGCCCCTGGTTATGCAGGAGCTGGTAAATGGGGGCAATGTGAGGAGGAGATAGGACCTAGAAGGGGAAAGGAGTGTTGAAAGAGGTGATGAGAAGACCAGCTTTGCCCCCTTCACAACTTTGCCAGAGCTGATCCCTCCCCAGAGGGCACCAAGGCTTAATTAAGTAAGGGCTCCCATCCATGTGGACAGAATCACATCTCTGTCTAATGATTCACATGGACCTTTCCCATTACCCAACCCAGTAAAGAAATCCCCAGCCTGTATGGGTGCAGGGTTATGGGATGAACAAACACAGCTAATTCTCTAGCTGGTCTTTTAACTCAGTGCTCAAGAGTCTCAGGAAGCCTCCCTCTTCCTTTGGGAGCATTCATTTCTACCCTCTGACCCTGGTAGCGTCATAAAGTTCTCCTTAGATCAGGAGGATAAGCCCTTGCCAAGATCTGCCATGTTCTCTTCTACTTTCTCACACTCAGGCTCACTTCAGCTCAGTGTTATGACCTGTTTGGCTCAGGGTCTGGCGTGTGTGGCTGGGAGAGGACCTAGCAGTTTCTATTTCCTTCCTCACTGTGGTCAGTACCCAGGGCTCCTCCTCTGCTAACTTAGCACTATTTCTGACAAAGAGGATGTAGCCTGGGGTCATTCCTTCCTGGGAAGATTCAGCATTCCTCCCAGTCACCTTTCTCAATGGCCCATATCATTCTGTCTTGTCCATAGACCCCAGGGCTTTGGGTACCCAGGGAACCTCAGAGTTCCACTTGGGAAAGTAGTACTGAGAGTCAAGGAATACTTTCCTTCTCTGATGACTCATATATAAGACATGATGACATCAGCATGCTCATACTTTGTGACATCATGGACCCAGCCTTTTGGTATAATCACCTTTTGTTTGGCCCAGTATATTAATGATATGGAAATATGGAAGATATACTATACTGTGCGTAACTAACCTAATTTTGGTAGAGTGGCAAATGGTACCACCATTCTGGAAATCAATTTGAAATTATGTGAGAAAAGTAACTAAACTAATCACACACTTTAACTCAGTAAGTCTACGACTAAAGCCGTAATTCAAGGAGGCCAAAGGTCACTCAACTATCAAAATATTCATAATAGTGTTTTTTGTAACATCAAAAAACTGCAAACAACACATGTGCCCATCAATTGGACAATAGCTGAACAGATTACGGTTAATGTATGCTAGGGAATATAAGGGGTAGGTAGGTGGAATAGTTAGAGTGCCCATCCTGAAGTCAGGAAGGTTCCTCTTCCTGAGTTCAAATCTACCATCAGATACTTAATAGCTGTGTGACCCTGGACAAGTCACTTTACCTATTTGCCTCAGTTTCCTCATCTGTAAAATGAGCTGGGGAAGGAAATGGCAAACCACTCCAGGATCTTTGCCAAGAAAACCCCAAATGGGGTCATAAAGAGTCAAACATAACTAAACCAAAGGAACAACAACAACAATATGGAATATTATCTTGCCATAAGGAGTGATAGATATGAGGGATTCAGAGAAACATGGAAAAACTGGCATATATTTATGATGAGGGTTTTGTTTTCGTTTTTTCAACTTGGGGAAAGAGGGGAAGGAGAGAAAACGAATGCTTGTTAATGGGGGAAATAAGATAAGTTTAAAAAAGAAAAATTTGCATAAACTGATAACAAAAAGAAAAAACAGAACCAGGAGAATAATATAAACAAATGATCACATTAATATAAATGGAGTTGACACTAAATAGCAAAAGAAGTCAAATCAAATACAATGATTAATATTGGTTCCAGCCCCTCCCCCACGCCCACCCCGCAGCCTTCTTCTCGGGAGAGGTGTGTGAGATGTTATATACTCTACCAGTGGTAATCACTACGGGTCAGTTTTTCTGTTCATCTTAAACTTTAACTCTTTTGTTGTTCATTTTAAATAAAATATTCTGTGTGGCAGGGAGAGAATACTGGCTTATAAACATCAAAATCCCTTAAAACATTATTTAAATTTTTAAATTTTTCTTTTTTTCTTATTTTTTTTGGAGGGAGCAAGGCAAAGCGCTTGAAATTAAGTGATTTGCCCAAGGTCACACAGCTAGTATGTGCATCAAGTGTCTGAAGTCAGATTTAAACTGGGGTCCTCCTGACTACAGGGCCAGTGCTCTATTTATTGCACCACCCAACTGCCGCCTTTTTTCTTTATTTTTAGTATTTATTTTTTAAAATTTCGAGTTCCCAATTTTCTCCCTCCCTCCTGCCTCTCCCCTCCTCATTGAGAAGGTAAACTATAAAACAACAACAATAAGAAAAAGCAAGAAAAAAAACAAAGAAAGTTTTAAAAGTATGTTTCACTCTATGCTAAGAGCTCCTCAATTCTTTCTCTGAAAGTGGATACCATATTTCATGGTGGGTCCTTTGAAATTGTCTTACATCATTGGACTGATCAGAGCAGCTAAGTCTTTCATAGTTAATCATCTTTATAATATTGTTACTATGTACAATATTCTCATGGTTCTGCTCACTTCACTTTTTGTTCATATTAAATCTTCCCAGATTTTTCTAAAACCATCCTGCTTATTATTTCTTATAGCACAGTAATATTATATTACAATCATATGCCACCTCTTGTTCAGCCATTCCCCATTTGATAGTCATCCCCTCAATTTCCCATTCCTTGCCACCACAAAAAGAGCTATTATAAATATTTTTGTACCAATAGGTCCTTTCCCCTTTTCTTTGATCTCTTTGGGATGCAGACCTAGTAGTGGTATTGCTGAATCAAAAGGTATGTACCGTTTTATAACCTTTGGGACATAGTGCCAAGTTGTTTTCCAGAACGGTTGGACTAGTTCACAACTCTACCAGGAGTGCATTAGTGTCCCTATTTTTCTACATCCCCTCCAGCACTTATCATTTTCCTTTTCTGTCATGTTAGCCAATGCATTTCTCTAATTAATAGTGATTTAGAGAATTTTTTCATGTCTATTGACAGCTTTGATTTCTTCTTCTAAAAACTGTCAGTTCATATCCTTTGACCTTTTAGCAATTGGTAAATGGCTCTTATTTTTATAAATTTGATTCAGTTCCCTATATATTTGAGAAATGAGACCTTTCTCAGAAAAACTTGCTATAAAATTCCCACCTCTCCTGCCCCCCCCCCCATTTTCCTGCTTTCTAATTTTGGCTGTATTGATTTTGTTTGTGCAAAAACTTTTAAATTTCATATAATTATAATTAGCCATTTTACATCCCATGATCATCTCTAACTCTTGTTTGATCATAAACTCTTCTCTTATCCATAAATCTGATCGGTAACTTTTTCTATACTCTTTTAATTTGCTTATGATATTACCCTTCATGTCTAAATCATTTACCTATTTTGATCTTATCTTGGGATATGGTGTGAGATATTGATCTGCTCTGTACCTAGTTTCTGTCACACTGCTATCCAGTTTTCCCAGTAATTTTTGTCGAATGGGGAGTTCTCGCCCTAAAACGTAGGTCTTTGAGTTTATCAAATAATAGATTACTGTGGTCATATACTACTGTGTATTGCATACCTAATTGTCCCACTGATTCACCACTCTATTCCTTAGCCAATATGAGATTGTTTTTGATTATCACCACTTTGTAATGTAGCGTGAAATCTGGCGTTGCTAGGATGCCTTCCTTCACATATTTTTTATTGATTTCTTTGAAATTCCTAATCTTTTGTTCTTCCAGGTAAATTTTTTGAGCTATTTTTTCTAGCTCTATAAAATAATTCTTTGGTAGTCTGATTGGTATGGCACTAAATAAGTAAATTAATTTAGGTAGAATTGTCACTTTTATTATATTGGCTCAGCCTCTCTGTGAGCAGTTAATACTTCTCTGCTTGTTCAGATTTGTCTTTATTTGTGTGAAGAGTTTTGTGATTGTGTTCATATAACCCCTAGGCTTATTTTGGCAAGTAGACTCCCAAGTATTTTATATTGTCTGAAATTATTTTAAATAGAACATCTCTTTCTACTGAACCCTGCTGGCAATAAACAGAAATGCTAATAATAATTTATGTGGGTTTAGTTTATATCCTGCAACTTTACGAAAGTTGTTAATTGTTTCAACTGGTTTTTTAGTTCTCTAAGTATAGCTCAGCTTCTCCAGTAGCAGGGTGTGAGCACTACCACAATGGCTTCTCTAAGCACACCATCACACCATCTACAAAGAATGATAGTTTTGTTTCCTCATTGCTTATTTTTATTACTTCAATTTCTTTTTCTTATTTTATCACTATAGCTGGCATTTCTAGTACAACACTGAATAATAGTGGTGACAATGGACATCCTTGCTTCACCGCTGATCTCATGAGGAACATTTCCATCTTATCTCCATTGTAGATATTTGTTCTTGTTTTTAGATAGATACCTCTTATCATTTTAAGAAAGGCTCATTCCTATGACTCAAGTCATTCCTATGACTTAAAACATTTTGAAAAATATTTTTAGGAAGATAAACTTGTGTCTCTATGACTGTAGCTCCCTATAAGATTCCACCTATTATCTTTCCACCTCTTTCCTTCAATTATGATCCTGCTAGATCTGGATTTACCACTTCACCAAATACGTGAAGTATGCCACCTTCCTTACTGGTTCCTCCACCCACCCAGACCCAGGTCTTGCTATTTCTGACCTCTGAACCTTTGATCATGTGAGTACACCGCCTTGGAAATGTTTCTTTCCTCCACTCTGTTTTCTTTGTTTTTAATTTTCTCACATTTTCTTTTTTATTATGACCTTAATCCTTAACAAATACATATTTTCATATACAAAGAAGAATAAAAAAGGATTGTATATGTATATTGTATATGAATATGTGTATGTATATGTAAGAATAAAAAAGCTACTTGGCACTTGGTATAGCGCCAAGATGTTACACACAAGACCTACAACATTCTTATGTGAAGCCCTACCTGGATTAGAAGGTAATGGGGGAATATTTAACAAAATAAAATATAACAGAACACGGGATAAAGTTAATACGTGGTTTTCTAATATGCAGCCCCCAGGGATTTTTAGGTTTAGTTTAGTGGCCCTGTTTCTATTTGGGTTTGCCATCACTGGTGTAGTACAGACACCGCTATACACCAGTGTTGGACTTGAAGAGAGATATAGACTGGTGTTTGAATCCTAGCCTATACACTTGTGCAGTTGTAGGATTATGGTCAACTTACTTTCTCCTGTACTGCTTCCTAATCTGTGAAATGGGCATAATAATAGCCCCTATCTCAGAGGATTGTGGTGAGGATCAAATCAAATCAAATAACATATGTTAGGTGATTTGTAAACCTTTAAGAGCTATATAAATGTGATCGAATATTATTATAACCTCTTCATATACAACTTTTAAAAAGTTAATATTAAATATTAAATTTAACAAGGTAGTGATGAAATTGTCCTGTTTATGTCCCTTTCTGAACTTCTTTTTGTTTTTTTCTCTTTTCTTTTCCTTTCTTTCTCCCTTTCTCTCTACCTTCCTTCATTTTTTTTTCTCTTTTTTCTTTCTTTCCCCCTTATTCCTTTGCTCCCTCTTTTTCTTTTTTCTTCTTTCCTTCTTTTCAATATTTTTCTTCCTTCCTTTCTTTTTTACTTCCTTCTTGTCTTTTTTTCTTCTTCCTTCCTTCCTTCCTTCCTTCCTTCTATCTAACCTAGACTGGAAGTGCAGCAACCACTCACAGGCCAGATACCACTACTTTGGGGCATGCAGGCTCTAATGTGCTCTTGCTTTTCCAAAAGTTCACCCCTCCTTAGACAGCCTGACGACTGCCTATTCCCAGGAGCTCACCATATTGGTGTTGGACTTAGTGCAGATACTCAATTGCCACCAGCCTCAGCTTCTCCAGTAGCAGGGTGTAAGCACTACCACAATGGGGCTATTCTGTGTATTTGATTTATTAAAATATCTTCCTTCTCCTTCTCCTCCTCCTCTTCACCCTCCTTCTCTTCCTCTTCCTTCCCCTCCTCCTAATTTTCCTCTTAGTCTTTCTCTTCCTCCCCTTTCTGCTCTCTCTCTCTCCCTCTCTCTTTTTTTTTGCTTTTTGGAGGGGGGAGGTAGAGCAGTTGAGGTTAAGTGACTTGCCCAAGGTCACACAGCTAGTTTTGTGTTAAGTGTCTGAGGCTGGATTTGAACTCAGGTCCTCCTGACTCCAGGGTTAGTGCTCTATTCACTGCGCCACCTAGCTGCTTCTCTCTTCTTTTTCTTACTCCTCCTTATCTGTCTCCTTTTCTTCATCCTTCATTTTCTCCTTCTCCTTCTCCTCCTCTTTCTCTTCCTTCATTTCCTTGTCTTTCTTCTCCTTCTTTTCCTCCTCCTCCTCCTCTTTCTCCTCCTCTTCTAGGACCTAGCTCTCTCTTCTATAAACTTGCCTGATTATTTCAGTCCTCAATGATATTTCCTGGCTCTGAACTCCCGCAGCACCTAGAGCCTGGATGTTGTGATCTAGAGTTTGATTACATTTTATCTTGCCCTGTTTCTTAATTTTTTCAAGGGTGTCAGTCTACCCAGATAGATTGTCGGTGTGTAGGACAAAGTGTGGTCTCTCATTTGCTAAAGTATATAGAGCCTTTGGCCTCAAGGCCATAAGGAAAATAAATAAATAAAAGAATTGGCTCTAAGCTGTGATTAATGAGACTTGCTGTTTGAGGTAAAAGGCATTTGGGACCATAACTAAATTTTGTTTGGAGTTTGAATTTGGGTATAGTCGCCTACATCAAGTGCCACAAGCTACTCAGAGGGAGTGTGATCCTATACTGTTAACAAGTGGAAGTCTACATCTGGTAAAGGCCAAAGGAGCAATTGTAGTCTCAACTAGGATGGGACCCCTTCTGGCTCAGCTTACCCATGAAATTCCTTTGAAAAGGAATGTTTCCCACCTATTCCTGAGTCTAGCTGTGAGGTGGTATCGATACTGCATGGATGGATATCTGTGACCTTACCTGAATTTAAACAGAGCCAAGGATGTTTTATCCTGTCATATTTGGAATGTCATATGTCCCTGCTTACCCTTTCTATAGCAAGTTTCAATGATCAGAGCAGGTAGTCAGTAAAAGATTTGAATCATCCTGCTTTGGGGTTAACAAATGTAAAGGAAAGCTGAATAAACTGAATAATAGTTTTGAGGGATTTGGAAAGACAGATATAGGTTTGATGGGAAATGTGAAGGACAGATAGGAAGGTTTGGGGACAAATGAGGGTTTATCCAAGCCCCTACTGTCTCCAGATAATTGATATCAGTTTCAAAAGGTTTAAGTATGTTGAGAGTGTGTGAGGAAGTATTTTTGGAAAGCAGAAAGATTTGTAACTTGATTCTAAAATTTTGAGGAAAGCAACAGGATTAGATTGATTTT
>CM053582.1:460197960-460233600 GCA_028627135.1 Pseudochirops cupreus | reverse complement strand
CATGGCTAGGAAATTGAACCATTTCTATGTGCCTTTGGTGTTGAATCACGTTTCTGCGAGCCCCTGGCAGGCCTGACTACTCTAGCTTGTAAACATCCCTGCTTCTGAGCCAAGGGACCTGGAAAAGACGACATCAGATGCAGATGGCATCTCCAGCTTCTCCAAGAATCCAGGCCTGCTCAGGAACTGCTATAGCCCTGGCTTATTGCTTTTTATTCTCATTGGGTTACTTTGATCCCCCTTACTGTTAGAAAGGATGTTTTTGAAAAAGTCTTGTATGACAATTCTTGAAGGTTTACAAAGTTTTCAATTGATTATTGCTAAATTGATGTGATGAGTTGTAAAGCAGAACAGTGTTTGCTGTTCCAGTATGGATTTGTGGCAATTCCATGAACTAAGCAGAGGTTAACATCTGTAACTGAGTGTATATGTAAAAGATTCAATTTCTGAAGTATCTCTTTCTTCCAAAGTGAATATAATTAGAGGATAGACAGGCTTTGTGAAACAAGGATGTATGTCTGCTATCCAGTTGTGAGGTTTAAGTCAGAAACCTCTTTTGTTTAAGGTATGTAGCATGTAGAAATATTGAGGACAGTTAAATAGTCTGAGTAATGGATTATACTAGCCCATACTCACTCTACTTCGGGTCATTTTCCTACTTCTTTTAGGCTCTTGTTTGTTTACTCACTTGCTAGATTTGTATCTTTTAGGCCCAACACCTTTTGGATCTGGTGTCTGCTAAGTTTCGGACATTGGCTATAGCTCCCTCTCCCCTGCCCCTTGACTAATGGACCCCCCCCCCCCTTCTGAGACAGGGACAGCACTACAACCTTTTTCAGCCAGAAGCAGCTTGGGAAGCTTGAGACCTTCATCCCTTGTCCTCAAATGAATTTGTGTCTTATCCATTAAGGGGTAATGATAAGATCTGGGATGCTTTGTCATAACCTCAGTTTGTAAAATCTCACTTGTGTATGTGACACCAGTTTGTGATAAGCCTGTGTAATAAGCTGTAAAAGTTAACACTTTCCTTCAGCCATAAAGGCGTTAACTTTAACTCTGCCTTTCCCCTGCCCCCAGCCTTTTCCCTGAGCTAGCGGCTTCTCATGAACACATTGTCCAAGCATTTAATCAACAAATGCTTAGTTTAGAGACCCCATTGTTCTTAGTGGCCAGCTGCTTAGGGACCTTGAAAAACACTATCAGAGATGACTCACTCCCAAGATGGGACCTCGTGAAACCCCTAATCAGTCTAGCTTCCAGACTTGGCATCTCTTGAAACAACCAGGCCTATCCTCCCAATAAGCCATAGTTGGACCTATGTCACTCATCCTTGACAAGAAGTTACTTAGTGACATGTCAAGGCAAAAATCACACCAGTCACTCCCCTCCCCTCTGATTTTTCCTAGTGAATTGTGGACAATGCGTCTGCGCAGTGAATATAGAAAGTGCCTGTCCCTGTAAGCCCCAACTCCTGCCTAACTCCTCCCCCAAACCCCCACCTACCCACCTGGCTAGCATAAATTGACCCTTCTGCCCTGAGTCTTCAGCCCTCCCCCCCTGGATTTTTTTCAGTGGTGGGACTGCCCACTTCTCCCGAGATTCTAATAAAGAGACCTTTCTCTGTTTTCACCTTGAGCTGTCTCCGAGTGATTTAGGGATCTCTTTATCCCACACATAGGGGAGCAGAAACCATGTCTTACCCTTCTTCAATAATACCAATAGAACAACTTTGTAAAGGATGAAGCTCAGTAGGAGCTCAGTACATCTTTTTCATTGATTACTACTAATAGCTCCCATTTATATGGCAATTTATATAAGGTTTATTAGGATAATAATAATGACATTTTAAAAGAAGTTTAGGGTTGGCCAAGTACTTTAGATAATAATAATAACAACTAACATTTACATGGTGCTTACTCTATGCCAGACAATGTGCTAAGTGTTTTCCATATATTCTCTTATTTGATCATTACGACCACCGTGTGAGGTATGTGATAATTTTATCCCCTTTTTACAGGTGAGGAAACAAGTACACGGAGGTTAAGTGACTACCCCAGGGTCATACAGCTAGTAAGTGTCAGAGGCCACATTTGAACTCCAGTCTTCCTGACTCCAGGCCCAGCACTCTGTGGTGTGTGTCACCTACATCATCTCATTTGATTCTCCTACGGATCCTGGGAGGTAGGTTGCTATTTTGATCCCTATTTTATTGATAAGGAAACTGAAGCTGAATGAGATTAACTAACTTGTCTAGGGCCACACACCTGGTAAGCATCTGAGACAAGAAGATTTGAACCCAGGTCTTATGGTCTTATTGATTTAGCCACAGTGCTAGTATTTTGACATGTTAATGTCAAGCATCTCTCCCCTACCTCCCCATTTTATAGATTGAAAAACAAAAACAGAGAGTCAGAAAGATGAAATGACCTGCCTGGGGTCATACAGAAGTATCTGAGTTAGAATTAAAAACTAGCCTTTCTTGACTCCAAGTGTCCTGGTTTGTCCAACACAGAGCTCGCCAAATGAAACTTTCTGTTCCTACAGCTCTAAAGGGAGAGACTGCTAGACCAAGGGTAGGGAACCTGCAGCCTTGAGGCCACGTGTGGTCTTCTAGGTCCTCAGGTGCAGCATTTTGACTGAGTCCAAGTTTTGTAGAACAATGGATTCAAAGGGCCACACTTGAGGACTTAGAGGGCCACATATGGCCTTGTGAGGTCGCACATTCCTCCCATACTGTGCTAGACCATTTCAAGGGGTAGTATCCTAGAAAGAATCTCTGACTCTCAGATGTGGGCTTCATCCCTTTACTGGCCTCAGATGCCCCACAATAAGGCCTGTTTCCATTGCCCAGAGTCACACAGACCCTGCTGGGAACAGGCTGTCCCCTCATCTGGAGAGTTATTTCCCATACATTTCTGCCCACCCTGGGCAGTTCAGCCTTCCTTCTACCCCTGCTTGCTGTGATAAATTAATCCTGCTGCCCTGTATGGTTTGCCAACTCACCTTGGTTCACACGTTAGGGCAGTCACCAAATGGTGGGGTTCTGACCACAATTACCAGCAGATGCATCCTGGACAGGAGAAGAGAGACAAGCTTTCAAGAACAGCTGATTTAGCAAACATTAAAGCACCCTGCCCCACAGCTGTAGTCTAGGAAATCTCAAATTCACACCCAACCTCTGGCAGTTCTCTTGCATTTTCTCTTCCTCAACCCATTCCAATATCCTCTTATGCTACTAATGGCATCATAGACCTCAAGCTAGAAGAGGCCTCAAGAAATCATCTGGCCCAGCCCCCTGTCTTCAGGCAGGTAAAGTATTACTATCCCCATTTTATAAATAAGACAACTAAGACAAAGTGACTTGTCTAAAATCCCCCTTCCACCTAGATACATCTTACCCATTCTTCGTTCAAGTGCCAGGTCTTCAGAAAGGCCCTCTCAAGTCTATTCTAACCCACTGGAATGCTTCTTCCTCTGAACTCACAGCATTAATTGTCTGTTTCACTTATCTGGCTATTAATCCTCCACCTTTTACTGTTGTTTTATGCTGTGATCTAGCTCTCAATCTCCCTGAGGAAAGGGATCATGCCTCCCACAGTGCCCACCACAGTGCCCACCACAGTGCCCACCACATAGTGGGCATTCAAGAAATATTTGGAGATGGGTTCATTTCTGTCTCTCCTATTTCCCTCCATCCAAAGAACCAAACAGAAAAGTTAACCTTTTTAATGCTGTATGAAGTAGCTGGTGACTCAATGGATAGAGCACTAGGGCTGGAGTCAGGAAGACCCAAGTTCAAATCCAACCTCAGACATTTCCTAGCTGTGTGACCCTGGGCAAGTCACTTAAGCTCTGATTGCCTGATGAAAGAATCCACTGGATCCACTGGAGAAGGAAATGGCAAATCATTCTAGTATCCTTTACCAAGAAAACTCCATGGACAGTTGGTCCACAGGGTCACAAAGAGTCAGACATGACTGATCGACCAAACAATGACAATACTATAAACGGTAGAAATTTCTGGAAAAAGATATTTGTATGTCCTGAATGAGGTTTAAAAGTTGCTTTTCTTTCTCTACTCCTGCCCCTGCATTTTAAAAATGTGCTACCCCTTGAGCGATAATGTACACTGAAGGCTTTGACTTTGAATATAACATGAACAGCTTGACCTGTCCCCAAAATAAGTATCTACATGCTGTGGAGAGAATTTTCTGGCATTAAATTTTAGAAAAACTCATGCAATGCAATGGCATTTTTAAAGTGCCAGGCACTATGCTAAGAACAGAAGACATAAAAATAAGACAATCTCTGCCCTCAAGGGGCTTGCATTCTAATAAAGGGAGTTGACATATACATGGGAGTAGTGACCAAGGAAGTGTGTTTTGGTCTGGGAAGCCACAGGGATGGTGAATGCAACCAAAAGGCAGTCAACTGTTTGATCTTTCTAAAAGCAATGGTAGTATTGATTTGACACAATTTCCAAAGAGAAAGGTGGAAAGGGGGAAATACATGTGTGGTAGAGGGTTAGAAAATGGTCAGGATGATCATCAATTGGCCAAACTGATTGAGTTTGGAGTAGGCTAAATATAGGAAGGTCTCAACAATTAGAACATCATAGAATCAGGCTATCCCAGATCAAATTAAAGCATTCCTTTTTGCTTCTTCTGAGTATTGTTCTCTAGATAACAGCTTACATTGTCTAGCCCCAATTCCAGCTCTGATAAACATACGCCCAATGCATACATTCACCACTGTTGATTTTCTAATATACGTAATTTCCCCAAATGCCTTCCCTAATATCCTACTATACCATTTCAACTTCAATTCTTAACATCAAATAATATAGGCATTAAAGATGCAGATTCTGCTGAACTAACCAGTTATTTATAATCCCATTCTAATTTTAGGAGATAGCATAGCATCTCAGTGGCTAAGTAACAGATGGGAAATATAAGTCAGTGATGTGTGATGTATGAACTAGGGCCAGTCACTTAACTTCTCCACCTCATTCTTCCTAGTGTAAAGAACCTCTGGATTGACAGTTAAAGAATCAGGATTTAAAGTCTAATTCTAGCCTTTGTGATCTTGGGGAAATGATTTCACTTCTCTGGACCTCAGCTGTCTCATCAGTAAAATGAAGAAATTAGACTCAACCAAGGGGGTGCTGGAGACGTGTTGTACTGTGAGAGCTTATTCTTAAATTTTCATTGTGAAAATTCAGCTTTTATATCTTGGAAATCAGCAAATGCTACAAAATCATGACTTGATCTATTGTCTTATTGATTGTCTAACTATAAGAAACTGTTGGAGAAAATGTTAATAATGCAGATTAAGCTTAAAAGTGTGTCATGTGTACATTTCCCACCCAGGGAGCTGGTTGGTAAACATTTTCCAGCACATCTCTGTCTATAAAGAACCTTCCAACTCTAAATCTATAATTATAATGCAGGCATTTTAGGAACTTTTACTTTTCTAAATCTATTTTTAAAATAAATTTTTCATTCTGAACTTAAACACCAAATGAAATATTCTAGATAGTAAGTAGATAAAAATAAAGAAAATAGTATATGAAACTGTGAGTCTCTATTATGTGTAGGTTGCTTTTCTTTTTAGTAATATAACTAGTGCAATGTAATTTTCAAAGCTGTCTTATTTGTCTGTGATTCTTTCTGGTCTTCCTTCTGTTCTCTTCTGTACATTTCTAAAAGATGCTTCAATGACATTCCTAAAAGATGCTTCAGGGGCAGCTGGGGGCACAGTGAATAGAGCACCTGCCCTGGAGTCAGGAGGACCTGAGTTCAAATCTGGCCTCAGACACTTAACACAAAAAACTAGCCGGGTGACCTTGGGCAAGTCACTTAACCCCAATTGCCCTACCTTCCCCCTCCAAAAAACAAAAAGGCAAAAAATAAAAACATTTTTTAAACAAAGATGCTTCAATGACTCTCTTCTCTTTCTTTTCTTTTTCTTCCTTTTCTTTTCTATACTTTTTCTATCCTTCTCCTTCCCACTTCCTCCAATTGAAAAAAAAAAAGGAAAAGAAAACTGTGGTATGTGCATCTCTGAACTTTTGCTCCTGTATTTCTCCTAACTGCATGAAAGAAAAATGACACACTTTGTCCATCACCATGATGATTGCTATTGAATGTCATGCTTAATAATGATTATTAGTACCAAATTGGAAAAAAAAATCTCCACTGAAGAAAACAAATCTTTAAAAAGTAAAATTGGAGAACTAGGACAGGAGGCCCAAAATCTAACCAGAGAAAATACCTCCCTAAAAATGAAAACTGAACATATGGAAAAGGAGCTCCAAAAACTAATTGAGGAAAATAATTCACTAAAAATTAGAATCAGTCAAATTGAAGCCAAAGACTCTATGATGCAACAAGAGTTAGTCAAACAAAGCATAAAGGATTGAAAAATTAGAAGAAAGTGCAAAATATCTCACTGGAAAAGCAACTGACCTGGAAAACAGATCCAGGAGAGACAATTTAAGAATTATTGGCCTACCAGAAAGCCACGATGAAAAAATCAGCCTGGACAGCAGCCTCCAAGAGACTGTCAAAGAAAACTGTCCTGAGGTCCTAGTATCAGAAGGGGAAATAGTTATTGAAAGAATTCACCGATCTCTTCCTGAAAGAGATCCCAAATTGAAAACTCCAAGAAATATAGTAGCCAAATTTCAGAGCTACAAGGTCAAGGAGAAAATACTGAATGCAGCCAAAAAAGAAACAGTTCAAATATCATGGAACTACAGTCACAATTACACAGGATTTGGCAGCTGCTACATTAAAAGATCGGAGGGATTGGAATGTGATATTTCGTAAAGCAAAAGAGCTAGGACTGCAACCAAGGATCAACTACCCAGCAAGACTGAGCATATTCTTTCAGGCAAGGAGCAGTCAGTGCTCTGATCCTAGCTACTGAAACAGTCCGAAGCATCAAGATTGATGACATGGTGAATACTCGGTGATCTTGTTGATGTACTGCATCTGTCTGGCACAGACATAAATATTGTGCAGCTGTGGTGGAACAATAATTGCCCTGTGGAATATACTTAATGGTTTGGAAGACATTGTTTTCTGAATTCTTACACCTGGATTTCCAGTTGTCATCCATCTGAAAACTGTCAATACAATCTAACAAAAATGATAAATATTTGGTTTCAAAAAATAAAAATAAAATAATGACTATTAGTACTCATGAAATCTCGCCTAAGGTATGTTAATTCATGTTATATTTGGCTAATGCTCATTCATATTTGCTTACCTTAATTTTATTTGATGACCACTTAATAAATTTCATCATTCTTGCTAAGGCGTATTGAGTTTCACTAAGCTCTAAGGCATTTGAAACCAAAATAATGAATATAGGAATGATGGTGGTGATAAAATGAGGAGCATTATTCCTTGGGTTTTATGTAGTGCCTTGTATGTGAGGTCTCAGAATTATTGAATATTATCTTTCTCTAGCCTCATAGTTCAAAAGTATAGGCAGGGGTGTGCTGGAGCCAGCTCTGATTGTCTTGAGAGAGTTCACTGTTAAATTTTTAGCCTGAGAATTTATACCTTGGAAATCAGCAAAAACTATAAATCAAGGGGACAGCTAGGTGGCACAGTGAATAGAGCATGGTTCTGGAGTCAGGAGAACCTAAGTTCAAATTTGACCTCAGACACTTAACACTAACCTTGTGATCTTGGGCAAGTCACTTAACCCCAATTACCCTGCCCCACCTCCTCCAAAAAGCAAAAAAACCCACCTATAAATCAAGCTTTGATTTGTTGTTTTGTTGATTTTCTAGATTTAAGAAAATGTTAATAATACAGATTAAACTTAAAATTGTACATCTCTGTATTTTTTTTCTGTAAGAGCCCAGTAGTTAAACATTTACCAGCACACCCTTGTAGTATTCCATAAATAATGCTTGAGTGCAATAGGAATGTAGCAAAAGGCTCAGGGAAAAAAATTATCACCAGACTGAAGGTCTGGTGATTGGAAACCAATGATAATAATGATAACTGGCATTTATACAGCACTATGAGGTTTACAGATTGCTTTACATCCATTGTGTCATTTGATGCTCACAACAGCCCTTAGTAGAAGAATCTGCTATTACCTCCTTGTGTGTGCTCCAACTAATTGCAGGTCACAATCCCAATAATAAGTTAGTAGACAGCTCTTAAGAATTTCTGTGGCCAGAAAATTCACACCAAGTAGAAGGGAGCATTTGAATTGTTGTTGTTGTGTGATCTATGACATCCCAAAAGTGATATCTTGACTTGCTTGTGAATTGGATTTAAGTGAGGCAAAGCTGTGGCAACCTCACTCTCTTCTCTAGTCATTGATGTCAAGTGGCAAGACAAAAGTCAAGAAGAGGACTGGAGATGGCCCTGGGAGCAGTGGGTGACCTTAACCTTTCTAAATTAGGTCTTTCTTAGGTCTCAGTTTGTTTAAGGCAACACCCATTCAGTGACTAAGAGCTAGATAAGAATTAAGACAAAATATGGATGAATTTACCATCACAAAACTACAAATTAAGGAGGGGAAGATGATTAGAGTTTCTGGCTAGAACAGAAATCAATTATTATTTACCCTCATTCTAAGCCATCAAAGCCTAAACAATGAGTTACAGGGGCTTGGGCTGAGGTCTATTATTGGCCATTCATTGAGAGTCAGAGTGATTTAGGTTTAAAGGAAACCAAAGATTCTGAGAGACAGAATCTGGCTATAGCTGATTGGTGACTGGCCAATCCAAACTGACCTGGGTTGGCCCTCTGATGACAGGCATACAGTTCATCATCAGGCGCTGGAATCAAAACCATAAATTTTGGTGCTTAGCACAAGATTCATGAAAGATAAATTTGGTTGAGAACAAGAGAGCAGCTACAGCAGAATGCCCTGTGGAAGGAGAGGACCCAGGATATCACCCTGAGTGGGAGGAGACAAAAACACAGGGACGATCGGTCAACAAACATTTGTTAAGTTCCTAGTATGTGCCAGGCATTGTGCTAAGAGCTAGAACATGGCAAGGTCGCTGCTGAGGGGGATGGGTTAGGAGTACTTACTTAGGCTACGTCTATCAAGAAAAAGAACATCATATTTTAACTATTTTTTTGCAAACCAGTTGCTAAACTTAATTTTTTCTATATAGAAGGAGTATAAATGTCAGTAACTTCTAGATTTCACAGCCCTTGGGCAAATAACGTATTGTCCCACCCTAGGTATTTACTTGGCTCTGCTAAGTTTGTCTTCTTAGCTTAATGGAACCTATCATTTTGTGCTTCACTGCTATAGCCTTCAAAAACTGAAGGTCAGCTGCATGAAGTGATCAGGCATCACATTAGGACTTTAGTAGAGGGTTTATCATATTTTGGACAATATTTTGGGAGCTAGTAGATCATTATAGTAAAATCTCAATTAGGACCAAAAAGACAGAGTTTTGATGTGCTATTAAAGGTTACATAGTACAACCCTGTGTTCCACAAATGCGGAAACTGAGGTCCAGACTTGTCCAAGGTCACATAGGAAATAAATATAGAGCCAGGATTTAAGTGTAGGTCTTCTGAGGCTCCAAATCTAGGACTCTTTCCACACTGTACCATGTGTTTCCCTTCACTGGAATGCTTAGGCATTCTAGTTCATGGAATTTTCCAAGAAACAATTTTTGCTTTCAAATATTGTCACTGAAATTGAAAAATTAAAAAATCTGGCTAATGAATGATCTTGAAGACTCCAGGACCATGACTCTGAATATGGACGCTTATTGGTTAGAATTGTTGATGGAGATGACACAGGTATCCATGAAAAAGTTATGGGAGTGAGGGATGGGTGTCAACAATACCAAGAAGGAATTGATAAATGGTCAAAGGATGTGATGAGGCAGTTTTCTAAGGAATAAATTCAAGCCATCAAGAGCAAGATGAAAAAAAATGCTCCAAATCACTAGTAACCAGAGAAACGCACATTCATTAAAGCAGCTCTGAGGTTCCAGTTCATATCTATCAGATTGATAAAGTTGACAAATAAAAAAGGAAAAAGACAAATGTTGAAGGGGCTAAGGGAAAATAGGCATATTAGTGCACAGTGGGTAGAACTGTGTGAACTGATTCACAAGCTTCAGAAAGCAGTTTGAAACCATGCTCTGGAAGTTATTGAACTGGGTATACACCCTTTGATCGGGTAATCCTCCTACTAGGCCTATACCCTAAGGAAATCAAAGAAAAAGATCAAGGCTCCATACGTACAAAAATATCTTTAGCAGTTCTTTTTGTTGTGACAAAGAACTGGAACCATGGGAGTGCCTATCAACCGGGGAATGACTGAACAGTTATGATGTATGAACATAATGGAATACTATTGTGCTACAAGAAATGACAAAAGGAAGGGTCTCAAAGAGACACCTGGAAAAATTTGTATGAACTGAAGCAGAGTGAAATGAGCAGAACCAGAAAACAATGAACACAATAACAACACTGTAAAAACAAGCAACTTTGAAAGACTTAGAAACTCTGATCAGTGCAACGACCAACTCTTAATTCCAGAAGGCTAATAATGAAACTTGTTACTTACCTCCTGACAAAGGACATAGACTCAGGGTATGGAGTAAGAACTAGATTTCCTGGTCATGACCAATGTGAGAATTTGTTTTGTTTGACTGACTATCCATATGTGTTTTTTTAAAGGAGGGAAGGGTTCCTTTTCTTTCCAATGGAGGTAGTGTTGTGGTGGGAAGAAAAAATAGATTTTGTTAATTAAAAAAAATTAAAGTAAATTTTAAAAATAACACAGAAAGGACAAAAGGGGTGGTGGAAGTAGGGTATGGCAGACAGTAAGGGAAGCTAGGTAAGGGAACACAGTAAGGAAAAGGGAGAGATAAAACTATACACATGCACTACAACCAGAGGGCAAAGTTAAGATCAGAATTTCTAGATTATCAGGCCACATAGAGCAGAAAATTTGCAGACTCAGAGTAGATGGGTTGGGGTTGGCATTCACAAGTCCTAGATGAGCAGGATGACACCAGCAGGATATGGGGTTCAGGTGGAGAGATCTTGCATGAAACAATCAGGATGGTTTAGGACATCTCAGATCTGAAGGATCCCTAGAGAAAGAGCTTGAGACTGAGTAACAATATAAAAAAACCCAGCTACCAAAAGAGGAACAAACAGAAGGAAGACAGGAGCAAGCCTGGTCTTGTTACTGAGGCACAGACCTTAGAGGTCAGACTTGGAGAGCACTTAGCTGGCTAATCCCACAGGTGGGGGAAAGGAGTTGAGTCTGGTCAGAGCAGTGAGGAGGGAGCCAGATGGCTCCTAACGGTAGAATATTCAGCCAAGTGTATACCATCTCCAGTATAATCAGTATCACAGAAGCTTAGATTGAGTAAAGCTCCAGAAGAATCTACTTGATCCATACAAGAACAAGAATCATCAATACAATATTCCCAGTAAGGAGCCATCCAACATCTTCTGGAAGACCTCCAATCAGTCATTTATTAAGTGTTTACAATGTACCAGGCACTGTTAAGCATTGGGGATACAAAGAAAGACAAAAAACTAGCCAGGGAGAGAACATGCAAGCAGCTGTGTACAAACAAGATATGTGCAGGGTAAACTGGAGATAATCTCAGAGGAAAGGCACTAAGCCTGGGGGTACCTTTCTATAGAAGAGGAGATTTGAGCTGAGTAGTGAAGGTAACCAAAGAATCCAAAAGTCAGAGTGAGGGGAGGAAGAACGTCCCAGGCATGTGTCCCAGGGGAAAGCCGATGGAAAGGATCTGAGCTCAGGGACAGAGAACTCCTTACCTCATGAGGCAGCCTTTTTGATAGCTCTGGCTGTTAGTAAAATTTTCTTCACATTGAGAATTAATCATATATTCATCCAACAAACGTTTGTGTGTTTACACTGAGCCAGATGTTGAGAGGAGCACAGAGTGGTATGATATATGACCCCTACAGCTGGAGAGACAAGCCATGGGCCCCAATAACTATACTTTTACAGGTAGGAGCTAAATGCCAAAGGGAGTGCTCAGAGGGCAAAGAGATCAGTGCCCAGGGGGGATCAAGTAAGGCTTCCAGAGGAGGCAATTTGTGACTAATGCTCTCATGATGGGTACAGATAACAAGTGCAAGAGTCACCCAAATAAGGAGAGGTCAGTGTGGGCTGTAATCTCTGGAGAAGGATTTCAGCGGGAGGTGAGACTGGACCTGCACAATGAAGCCAGATTAGTTTGCTTCCTTTGTTCCTTGAACATGCCTTACGTGTTTCTCCATCTTCTGTCCATGACACCTTAGCCACTTGGGATATGCTCTCCTCTCCACCTTCTTTCTTTTCTTTCTTTTTTTTTTTTGTTACATTTTAAATTCTGAATTGTCTCTCCCTCCCTCCTTCTCCACCCCACACTAGAGAAGACCACCATTTGATGCAGGTTTATAAATATGTGTAAAACCATATTACACATACTCCTATTTATTAGTTCTTTCTCTGGAGGTGGATAGCATTTTTCCTTCATAGGTCCTTTATAGTTTATCTATTTATAGTACTCAGAATAACTTGTTTGTTCACAATTATTCTTCAAACAATACTGCTGTTACTGCATGTGACATTCTCTTGGTTTTGCTCACTTCTCTTTTCATTATTTCATACAAGCCTTTCCATGTTTTTTCTAAAATTAACCTACTCATAATTTCTTACAGAGTAGTAGTATTCCATCACAACAATATACCACAACTTGTTTAGCCATTCCTCAATTGATGGGCATCCCCCCTCCACCTTCTTCCAAATCATACCTATCACCTCCCTTTCAAGGCCCAATTTATTTCTTCTGTAAAGTTTTCCTTAATCACTCTAGTCATCTGGAAGGGGTGTGTGTGTGTGTGTGTGTGTGTGTGTGTGTGTGTGTGTGTGTGTGTGTGTGTGTATGTGTGTGTGTGTGTATGTATGTATGTATATGTGTGTATGTGTTTTAACCAAACTCCCCTATAATAGCTGGATTTTTTTAAATCAATGTTCTCTTTCTCCAAAAGGTTGTATGTAGAAGAAATAATTCTGCATAATAAAAGTTGCCAGCTAAACAAAATTGGGCTGTATTAGAATCACAGGATGCTAGGCCTTCCCAGCATCAAACAGGGAAGTGGTTATGAAACAAAAGTAAAACCTGAGCCTTTGAGAACCTCTCCTCTCCAGGCTGGTGCTGAATCCAATGCAATACATCCTTTACTATACTGCAATGTCTTCACTTCCAATCTACATGGCTGTTATTGCTGGCTGTGTAAACACTGGGAGCATGAAGTGAATACATTATCAGGAGATTCAATCAAAGGGTCACACTTGAGGACCTAGGAGGCCACATGGGGCCTCAAGGCCACAGGTTCCTCACCCCTACATTAGATGAACTTTCAAGGCCTTTCCAGAGCTTAAATTCTAGGATTCTATCCACATTTTGTGATACAGTGTGGTGTATGTCTATAGTTCCAGCTCCCGGAGAGGGTGAGGCTGGTGGATCTCTTGAGCTCAGGAATTCTGAGCTACAATAATGGGCTCTGCCAAGCTAGTGTCCACGATAAATTCAGCATCAATATAGTGGAAGACATGGGAAGAAGGTTGCCTAAGGCAGGGTAAACTGTCCTAGGTGAGAAACAGAGTAGGTCAGACCTCTGGGTATGGATCAATAATAGGACTGGGACCCATGCCCCCTGAATTTCCAATCTGAGCAAGATAGGGAAAGCCAATCTTAAAATAAAGACAAAAAGAAGAAAATAGGACACAACCAGGTGATTCTGTGAAGGTCACACAGACACAGCAGGGAAAATGTAAACCCTATTAACATACTCATTACTTATGCTGAGTCATACTTGAATTTAAAGATGGTAAAACAATCTAAAGTAGGAAGCATTAATATAACAATTAATGAAGCTCCCCAGATGTGATCTGCCTTAAGGAAGTTTATCCAGCCTCGTCAGGCCACACAGTCCCAAATAGTTTCATTTTTTTCTGATTTTAAGGGGAAGCAGAGGAGGTGAGGTAGATGGACAGAGTCCAGAGTCAGGCACCAGAGTCAGGAAGATCTGGGTTCTAGTCCTTATTCCTCTGACACATACTGGCTGTGTGACCCTGAGACAGTCACTTAATTTTGAGGGGAGTATTCCCCCCCCCAAATTGCTTTGTATCCATGTTGCACGTATCTAAAATGTATATGTTTTCTTTGCCTGCTAGACACTAAGCTTCTTGAGGGCAGGGGTTGTTTTTGCTTTTGTCTTTAAGGTAGTGCCTACCTCAGTACCTAGCATATTGTAGGTGCTGAATGAAAGATTATCGATTAGTAAATTTTTTTAAAAGTAATTTTCAAGGAAAAAGGAAGTCGTTTAGTGGGAAAGTGATCATTTTTGTTAGATGTATCCATTTTTTTAGTAGAAAGCGAAAAAAATTTAGCTGGTTCTTGGTAACTTATGTTGCTTTTTCTTAGAACTGCATCTTCATCATCTATTGGGGGATGAATCTTAACTTTAGACATTTTTCAGTTCTTTATGAATTGTGTTTGTCAAATTTTTATCAATATTTATGGCAAAGCTTTTTTTCAAAACCCTCTTAATCTTTTCATGGGAGCAGACAGGGACAAGTCTTCACAAAACTGAAAAATAAGTACTTTGTTTCCTATCACCCAGATATTCAGGATTCTTTTCCGCCCTACGCTATGAACTCCTCCTTTCCTCCTCTATCCATCAAAACTGCACTCGTTTAAAAGCCCTACTGCAAAATCAATTCCCATAAGTGTAAAGGGATTAACGTTACTCTCTGTCCAGTTCATCCACTTGCTTTTAATGGAGATCTTTTGCAATTCCTTCACCCCAAGAAATCCTTATAAAAGAGAGGGGAAACATTTTTGGGCAGAAGAGCCTTTTGATGTCATTCAAATCATATTAGTGGACAGCTGGCTCCTACTGGTAGGGATGGACAGTAATACAGTGTAGCATTTTTTAAAAAACCCCAAAACATTGTATGGGAATCAGAAAATCCAGATTCTGGTCCCAGTTCTTCCACTGATGAACTATGTGACCTTGGCCAAGTAACTTTACCTCCTGGGTGAGTTTTTTCATTTATAAAATGAGGAAGCTGTATTTGATGCCCCCAAAGTCATTTCTAGCTCTAATATCCCATTAGTCTGTGTGAATAAATGAATTTATTGATATGTTGAAATGATCCATTGAAATCACAGGATCCTGTATTTAGAGTTAGAAGGGACGTTTTGATCATTTAGTCCAACCCCTCATTTTATAGATAAAAAAGCTGATGCACAGAGAGACAAGTGACTTTTGCCCAAGGTCACACTGATATTATTTCCCAGAGCAGGCTAAACTGACATAAGAAATGGGGGATTGATGTGCCTGAAAGATGCTTAGGATTTGTTGACTTATTAAGAAGCTAGGTTCCTAGAGAGTAATAACTACTACTCTGCTAAGGGTTCAATCTGTGGGTGACCCTGAGGGGAACGGAGTTTTCTAATTCTGTCACTCATGAGCCCCCATCCAACTTCCCCATGCTCCCACTAACATCAATCAGGCAGGTGATACCAATTAGATTTTACAAGGGGATATTTACTGAGAAGGTATGGCGAAGGCAGAAGTTATAAAAACTCCCCCAAACTGGGGTTGCCCTCTCCCCTTGTATACACAAGGTCTGTGGGGAGAGTGAGATAATATTTAAAGGATAAAAGTGGCAACACGTGTACGGGATGTGGGGACCCTGAGAGATACCTGATTCTGGAAGTCGTTTTCCCCCTTCAAAGCATCCTCACCAAGCTCCATCCTGCACAGGGCATCAGTCACTCTCTTGCTCTGCCCCTGCTGGTATTAGCCTTCTTTGCTACTGATTCCAATTTCTAAGGAAACTTCTGGTGATTCTTCCAAATCTTTCACAAAACTGTAATGTAAGGGAGGCTAGGTGGCACAGTGAATAGAGCACCAGCTCTGGAGTCAGGAGGACCTGAGTTCAAATCCAGCCTCAGACACTTAACACTTACTAGCCATGTGACCTTGGGCAAGTCATTTTACTACAATTGCCCTGCCTTCCCCCCCTGAGTAAAAAAAAAAAATTGTAATGTAGTCAATTCTGTCTCCTGGTGGCCTAAGATGAAGAAAGAATAAACATAAAAGTAATAGAAACCATGCACTTGGGGACACATGGTGGCCAGATGGTTGGGTGGGAGGTTGGGGAAATAGCCAGCTGCCACTCTCCTCAGTTGGAGACTCACAGAAATTCTTCCTTTGATGGCAATCAGGAAAGAAAAGTTAAAAGGGGCTAAAGAGGGTGCATGGATACTTCTGTAGCATAATATTTTAGAGATAGATAGGTGGTAAAGAGCTCTGTACCTGAAGCCAGAAAGAACTGAGTTTAAATCTAGCCTCAGTCATTTACTAGCATGGGACCATGAATAAGTCACTGTCTACCTCAGTTTCCTCATCTGTAAAATGGAAATAATAATAGCACCTACCTTCCAGGGTCTTTGTGAGGATGAGATATTCGTAAGCACATTAAACTTTAAAGCACTATATAAAAACTCTTTTCTAGCTCTGCTATATCTGGAGTCATCAGTCCTGGTTTGGAAGCCGTTTAAAAGGCTTTTTACCACCACATTGTACTACTCATTATAATCAAAGGCAACTTACAAATTTCCATCTATTGGATAAGCAGTAGGCAGAGAATGTTTGTACAAGCTTCAAGAAAAAAGGTTCTCATTGGTTAGTTCTCCCCTTTGGTGGAAAGATAACTGGGTTAGAGTCAGGAGAGTAGTTTTTGAACCATCCCACATAATCTAACAAGCATCAAGCATCCAGTATGTTCAAGTAACTACTGTAGGAACCGGGGCACAGAGACAAAGTAAAAAATGGTCTCTGTCCTCATGAGCCAACCTACTACCAGGGAACAGATCAGTATATAAATGATCTTTGGAGGAGGGAAGGAGCACTAACAGTGGGGGCACCAGGAAAGGTTTCTCATTGGATGTAGCACAAGGCCTGTCCTTTGAAGAAAGCTAGGAGATTCCAAGAGTAGAAGTGAGGAGAGTGCACATTTTAGGAATGGGAGGTAGATTCAAAAAGGCATGGAAGTGGAACATGGAATCAAAGTTTGGGGGAACATTAAGCCAGTGGAGTCTTAGAGACACAGTGAAGGCTTAGAGGCAGTTGGTGGCACAGTGATTAGAGCTCTGGACCTGAAATTAGGAAGACCTGAGTTCAAATCCGGCTTCAGACATTTACTGTATGACCCTAGACAAGTCACTTGTCTTGGGTTGCCTCAGTTTCCTCAATTGCAAAATGAAGATAACAATAGCACCTCCATCCCAGGTTGTTGTGGGGATAAGATATTTGCAAAAAGCACTTAGCACAGTGACTGGCACATAGTAGGCACTGTATTAGTGATTGTTCCCTTCCCAGTCTGACTGGAACTGAGAGTTCATGAAAGGAAGTGATATGCAGTGAGCCTAGAAAGGTAGCTTGGAGTCAGATTGCGAAGGGCTTTGAACACCCAGTTGTTTGTCTTTTATCCAAAGGCATCAGGGAGAAGATTCTTGCACAGAGAAGTGACACAGTCAGGCTTGTGCTTTAGATTACACTGGCTGGACTGGAGAGTGAAGAGACTGAGAACTGGAAATCTACCTAAGACGTTGCTCCCACAGTCCAGGCAGGGGGGTGTTTAGGTGGTGGCTAGGTATGTGCAAATAATGGGAAGGAAATGAGATGTCGTGGAGATGGGATGGGACTTGGCAAAGGAATGGACATGTGGAGCAAGGGTAGTGGGAAGAGTCAAGGATAAGGATGAGGTGACAGACCTGGGTGCCTGGAAGGGCAGCGGTGTCCTTGACATAAATGGAGTCATCTGGAGAAGAGGAGGCTTGGAGGGTGAGGTGAAGAAACTAATTATTTCTGGTTTTGACATGAATTTGGGGTATCTGTAAGATATCCAGATGTCCAGTAGCCAGTGAGAAGGAAGAAGGAGATTATGATATAGATTAGGGCTGGATATATAACTCTTGACACTTACCTGCATAGAGATAAGGAAATCCTTTCAACTTTCTGCACATCGATGATCTCATCAATCAATTAATCTGAATTTATTACCCCCTACTACGTGCCAAGCATTTTCCTTTTATCTCTTCTCTATCTCAAATACAAAGCCTTGTCTAGCTTCACCGAATGCTTTGGTGATGATGAGGACCAAATACGGTGAGTCATTGGCATCATCGTACTTAGGCTTTTGTCTTTTACCACCCTCTAGTGCTGATCCACCAACATAGACTAGTGAGGTCCCCTTCAGGAAAGAAAGTCCTGATTCCTTGCCTGAAACCCCGTAGACAAGCACCAAAGTTTTATTTAGTCTATTAGGCACAAAGAACTGATCATCTGAAATGCATGGCTCAGTACAATAGGTTCAATAGGTTCTTCTGCTAAGACCTGCCATTAATTTCTGTTGGCTTTTGAGTGGGTCCAGTGTTCACTTTTGTTTGTTAATACAGAATTGGAGAGGCTCTGCGAAAACAGTGCACATTGATAGACTTTTGGTGGACTTGTGAACGGGTGCGACCATTTTAAAAAGCATTTTGGAATTATGCACCTAAAGTTACTAAAGAATGTATGCCCTATCACAGCTGGACCTACACCCAAAAAAGATCAAAGAGGAAAAGGTATGATGATATGTATAAAAATATTTGTAGGACCTTTTTGTGATGGCCAAAACCTGAAAACTAAAGAGATACCCAACAACTGAGGAACAGATGAATAAGCTGTGACGTATGAACGTTATGGAATGCCAATTATGCTCTCATTGTTGTTGTTTCTGTTGTGTCTGACTCTGACCCCCATTTGGGATTTCTTAACAGAGATATTGGAGTGCTTTTCCATTTCCTTCCCTGGTTCATTTTACAGATGAGGAAATTAAGGCAAATAGGGTCTGTGGCTTGCCCAGGGTCCCATAGCTAGTAAGTGGCCGAGTCCAGATTTGAACTCAGAAAAATAGTCTTCTGACTCCAGGCCTGGCACTCTATTCACTGCATCACTTAGCTTACCCCAGTTAAGCTCTAAGAAATGAGAAAAAGGGGTGGCTAGGTAGTGCAGTGAATAGAACACCGGCCCTGGAGTCAGGAGAAGCTGAGTTCAAATCTGGCCTCAGACACTTAACACTTACTAGCCATGTGACCTTGGGCAAGTCACTTAACCCCAATTCCCCAGCCTTCCCCCCTCCAGAAAAAAAAGAAAAAAGAAATGAGAAAAAAGATAATTTCAAAGACAAATGGAAAAACTTCTATGAACTAATGCAGAATGACGTAAACAGAAATGGAAGAACACTTTACACTAGAACACCAATATTACATAAATGAACAACCTCAAAGACTTTTAAAAAACTGATGATGATGATGATGATGATGGAAGAGTGGAGCCAGAACAATTCATACAATAACAAGACTGTTAAAAACGTAATGTTAAAAAAAAACAACAAAATTTCAAGAGATACAAGAATTATGACTAATACAATGACTATTCATGATTTCAGAGGACCAACGATGAAACATGCTATCCATGACAGAAGAGTGATGGATTTTGGATGCTGAATGAGGCTTATATATTTTTGCACACAGCCAGTGAGGGAATTTGTTTTGCTTGAATATGTATATTGGTTACGAGGAATTGGTTTTTCTCTTCTTTTCTAACAATGAGGTGGGAGGTAAAGGAAGAAAACAGATGTCTGCTCTTTTTCAAAAAAATTTTATTTTTAAAAATAGAGAAGTGCAGGATGGTGCTATAGATATGTAATGTTGCACCTTCAGATGAGGTCATTGTATTATTCAATTTACTTGCCTGTTTTACTTTGATACAAGACACTGTCATGAAGTAGGGGTATCTATAAATTTTTGTAATGTTAAAAAAAAAAGATGTCCCAAGGTTTTTACTAAGAGCTTTCTACAAAACCCTGTAATTTGAAGACTGAGCCCACAGGAAGGACAGATTTCCTGACAGGTATTGTTGTACACCAGGAGAAACACAAATGGCAGACATGTCTTAAGAACAATTATCCTTTTGTGGTCTAAGAAATTATTTTGACATCACAATGGGGGCCCTTATAAACACAGTTTATGGAAATGTGCTATCCTCTTCCGGAGCAGCTCATCTATTGACTCTATTGTTTGGTGGGATGTCTAACACATGTTACCCCCAGCACCTGCCTTTATTCCAGAGTGGAATATTTCATATTTATTCATGACAGTTCACCTTGAAAGTTGACATTTTATGTTTAATGTTTTCTGACCTTTCTGGAACCCAAACTCCTTAATTTCCAATGAAAGTTTCGAAATCTCATCAGAAAGGCCCTTATGGCTTACCAGGCCACCCCAGCCCCAGGAGAAGCAGACATTTAGGAATGTGATTGGAAGTCACTAATAAAGTGATGCCTGAGGCAGAACTTGGATCCAGCCAACACTATTACGGTTCATGAGAGTAAAGAGACCTAGAACACTGAGCCTGAGTCCAAGGATTGGCACAGGTCTACAGATCATTGAGAGAGAAACCACAGGGGTGACTAGTCCTCAAAATATTGGTCATTGAAAAAGGACTTATAATTTAGGGGAGAAGTAATGTGGCAACAAGGGAAAAGATTACAAACACACAGGGATAGGAAGGCGAATAAAACAAAAGAAAATAATTATTGGATGAACTGTATTTTGCCAATAAACCCCCTGATCCAGTGTTTTCAGTACAATACTTGGGTTGCCCATAAAAGAATTTCCCACAAGGGATTTGGGAACCATACTCTGTTGGGAACATGATGGCAAGGAGGCAACTGTTCCAGAAATACAGGAAAACATGAAATAAGCTAAGGAGACAGGAGTGGGAGGAGAGAACATGAATATAACAGTTCACATTTAAATAGTACTTTAAAGCCTGCATATACAGTCTCTCATTTTATCCTCCCAACAATCCTGTGAGGTAGGTGCTATTATTATCTCCACTTTACATGAGGAAACTGCAGCTGACCGGGGTTAAATTACTTGCCCGGGGAACACACAGCAAGTGTCCAAGGCCAGCTTTGAAGCTGAGTTTTCCTGACTTCTCAGGCTCAATACTCCATTCATGATGCTGCAAGTGACTCTCAATTCTGATGAAGGCATTTTTGTCTGTAGTAAAGAATTCAATCGGAAGAAGAGTGACAATGGAAGGAATGGGAGGCATACTTTTTAGAAAGTCATAAAGGCCAGTATTTGATTAAAACTCAATCAGAGGGAAACTGGAAGACCCAGTGGAAAGTTTTGATTAGGAGGAATAGGGGATGTGGAGATAGATGGAGTGATAGAGAAAGAATCTGGCATCTATATTGAGAGAAAATGGTTACACTGGCAACCACATCTTCAATTTTGTGGAGAAAAGGGAAAACTGTAAGCATTTTGTTGTTGTTGGGTTTAGCTCTTTGTGATCCCATGAATCATAGGGATCCAGGTCCTTCTCTCCTCCACCATTTCCCTTAGTCTGTCCAAGATCATGTTTGTTGCTTCCATGACCACTACTCATCCCATCTTGTGTTATCCCCTTTTCTTTTTGCCTTTAATCTTTCCCAACATTAGGGTCTTTTCAACTGAGTCTCATCTTCCTATTATGTGGCCAAAGTATTTAAGCTTCAGTATTTGTCCTTCCAATGAATTAATTTCTTTAAGTATTGACTGATTAAGGATGCAATAATTAAGAAATTTTCCAAACAAGACTGAGACTATTAGTAAAAGATGCCTAAAGGGAAATTTCAGTGCTACTATCACCCAAAGCAATGAGAAAGAGAGGACATGGAGAAAGATTAAATGAGAGGGGAAGACTTTGAATACTATGAGAGAAATTTGTTACTTTGAAGATGCCCTCCACTCCTCTGAAATATCAAATTTTCTAAGACCAGATGCAACCATAGATCACTCATTTGTTTTTAACTACATTCACTGTCTCTACTTTTAGAAATTGGCTACTGGGTAAATACCAACTTCTTGGATCACAAGTAAACAAATCAACACAGCCGATATTTCAGAAATATCTCCTGAGTGTCAACATTCAGACTATTATTCAGAAATTTAAAAAACACTGAAATGATAGGGTAGTTTTATTATAAGAATCATCTGTATTTTATTTCTATTTTTACAGAGTAATGATTGAAGCCTGATTTGTTCATGTACAGCAGGGATAGTTGGTCTGCCAAAGAACAGTGCGGTGTCAGAATGGGCATCTGAAAAATAGTCATCTGTCTTATCCACAGTAATTAGAAAATATTCTTCTGTCTGTCATCAAATGTGATAAAACCTGAGAATGTTACATACATTAACATAATAGGTACTACCTTGTAATTAAGTCTTGCTTGGGAAATGGTCTTTTAAAAAAGTACTTGGAGGTACAAATTGTCCAAGTAATAAACAAAAGGGCATCTATTTAACAAAGAGTTAAACAAATATATCAAATGATTATAATTTGGTGACTTTCAGAAAAGCTGCTAATCAGGTTCAATGACACACTGTTCGACAATTTCCCGTAAGTTGGGGTTCTCCATCGCAGCAGCTACTCTCTCCTTGTCATTGATTTGTTTATTTACTGCAAAATACAAAGAATAAAGTTAACAGACAGTAACGTCAACAAGTTGAGGCAATCAATATTGTTTACATCCAGGGAATCAGAGTATTTAACCATCTGGGCATTTATAACTTAAACTTTGACTCCAGTTCTTACCACATCACAAAGTTGCTATAGATAGCCTTCTTGGTGGGGTAGTCAAGGTGAAATTACTCCTTTGCTTTCTTTTTTTGTTTTAGACAATCGATCCATAAGCATTTATTAAGCACCTACTATGTGCCAGGCACTAGACTAGGTCCTGTGGCTATTCCCAAAGACCCATGACTTCACTGGTTCAGGAGTTTAATTAATCGTTTTCCTATCACTGATTGGGTTTCATGGATTTGTGGTAAAAATGAATCTTTCAGAAAATAAAGCATAGCCCCATCCAGTTAAATGAGTATAGTACACACTCCAACCCTGAAGACAGGACTAAGTAGAAAGAACAATGGCCTCCAACACTTAGTGGCTGTGTGGACCACTGAAAAATTACTTAACCTTTTGAAACCTAGCCTCCCCGTCTGCAAAATGAAGGTAATATCTGCCTTATTTACTTAATAAGGCTATCATAAAGAAACTGATTTGCAAACCTTAAAATGATATTAATGCAGGTTATTATTCTTACCACCCCAAATGTGTTGTTTAAAAAAGACACATTCCATTGTATTCTGGGTCTGGGTCACATGGCTTCACATCACTATAGTATTGGTAATAGGTCTGTCAATTATGAAAATTTTTTTTTAAAAACCAGCCTGAATGGCCTCAAGGTCACCTGAGTACTAACAAGGCCTCCTCATTTCTCTAATAAAGGAGAAGAAACTGTCTCATGCTGGCATTGGGGCTTCACAGCTTACAAAGTCCTTTCACATATGTTATAATTGAATATAAGTCTCACAACAACCCTGTGAGAAAACCAAGACTCAAAGATACTAAGTGATTTTCCCAGGATCTCACAGTGCATGGCCATCTGCCACTTATTAACCCCAGGACCTTGGATCCCAAGTTCAGCTCTCTCTCCATTAATGTCACATGGTTCTTCCTATTTGCCACAGAACTACCCAAAATTTAATTCAATTTTGGATTAGGCTTGCTCAGTTTCTAAGTTACCATGGATAAAATCCCAACTTCAAAATGTCTTAGGTTTTTCCACTGATAGAAGAGTAACCAATACATGTCTTGTCATTTCATGCACATAACCACCCCCATAAATATCTGCTGGCTAAGTGTAAGATTCAGTATTCACCACAAAAGACTACAATGTCCATTTCTATCATGTTTCAGAACCACTTACTATCTTCTTCTGTGGAATGGGTTCCTTCAGAAATGTAGATTTCCAACTAGAGATAAAAAAAAATTAAACACAAACATTAAAGCATTTAGAGACAACATGGTTAGGGATAGGTTAAGAATCTGGGGATCTGAGTTCCATTTATGCCAATAAAGAATTGTATAGCTTTGGGTTAAACTCAAACCCTCAGTATTACAATTCTTTTCTGGAGATTATTGATTTTTTTTAAAAGTCAGTTTTTCAAACAGCCATCAAGAATATTTTATTAAATTAAAACAAATTTCTTTGGCAAGTAAGAAGGCAGAGTGCACTTGATAAACAAAAGGAATTTCTAACATGAAGAAAACCTGAGAACCTATTATTTACTTCTTGGTGATACTGAGAGTGACTATAAACACACATGCTTTTGGCCTGAGAGTCAGAACCACAGCACCAAAGAATATTGATGTTGGAAAGGACGACAGGGAGTGAATCTCTGGTTCTAGCCCCTCCTTTTATAGGGGCTACAAGTCTCTAAATGTCTTTACTGATGTAACACTTGCCTCATCTCACCTGTGAGCATGGTGCATCAGATACATAGTCATTGCACTAAATGATTGATAAAAGTTCAAATTCCACTGGCTCACAGGTCACTCACATGACTGGGCAACATGAGCTATCTGTCATCAGTTATAGAGAAGTAAATAAGGCCTGGCAACCTGAATGCCATTTAGAATGGTTGGTCAAAAACGTTTTTCCTTACCTTATGTTTGAAAGGTAAACACCTCTGAAGTTTCACTCGTAAGCAAAGCCCTGTGAAAAATAGAGAATGCAATTATATTGACAAGCTTAGAACAAAGCAGACGGTGGGGGCTCTGTGACAGCAGTCATTGTCATGTGTCCTGCCATCCTTATGTGATAGTGGCTGTCTCCTGGAAGACTGAAAGGAGGTGTGCTGTGTGGGTGCCACTGGTACTGACTAATCCTAAACTGCTAATAAATTAAGGACCACATAAAAGTTAGAGACAAACAAGTACAATTCCCATGTGCTACAGAAAATCACAAGAAATATGCCAAATCTGGTGTTCTCTATGGCTACAGAGGACAAATTCAGAATTAATGCCTTCTCTACTGGACATTCTTAGGGCAAATATTTAAAAACAAAAGAGTATTCAACATTTATCTAATCAATCTGGCCTTACATTCTCTAACTACATAAGGTCACTCAATCAAACAACTTTTACTAAACTACTCAAATCATGAACAGATATTTTCAGGTTGCAGGAATTTAAAGTAGGTAACAATGACATGTATACAGACTGTGAATGAAAAGGTATAATAGGTATCAGTAGATGGAATGCCGAACTTCTAGTCAGGAAAACCTAAGATCAAATCCTGCCTCTGACACTTACTAGTTGTATGACCAGGGCAAGTCACTTAAACTCTGTCAACCTCAGTTTTCTCATCTGTAAAACAGGATGATAATAGCCCCTCTCTCTCATAGGGTTGATTTTCACAGATCAAATGAGATAATGCAATGAGATAAAGCACCTTAAGGAGTTATATAAATGTGAGCTTATTATACCAACAAAGATGACTTGTAAATGAGACGTGACATCAAAGATATCAAGACACTGGGACTAAAAAAGGAAGAGGTGAGGCACCAGTGAAAATGAATGTGGATTAGAGATGGGCAGCCCACAGTATTCATTAAATATTAAAGGAGCTAGAAAAAAAGCCTGCAATGCATTGGGAAGGTCCTTTATGGATGAATTTTTTTAATCCATAAATAAGGATCACACAGGATGAGAAAGTGTAAAACAGTGGTAATCTACACCACGGAATAGAATCCCCACAATGAGGAGATCACGGCTCCAACAAAAGATCAACAGTGATATAACATCAATTCCACTTTCCCAGCCTTGTTTCTCAGAGAAATTCGTACATCCTTGCACTTAATAGGTGGTAGTATCAGGGCATTGTTAACCTGCTAGAAAAGCTTTCAGGGTTCAAATATGCCAAAAATTACCATGCCAACTCCACTTCACCCTAATTCTAGGCCTGCTACCTTTATAGCATCATGAAATCAATGTGCGTTTGGTCTAAGTACCATTAGCTATGCTACCAGAATCATTTAAAAAGGAATGAGAAAATGGGAAGGGTGGAAGCATAGACCAACTCGGCAGGAAAATACTACTTTAAAAGCGATGTACATGGTTAGTCTTAAAGAAGGTTTATAAAAGCTGTTCTTTCTCCTATGTGCCCTTTCCCAAATTAGTTATCCTCAGATGACATATTCAGAAATAGCACCTGATTTCAACTGCAGTATTTCTTGTTCAGAATGTGATGAAATTGTCTTCCAAACCAAATGAATCTGTCCCTACCTTTGTTTGGTAATTTCAAATTATTTAAACTATGGTGAATGCTTCCTTGGACAATTCCCTCTCCAGAATTACTCACTAGAGTAACTACAGATGGGCATTAATGTCTACTTCCAAGTACAGAAAGTCAATCTAGCACATTGGCCACTTGAAGACAATATTCACAGCATCAAATTTCAATAATGACCATACTACCCCACACTAAGACCCTTGAAGTATATTCAAGGGCTTTATAAAAATAGTCAGTAATTAAAGGCATGCTGAAAGTGTCAACAAAAGTAACTGCACTGCTCTTTGCCCAAGAAGAGTAAGAATCTGAAATATCATCTCCTTCCAAATGGCTGGTTTATAAAGGACTTTATCCAAGCTGTGGTTTAGTGACCTAAAGAAAGGTTTCTGACGGCTCTCACTATTCCCTTTCTCCCTTCCCCTTCCTCAGTCCCACTTTCCTTGCCTGCTTCATATTTCTGATATAAATGATGATAAGAAGGAACAGTGGAAGGACAATCAAGAAACTACAATTGTAGAGGGAACAAGAATCAAGTATTAACTTAAAGTGCTTCTATACACTATGTGGTCATACCAAAAATGCGCCCAAAGGCACTTGTGATCCCCTCAACTATTTCACAGACTGCAATGTGGCCTGCAGAACTACACTGCAGATCACTCATTTGGGTCAATTCCTGCCTGACACAATGTATGTGATAATCTAGTCATCCATATGATTCAGACTAACCACTTTCCAATGTCCTGATATCTACTCTTACAACGGGGTACATGAGGTAGGTTCCTGGTCACCCTCCAACACAGGAGAATATACCCCAGGCAATATTGCTTTTCCAAACTGAAGACTGACAACAGAAGCTACTCAAAACATAACATTTAGAGCTGAAAGGGCCTTCTGAGGTCATCTGGTTTAAATCCATTTTATAGAAGGGAAAACTGAGATCCAGAAAGGTTAAGTGACTTAGGAACAAAGGAGTATTTAAAGCTGGAAGGGCCCTGTGAGGTCATCTCGTTCAACCTCCCCCCCTCCCTCCCCTGGCCAATTTTACAGAGAAAGTGAGGCCCAGAGAAGGGAAGAGAATTGCCCCAAAAGTCACATGATTAGTAAGTAGCAAAACCAGCATTAGAACTGAGGTCTTCAGTGTCTAAACCAAGTGCTGTTCTTATATCATTCTCCTGCCACATCTAATCTTGTCTCTTAGCAAACACAGAGTTAAGAATTTATTTATTAGTCACTCACTCTTGACAACCCCCCAGTACTAGAGAGTTCTGCTGGTGGTCTTAGCTATTCCACCAACATCCATTCACTTAAATGCCATGTATTTTCCCCTTTCTTGTTAAATATGTAAGTGCTTACATAACTAACACCACAGACTACTAGATAACAAGCAGAACATGGTAAAGCAGCTAGCTAATGCATAGCTCAAAATTCTTCTTTCCTTCCTTGGCTTCTCCTTCTATGAACCTTCCTAAGGAAACTAGAGGGGATGGTCTCAAGTTGCAGAAAGATAAACATTTCTGAATATAGTCAACATGAGAATTTGTTTTGCTTAACCACAAATACTTTTTACAAAGGTTTTGTCTTAAAAGCAAGAGGGGAGCTAGGGATAGGGTTGTCAAAATCAAAAAGTAAAAAAAGAGGGTTATGGAAAGATTTTTTTTTTAATGCTTAAAAGAGAACAGAAGGAAAACCCAAAGGAACCACAGACAAGGAGGACATCATTTTAAATAACACATAGGATTTATTACATAATTTTTAAAAAAACAAGTTGTACCTAACAGAGATGAGCAATTTCATGTATTACCCTCACACTCAATTCTACTACATGTAAGTAAGTGCTCATTTTAGTTGCTATTTGTTAAGTTCAGAGTGAAAAGAACTTTTTTTTTTAACTACAGAACAACATTCTATGGAATCATAAGCAAGTGTGCTTTAAAAAGCTCTTGATTTAGAACAGCTCATTATAAAACCAGTGTAATTAAATCTGTTTAATTTTCTGTTCAAGTTCTATTTAAAGGGTTTAGTAGTAATTAAGCAACAGCTTTCTTTAAAGTTTCAGTGGCATTTTAGAAACATGACAGGTGCTAAGGGCTGTCACTAAGGGACACAAGCAAGTCAGGATTGATAAGAAAACACCTACAATATATGTTGAGTTACAAACAAGGGGGAGGGCCAAGCTAAGAATCTGACCCTTGGGTACAGGAACACAAGCTCTGGCAAGCCACACTATGCCTGAAAGGCTCAGGGCCTGGAGATGCCCTGTAGGACTGCTGCCCAATGATCAACCTTGCTAAAGGATGAAGAGGGTCATTACCAGAAAGGGATGCCACCAGGTGATGGGTTGTTTGGGTTTTTTTTCAGTCACAGAAACCTCCAAAGAAATCCTATTAAGGTGTGGAAAGACGGTAATTTGTGTAGATGGAGGAAACATTTACACCAATGGAAATTATAGACCCTTGAAGTTAGAAGAGCATCTTAAAAGGGTGAAAAAGAAAAAAGCAAAAGCCTAGAAGCCTCTCTTAGCCTTAGTAAGAAAAAGGCTCCTGGTATTTCTGGGAGAAAGAAAAAGAAAGGAAGAGAGATGTAAGTAGAGACATAAGTAAAATAAAAAATGCTGTTATTATAGAAGAATTACCTTAGAAAGAAGCAAACCATGGAAGGGACTAGTTCCTCCTCACTCTTGCAAGCTATGCCTCTCTTAATGCTGCCCAATATCAAATAAGTTTTTGTTTCTTTGTTTGAAAGGAAGTTTACTCTTGCTCTTTAGTTTGAATATCACCTCTATTTTCTAATATACTCATCCCATATCCTTCCTTATAATAAAGACTGAAAAAAGAGGAAAAAAATTGCTCACTTGGTTATGCTTACTTTAGTCTGCATCAGTCCACAGAACTCTTTCCATGATTGTCTATATTCTTCCTATTCATCATTTCTTAGAGAGCAGTAACATCCCATTCCATTCACATCCCCAAATCAATGGGCATCATTACCTTTTCTGGCTGCCACATCACACACTGCTGGCTGAGGCTGAGCTTGCAATCCACTAGCCTTCCCCAATTCAGATCCTTTACAGGAGAACTGCCATTCAAATATACTGTCTTCTATTTGTGAAGTTTACTTGGAATTCAAGTACAAGACAACATTTCTCTCTATTAAATTTTGTAAGATTGGTTTCACTCCAGATTTCAGACGAGTCTTTCTGGTCCATCAAGATTTTTTGAGATACTGATTTTTGTCATTCAGAGTGCTGGTCACCCTTCCCAGCTTTGTGCTATCTGCATAGCTGATGGGCACGCCATCTATACCTTTAGCCAACACATTGACAAAAAGTGTTAAACAGCACAGGGCTAAGCATGAATATCTGGAGTCCTCCTCTACTCACAAAACTCCTGCCAGGCTGACACTGAACCACTGAGAACTACTCCGAATTCAGTCATTCAACCTGTTCTGAATCTATCTAATTGTATGATCCCCTCCAGCTCTCTCCATCTTTTCCACAAGAATAGCATGAGATCTATTATGAGAAGCTTTCCAAACTATTTCTCCAGCACTACCCTCACCTATAAGATCAGCAACCCTATCAAAAAAGGAAATAAGATCAGTCTTTCATGACCTATTCTCGATGAAGTCTTTATAATCATAATTTCTTTTTCTTAATATTCACTAACCATCCCTTTAATGATTCTTGCTAGAATTTTCCTAGGAATTGAAGTCCAGCTCACTGGCCTATATCTTACAGATCCTGTTCTATTTCCTTTTTTTGAAAACTGAGCCATTAAATGCTATCCACCTCTGGAGAGAGAACTAATGAACTCTGAGTGCAGACTGACACATACATTTTTTTAAAATTTTGTTTTCCTGGGGATTTTTTTGTGTGTTCCTTTGCAACAAGGCTAATATGGAAATATGTATGACTTCACACATGTAATCAATATCATATTGCTTGTCTTTTCAATGGGTAAGGAGGGAAAGAATATGTAACTAAATTTTTTTAAATGAATGTTGAAATTTTTTACACGCAATTAGAAGACATTAACAAAATAAAAATATAATTAAAAAAAGAAACGCAAGCTATTTGCTCTTCTCCAATCTTGTGATATCTTTCCCATTTTCCATGACTTTCCAAAAATCACTATCAGTGAATTAGCTATTATATTCACTGGGTCTTTCAGGGACAGGTAACTTGAATTTATCAAAGGCAATTAGAAGCTCTATTACTATTTCCTTAATTACTTTGGGTGTTACCTTCCTATTAACCATCTTTGTTCTATTATTTCAAGTCAAAGGTCACCCTCTTTGGCAGAAAATCAGAATGGAAATAAGAAATGACCTGTTTGATCATCTCTCTGCTGTTGGTTTTCATTATCCCATGCCTACTCCAAGCAGAAGTTCCACCCCTGCTTTGATTCTCCTCTTTCTCTCCAAATAGCTTTTTAAAAAATACTTTTTCGTTGTCCTTCTCTTTCCTTGGCAACTTCTGCGCTTTAGTACTAAGACTATTTTTGCAGGTCTGTGCTATGTTTACTTTTTTTTTTTAATTTTATTTTAGTTTGCATCATTCATTTCCACAAGATTTTGAGTTACATATTTTCTCCCCTTCTTTCCCCTACCCACCACCCCAAAGCATCCATCCCAGTGTGTCCCCCCTCCCCCAGTCTATTCTCTCCTATGTCACTTTTTGGTAGGGCAGGATGGATCTCCCAACCGCAGTGCCTGTGTATCCCAAGTTCCAGTTGGATGTAGTCAATAATAATAAGAATAATAATTGCATATGTATATATATAGATACACATTCATAACATTTGATTATGGAACTTTAGATTCTAGATTCTTTCTCTTCCTCCCTCGTCACCCACCCCCACTGGAAGGATAACGTGCTATGTTTACTTATATTCATCCTGTTAACTGCCCTTGCATCCAGCTTCTGTACATCTTAAAAATACAATTTTGTTAGTGGGCTCCTTGTGCATAACTATCAGTATCTTTAAAACTTTTTTTCTTCCTTCACAATGGAATTTCCTCCCCTTGTGTCTTCAGAATTTCATTCTTAAGAGTTTTCTATCTCACCTGGGCTAACTTCCTCTGTAGAATTTATTTCATGGGATACTGCCTAACCTTCCTATGAACTTTTTGAAATCTACTTTTCCAAAATCTATGGTCATGGGATCACAGATTTAGAACCATAAAGGATGTCAGAAATCATCTAGCCCAACCAGTTAATAAGTAGCATAGAAATGATTTCAAACTCAGGTTTTGTGACTTCAAATTCAGTGCTCTTGACAACACACCAGGGTTTTTCAATGCTGTGACAAATATGATTCCTTAAGTCAAAGTATACTTAGCACTAGATAAAGGACAAGTACCCATCAATAGAGGCTTTTGATTCAAAGTAAAGTTGGTGATTAATAGGAGCTTAAAAATGCTTTTATTAAGTTGGGAACAGGTATGAAAGAAGAAAATAACTAAGAATGACCACTAACTAAACAGTGGCAAAAAATCCATAGCTGAGTCTTAGAGTGTGGTTGCTTTTTAAATGTTTATTTGGAAAATATGTACTATGGGATTTATTTACCTTTAGCTATATTAATCAGGAGATTTATTTTTAATACAAAACAAAGAAATCCATGATTATAAATCTGTGGCAGCTCAAGGAGACAGCCACCGTCTGAGTTTGGAGAAAAGTATATTCCTTATTGTTTGGACCATATCATTTGAGAACTAGTTAGCTGAATACCTAAAGTATAGGGGCAGTTAGGTGAAAAACAAATTAACTCCTTCCGGAAACTAAATTTTCAAAATTAAAATTTCAAATGACAATTCTGTCAGAATGAATAACAAAAAGATGACTACTTAAACACTATTGAACATGCATTCTTCACAGAGATGAAGAGATGGTATATTTTCATAAAATTGGCTACACAGTCCCATTAATAGCTAATCTTAAACAATGCAAGTGGAAAATACACCACGATCACCAGTTTTGCCAACTCATTTCTGTCCACAAGAACTCTATGAAATGTAACTTTTTGCTGATAAGAGTACATGTAAACCACAATGAGAGATGACAAGAGTGGGACAGTGGTAGCAACAGCAGTGGGCTCTACAAGAGAAAAAGACACTTTTGTTTCCATTCCAACATTCAGAACTAAGAAGGGCAGAAGATTCATCTCCATTTATTTGTCATTGGGTACGCTGAGCCCAGGAGCAGGGGGAATATTGGCAAGGCTATCCTGGTGCTTTAACTTAGTTAAAGTTTAAAGGACCATGAAGGACTTTCAGCTTACCAATAAGAGTAGCCAGAGAACAATGAGGTACTGTGGGTGTGAACCTGATAATAACTAGATAATCTTCTTCATGTATCTCCTGAACTTCCACACAACTTTCTGTTACCACTTCCAGTTCTTCTAAAGTATTGGGCTTCTCTGGGTCCCGGATGGTTCGAATTAGATCTGAAAAAAGTATCACAGAAAGTGTGTCACTTACTGATGGGAACAGTATAAACCAAGTAACAGCTTTTTAGTTCCTGTACTGTCTTCTTCCCTGCTCTCTTATGCACCCAATGTAATAACTAACCAGGCTTCTGGCATGCACTTTCGGTTTTTTTTGTTCGTTTGTTTTTTGGAGGGGGGAAGGGCAGGGCAGTTGGGGTTAAGTGACTTGCCCAAGGTCACATGGCTAGTAAGTGTTAAGTGTCTGAGGGCGAATTTGAACTCAGGTCCTCCTGATTCCAGGGCCAGTGCTCTATTCACTGTGCCACCTAGCTGCCCCATGGCATGCACTTTCATTGCTAATTTCTTTTTAAAGGAATTTTTTTTTGCTAGCTTTTTTTAAGTAACCTTGTTTTCTTGGGCTGTTAGACCATGTCCAGTTTTTTGTATCTTAAATTCTGGAAGGTCTTTTTCCTCTTTCGGTTGAAAATGAAAAAGATACACAGGTAAGAGGAAGTGTTGTTGCTGCTGAGTTGTTTCAGTCATTTCAGACTCATTGTAACCCTATTTGGGGCTTACTTGGCAAAGGAGTGGTTTGCCATTACCTTCTCCAGTTCATTTTACAGATGAGGAACTGAGGCAAACAGGGTGAAGTGACTTGTCCAGGGTCACAATGAGGCCAAATCTGAACTCATGAAGCTGAGTCTTTCTGACTCTAGGCCCAACACACTATCCACTCTGCAACCTTGCTGCCCAAGAGGAAATACGCAATGCTAAGAATGGCCAGACAGTTCAAATTTAAAGAGAAGATCCCTTTTAGCTGAAGAAAAATCAAGATGTGATACTCAGGTGTGGAATCCATAGGATTATAGATTTAGAACTAGAAGAGACCCCTGAAAGGTCATCTAATTCAATATCTTCATTGCACAAATGAAGAAATTTAAGCTCAGAGAAAAGCAGCTTGCCCAAGGTCACATAAACAAGAAGTGGCAGGGCTGGAATTCAAACACAGGACCTCTGACTGCAAATCTATTATTAGCTACATAATCAAGAAATGAAGTGTGTCAAGAAACTCTGCCTTGAGAGCTACCAATAAGAGGAGTTCTCTTCTTTGTAAAGATGACTAAGGATTTTGGTTCTAGGAACCATAACAGGTAAAGGTAATTTTGCCTTGTCCTAAAAAATAGTGTTATATGGTAGGGGGGTTTTCCTGCCAATACCAACAAACCAACCAATCAAAAAATTATTTATTAAGCACCTACTATGTGTCAGTTATCACATTAGGACCTAGTATTATATTGAGTACCTAGAACGAAACAATCTCTACTTGCAAGAAGTTTAATGGAGGAGACAACAAACACATACATATAAATAAAAACATATACAAAGTAGTTATGTACAAGGTAGCTTGAGAGGGAAGGCACCAGCAGCTGGGGTGAGTCAGGAGAGGCTTGTGCAGAGGATGCTTAAGAGAAGGGAGGAATTCCACGAGACAGAGGTAAGGAGGGAGAACATTACAGACATGGGAGATGGTCAGTGCAAAGGCATGGGAGATGGCGTGTTATGTGTGAGGGAGAATAGGAAGGCCAATGTGGGTAGATTACAGAGAATGGGAAGGAGACGTGTCTAATGAGGCTATAAAGATAGGTTTGGGCCAAGTTACACGGGGTTTTAAAAGATAAACAGAGAAATTTATATTTGATCTTAGAGGCAATGGGTAGAAAGCATTAACAATTTTTTTTTCGTAGAATTTGGCAGAGAAAGGGAAGAGAGATTGGAAAACAGCTTGAGGGGATGGCAAAGTCCAGTAAAGGTTTGGTTTTTTTTAAAGATATGGGAGATTTGGTTGTTTGAAAGCAGTAGGGAAAGAACTAGGAGAGGGGGCAACTAAAGATTTGAAAGAATAGGGACTGTTGAGGATGGCTTCAAATGCCTCTACACAAATGCACCAAGTTTATGGGCTACAAGGTGAATTAAGATTCCTAATGCAAGGAGGCAAATTCTACCATGTTGAGATTTGGCAGAATACAGTTACAGAACAATTTACTTTATTCAGAAGAACAAAATACTTAAAATGGTAGAGGGGAAGAACTGTACACAAAGAGGTATGCTCATGTGAGGAAATCTAGGAGGGAGAAGAGAAGCATTATTATCATGAAAATATACCTAGATCCAGAGAAGGGGCGATATAGGAGCAGCAAGAAATCGCAGCTCCGACACAGCCACATCAAATACCCAAAAAATATGACTCTAAACAAATTCTAGGGCTCTAAAACGCACACAGATATATTTCCTGCTGAAGACAGCTTGGCTGAAAGCGACCATTTCAACTCTGAGAGCAGAAACCAGCCCAGCCTGAAATGGCGGTTTTTGCCCCGGGGGCGGCTGGAAGAGCCGAGCCCTGCTGTGCTGGAGCTTCAGGAGAGCGGATCTGCGACAGCTGTGGCAGGATCCAGAATTATCCAGCCATAAGAAAAAAGGACTCAGGTTAGTGGAACTTGGCTGAAAAGCGGGTCCCGCCAAGCCACCTCCAGGGCAAAGAAGCGGAAAGCGGAGGTTCTGCACCCACCTCCACATTGCCGCTTCAGAGCTCCCGGCCTGCAGACAGCATCGGGGCCAAGCGATCGTTCAGAGGCCAAGTGCTCTCGAGTTGAGCGGCCTGGATTGGGATCGCAGTCTTGGGTGGTGGTCCTGAGGTGTTTTTTTTCAGTGAGCCAGAGCTGGGGGAGGGACCCAGCAGCCTCCTAAAAGCCCCGGCAGCTGGGAAAACCCCAGCGATCTGGGACAGAGCTGTTCCCTCTGGAAGCAGAGTTCCACAGAACTAAAAAAAACCAAAACCAAAACCAAAAAAAAAAAAACATTGAATGGCAACTATGAATAAGCATAGGAAGCAAAGTAAGAACAACAACCAAACCCTAGATTTCTTCTT
>CM053582.1:460181734-460197460 GCA_028627135.1 Pseudochirops cupreus | reverse complement strand
CCCTAAAAAATAGATTAACTCAAATGACAAAAGAGGCCCAAAAAGCCAATGAGGAGAAGAATGCCTTCAACAGTAGACCCAGAGAGGGAGGAGAGAAGAAATTCTGGACACAGATCATAAATCAAACATGGATAAGTGATATAGGGGCTTCATTTATTTAGATATCTGCTGGAGCTTGTCCTCTGTCAGAAGTAGCATGGAGAGAGGGATAGGGAGTGGACCTCTGAGTTCACTGATTCAGGGAGCTCCTGGTGAGGAGCTCCTTTTACCAATGTGAGTCAGCCCCTGTTCTGCAACTTACGGGTCTTAAGAGTACTTAATATATATTATTTACTTGTTATACTGACAATTTAACTATTCAGAAAGAAGAGGAAGTATTATAAGGGAAATATTTTGGAACCCATTCTGAGAAATAAGGAGAAACTGGTCACTGAAGTATAAATAGTAGGAATCTTGGGCGGGAGGGGGGAAAGTACCACCTAAGATAAGATATAGCTGTTCAATTATTTCAATCATGTCTGACTCTTACCACATTTGGAATTTTTGGAGTGGTTTGCCATTTCCTTCTCTAGTTCATTTTACAGATGAAGAACTGAGGCAAACAGGGCTAAGCCACCTGCCCAGGGTTACACAGCTAGTAAGGCCAGATCTGAACTCATGAAGATGAGTCTTTCTGACTGCAGGCCTAGCATGCTATGCACTAGCCTGCCACCTAGCCTCCCAGATGGGAGGAAAGGCAGGTATACTGTCTGACAAATACACTACATTTTAGCAAAGAAGATCTCAAAGGACTTAGAAAAAAAGACAGCTAAGCCCAGCCTAAAATTCTACAGAATCAATCCCTCAAGACTGGAAGTCCTCAAGAATGAAATTCTGAAGATGCAGAGAAAGGGAGAGATTTCTAAGGAGACCAATGTAAATGCACAAGGAACTCGTCAACTAACTTGGGTCATAAAAAAATAAACACAGAACAGGGAAAGCAAGGATAAGTAATAGAGAATAAATACAATAGTATAGCACAAATAGTGCAAGAATAGTGTCAGAAGGACTAAAGTTCAGACTGAGCTGAGGTGGTGGAGAAATAGAGAAAAAGTGGATGCCCATCACCTGTGGAATGGCTGCACAAACTGCGGTATATTAAAAGAGTAAAGTATTATTGTGCCAGAAGAAAATGAATATGGAGAATTCAGAGAAACCTGGGAAGCCCTGTATGAAGAAATGATGACTAAAGTGAGGAGAACTGAAAGAACAATTTACACAATTACCACAATAGTGCAGAAGAACATATTACTGAGAGATAGAAGAACTCTGATCAATGCAATGACCAAGTCTGACTCCAAAGAACTGACTGTCCTACCACCTTTCTCCTCTTAGTAGATGGATGGCAGACTGCAATCATGGAATGAAGCATAGCATCGTCAGACATGTTCATTTTCCTTAAATATAATTATTTGTTATGACAGAAAACGGTGGAGAGGAGTAATTTAAAAGAAGAGAATAAATAAAATATTTCTTAAAAGCTAAGAATGACCTAAAAAAAAGCCTCTGGGACAATTTGAAGGAGGACATTAAAAAAAAAGGATATGGGAAAATTCAGAGTAAAAAAGAGGATAAGCGAGTAGTGACTGAGAGAAAGTGGAGCCCCATAACTGCCAGAGGACTGGGAAAGGGCAGATGTTGTTCTCATCTTTAAAAAAGGGAAAAGAATGAAATATGCAAACCATAGGACAGTGAGCATGACTTTGTTTCCTGGCCAGATTCTGGAATGTATTATTAGGACTGTTTGTGAAGATTTAGAAAAGGAAACTTCAACCAACCTCATTTCCTTTTCTGACAATCACCAGATTAGTAAATCAGAGGAAGGCCAGTTTTACAAGTTTTCGATTTTAGCAAGTATCTAATGCTGTCTTTGGGAACAAGATCTCAAGAGAGCTGTGAGTTAGAAGACAGTAGAATTAAGAGCATTTAAAATGAGTTGAAAAAATAAATCCAAAGAATTAATTAATTAAATAAAATTAATGGATTGCTGTCACCTTAGATGAAGGATTAGATGTCATACTTATCCAGTCTGAGTATGAGATAAAGCTGGAAGGGCTAGCTAATACGCTAGTTAGAACTCAAAAATATCAGGACAAGCAAATATTGGCCAAAACTAATTAACATGAAATTTAACAGAGATAAATGTAAAATCCTATACTTGACTAAAAGCTAGTACCTGCCTTACAGTCTTGCTCACCCATATCGCTGCCTCACAATAGACACACTGCTGTCTCCTCAAATACCAGTTCATATCCTCCAAAAGTCACAAGACTTCTATTTTTCTCTATACCTCCTCTACAGAGAGGCAAGGTCATACTCAAGGTCACATCACTACTTATGATCTTATTCTATATGATCTGTAACTCTGACAGACCTCTGTCCCATGATAACTTCTCATCCTTCAGTCCATACTGGGGCTCCTTCTCTATTGCTCCTGGAATTACGTCCTGGGCCCTCCTTTTTCTTTTCTCCTATATTGTATTACTTGGTGGTCTCATTAGCTCACATGGATTCAACTGTCATTATGCTAATGCTATCCAGCCCTAATTTCTCTCCAAACCTATAAACTGGGATTTCCAAATACCTATTAGATTCTTAAACTCAACATGACCAAAACTGGGCTCATTAACTTTCCCCTAAAACCCTCTCTTCTGTCTAGGTGCCAAGGGCACCACCAATTCCTAGTACTCAGATTCACAGCCTTGTAATATCAATTCCTTACTCTCTCACCCCTCATATCCAATCTGTTGCCAAATCCTATTATTTCTACCCTTGTATATCTCTTATATATGCCCCCTTTTCTCCTCTGATACTGTCACCACATTGATACAGGCCCTTATCACCTCACTCCCGGTCTACCACCATAGACCCTACTGGTTGGTCTCTTGTTGCTCCAATCCATCTTCCACTCAGCTGTCTAACTGATCTTAAAACACAGGTCTGATCCTATTAAATAAGCTCCAGTGGCACCCAATTACCTCTAGGATCAAATATAAAAACCCTCGTTTGACTTTTAAAGCCCATCGTAACCTGGCTTCTTCCTAGCTCTCCAGTTACTGTCTTACACCCACTCCTTCCATATACTCTGGGATCCAGTGAAGTTGGCCTCCTGGCTATTCCTTGCATAGTACATTTCATCTCCCGACTCTGGGCATTTTCCCTGGCTGCCCCCCATGCCTGGAATGCTTTCCCTCATTTCTCCCTCCTGGCTTCCCTAGTTTTCTTCAAGTCTCAACTAAAATCCTACCTACTGCAAGAAAGTGACTTCCCTGAGACTACCCCCGGTTCATCCTGCCTGTATCTTGTTTGGACATAGCTAACAATAGCTAACATTTGTATAGGGCTTACTATGTTCCACACACTGAGCTAAGCACTTTACAATTATTTTCTCATTTGATCCCCAAAACAACCCTGGGAGACAGGTGCTACAATTTTACAAATGGGAAAATTGAAGCAAACAGAAGTTAAGTGACTTGCCCAGGGAGGTCAGGTTTGAATCCAGATCTTTCTGACTCCAGGCCCCAAGCTCTATCCACTGAGCCACCTCGCTGCCTCTCAACAGAGTTATCTGTGTATTGTCCCCTTTGTCAGACTGGGAGCTCCTTTCACAGGAGGGAGTGTTCTGGAGGGTTTCTTTGCCTTTCTTTGTATCCCCAACACAGCATGGTGCTTATCCCATAGGAGGCACTTACTAAATGCTTGTGGATTTGCTCTCCTTCCACCTGATTGTTCCTAAATCTAGTCTTCATCCTCACCATGACCTCTAGGCCCTCCCCACTCCTTAATCATTGTTTCCCAACTACCCTGCTTTAGCCTCAGTTCTCTCTCATAGTTTTGATCCTATGATTGACCAAATCAGCCATGCACTACGAGTTATTCTTGATTTCCTCACTCAATTACAAATTTCACCTACCAATCAATACCCACCCCTGGTTTACCACCCTCCCCTTCCTTCCCCCTTTCACTAATCCTAATCACTTGCTGCCAAATGCTGCTACAGAATGTTATACAACACATCTGGGTTCACTACAACTTTGTTTTGTCTGGACCTGGGATTCCATTACTGTAGGAAACTTCCTATGTATAAACCTCCTCTGCCATCACAGATGAATGGTTCACTTCAGAGAGCTGCCTGGGACACGGACAGACTGCAAACTAATCTCAACTGGGCGATCATTACTGCATCATTCTTCAATGCCCCTCCATCACGGTCTCCTCAGTAGCTGTTCTGAACCTTCTTCATCACTACTCTCCCCTCCCTCTTAACTACCAACCACTGCCTCTTCCTGCATTGGCTTCTGTGACATTGCTATCTCTTAACCACTGTCTGTGTCTTGATTTGTCTCTTACCTGTTTGAATGCTCCTCCTCAGGTTCTTCTGCCAAGTCTTCATCCATATCCCAATCTCTATTAGGGGGTATTTCTCAAGATTCTGCCTTGTGCCCTTTTCTCTCTCTACAACTTTCTTTTTGGCAATTTCATTAGCTCACATGGGTTCAATTATCCTCTCCATGAAGGTGACTTCAAAATCCATATATCTAGCCCAAACTGCTCTCTCAACTCTAGTTTTGTCTCACTAACCCTCCTCACTCTCTATCTAGTTTGCATCACTAACCCATCTCAAATTCAAAAAGTCCAAGAGAGAACTCCATCTTTCCTCAAAATCCTCTCCTCCTGCAAATGTCCCTCCTCCTGCTGAGAGCAACACCATCTTTCCCCTTATTCAGGTTTAATACCTTGGAAATATCTTCCCTCTCTCTCAACCTTTAGATTGGATCAATTACCAAGTTTGATAGATTTTACCTCTGCAACTGCTCTAAAATTCATCTCCTTTTCTTCACTCCACTAGTCACTCCTCTAGCTTAGACCCTTATCATCTCTTCCTTGGATTTTTACAAATGCGTCATAACTGGGTCACCATCCCCTCTCCAACTCTTCTTCCTTCCACACAGCTGCCAAACTGCTATTAATAAAATAAAGATCTTACCATGTAATTCCCCTACTCAAATATCTTCGGTGGCAGGGGCCTCTAGGTGACTCAGTGAATAGAGCACCAGCCCTGGAGTCAGGAAGCCCCAAGTTCAAATCTGACCTCAGACACTTAACACGTTAGCGGTGTGACCTTGGGCAAGTCACTTAGCCCTTCCAAAAAAAAAAACCTTCAGTGGCTCCCTAATGCCTCTAGGACACAATCTTCAGCCTAGCATTTAAAGCACTCTACAATGAGTCCTATCTTATCTTTCCAGATGTATTTATCACTTTCTTGCATAAACTCTTTGTTCCAAACTGACCTCTTCCTTGTTCTCTGTACCTGACATTCCATCTTCTAAATCAGTGCCGTGATTTGTTCTGTGACTAAATTCTAGCTATTTCTGGAACGCTCTCCTTCCTCTATTCCACCCTGAAGAATCCCTACTTTCCCTCCAAGATGCCTTCTCTTACTGAAGGATTTCCTGATCCTATCAGCTATTAATTCTTTCTCCCTCTTGAAATTCCTTTTACTTACTTTTCTGTATACAAATGGCATTCCCTCCAGTAGAATGTAAGCTCCTTGAGGGCAGGGACTTTGGTTTTAGTTTTTGTATTCCCAAGGCCTAGCAGTGCCTTGACTATATAGCAGGTGGTTAATAAGTATTTGTTGAGGCACTGGAGTATAGAAATCCATCTTGCCCTACTAGAAGGCTGGGGAGTGGGTGGGGGAAGATATAAGGGACAACAAATTGGGAGAAGGGGTATTGAGCAGGCTCACTATGCTCCATGTTGGGGGGGAGGGGAGAAATGGGGAGAAAATTTGTAACTCAAAATCTTGTGGAAATGAATGTTGAAAACTAATAATAAATAAATTTTTAAAAAGGGAAAAAAAAGTATTTGTTGAATTGAAAATTGGCTTCACAAGTCTGGAAGGTATGACTAGACAACAGATTATGTGAAAAACATCTAGGGATTTTAATGGGCTGCAATTCCAGACAGTCTTATAGCAGCTCCCCAAAAAGCTAATGTAGCCTCAGGTTGCATGAAGAAAGCAATAACATGATACCGCTCTTCAAGTACCTAAAGGCCTGTCACTTGGAAGACAGAAGAGATTTGTTCACTTGAGTCCACAGGACAGAAGCAAGAACAATTAGTGGAGGACTAGGCCTGAAAGAACAGAACCTGGAGCAAGGGGATGTGGGGAACAGTGATAGGAAAATCTCCTTATGGTTAAAAATAGGATAGATTTTTATCTGATTGGTAGTATGTTTTTTGGTCTCAGTTTCAATACTATCTAGCTGTATGACCTTAAGTAAGCCACTTAACTGCAATATTAATTTTCCCAACGGGGGTCTTACTCATCATTTTATCAACCAATCAATCAATATGTACCAGGTGCCTCCTATGTGCCCAGGAGTTTGGGGCTATGGGGATGAAGAATTGGACATGGTTTCCGCTCTTGTGGAATTTACCATCTAGTTTGGGAAATAAGACATAAATACATAGAAAATTAATCACTGGGGTGGTACAGTGAATAGAACACCAGCCTTGGAGTCAGGAGGACCCGAGTTCAAATCTGACCTCAGACACTTAACACTTACTAGCCATGTGACCTTGGGCAAGTCACTTAACTCCAAATGCCCTGCCTTCCCCCTCCAAAAAAATAAAAAAAAAAGGAAAGAAAATTAATCATTTAAGGCACTATATGCCCCAATGGTTCAAAGAGCACTTCACGTTACAAGACGATTTACAAAAGTATTCTGGAAGTGAAAAACACTTTTACCTTCAAGGGATTCCCAAATCACAAAACAGAGGGAGTCGGACTATATGACTCTCCTCTAGCCACCTCCCCCCAACCCTTCCCAGGTCCCTTCTAGCTTAAAATTTATGATCCTATAAATAGTCACCTTTTATTTTATTTTTCCTAGATCCAAGAAAGCAACTGTCGTCCTGCACTGATTCCCTATGCTTGGTGGTTGGGCATTGAGGTAATTTGTTTAGACCACTCTGTTAGTTCATTTCCCAATGGCAATCGTCTAGGGCAGGAGTTTAAGTAAGTTAGGTCCTACTAGTAAAGTACTCCTGCCCTCAACCTCCACTGATAGTTTCCTGCCCTCAGCTCCTATAAGTCTACAATTTTTAGCTGAGATAAAACAATATTATTTTCATTAAAGATGAAAGGAACTTGTTGGACTCACTCCTACACCCCCAAAAGGCTACAACAAGCCAACTCTCCCCTGGATCAATGACTCAGAGCTAGAAGGACCTTTCAAGCTCATCTAGTTCACTCCTCTCACTTCCACAGATGAGGAAACAAGGGTCCAGAGAAATTAAGTGACTCACTTGTCCAAAGTCATTCATTATAAGGCACAGACCAGCATCTGAACTCCAAATCCAGAACTCTTTCTACTGTACCATACTGCCTCCTCACTGGTCTCCTTGCCTCGGTCTCTTCCTTCTTTCTTGCTAAAATAAGCATTGGGCCAGATCAGTGAGTTAGAGCTGGAAGAGACTGCAGAAGTTATTTAGTTCAGACTTCATTTTGCAGGTAAAGAAATAGAGGCCCAGAGAGGTGAAGAACAAATAATTACTAAATGTCAGAGCCAATATTTAAACCCAGGTCATATGACTCCAAACCCAATGCTCTTTCCATTGCCCACTGCACCCCAAATTGACTAGGTCTTTCCCTTGCTCAAAAAGCTTAAATAGCTATTGTTTCCAGCAAAAAGTACCAGCTCCTAGATATTTAAGCCTAGCAACCTCTCTGGACCGATGCCTTTATTCCCTCCACGTTTCTGCCAAAACGGCCTACTTTCTGCTCCCAGGATTTGACAGTCACTCTCATGCCTCCACACCTTTTGCACAGGCTGTTGTACATCCCTGGAATGGAATTCTCACCTCCACCTTTTAGAAGAACCCTTGACTTCCTTCAAGATTCATCTCAGGTGCCACTTCTAGCTTTTCTAGATCGCTATCTCTCTCCAACTGTTTGTTACCTGCTCAAATCATTATCCAGTTACATCTGGTATTCACCTTCAGAAGCTAGCTTGTTGGGCACAGACTGTTTAAATATTTATGTCTTTGTATCCCCAATCCCTAAGCACATCTGACTATGTCACACACATTCAATAAATTCCGAGGGTTCCTTATCATTTGACCCCTAAGATAAAAAATAAAACTCTCTATTTGTATCCAAAGCCTCTCATGACCTGGCCCCCTCCTAACTTTCCAAGGGGTGTAGGAGTGAGTCCAACAGGTCCAACTCTACCACTCCTCACCTAATCAGATCTAGAGACACTGGCCTCCTCGCTGTCTCTCAACACACTCCACCTCCGGTGTCCTTGCATTTTCACTAGCGCTTCCTCATGCCTTGAATTCCCTCCCTCCTTACCTACACCTCATGGCTTCCTTCAAGTCCCAGCTAAAACCCGGCCTTCCAAGAGAAGCTATTCTTGACCCCCTAAATGCTAGTGCCTTCCCTCTGCTGATTATCCTGTCTGGATATCTTGTTTTGCACTTTCCCCCTACTTTGCACAATCTCCCCTATTACAAAGTGAGTACCTAGAGGGCAGAGAATGTTGTGCTTTTCTTCATTTCCTTGGCGCTCAGCAGTGCCCGGTACAAAAGCATGCCCTTAATAAATGCTTATTGACTGACTGACAGCGCATTGCCCATAGTAGGGATTTAAATGTTCTTTGAGTTCAACTGAATGCAAGTAGTCACTTCACCACAGATGAAGGAGACCCCCTCAGCTGTTGATTCTTACAATAAAGTGTCACTGGGACCCTCTATTCAATTTCAATAGAGTGCATGTCTACAGATTGGAAACGGGAATGGAAGATTAAGTAGCATCTGGTGCTGAGAGTCAGGTCTACGCGGGGGTGCGAATTGGGGACACAGCTTGCTCCCCTAAGCATACACACTGCCACGGACACAGAGCGGTGGGAATGGATTTCTCCGATCCTGCCCCCCACCTCCGGGGTGGAAGACCTGGGTCCCAGAACCTCCGCCCCGAGATGCCCAATCCCGCCAAGCGCAGCCCCGGAGGAGGAGAGTTACCGTAAACCTCTAGCGCTTTCTCTTCCATGATACGGGGCTGCCGGGCAGCTCCACGCTCAGAGCGGCCCGAGAGCCACAGGACTCTGCTCAGCGCCCAGGAAAGCAGCCCGGACACTTGCTCCATCCTCCCGCTCCGCCATCCCTGGCGTCGGTCCCACCCGAGCCACCGTCTTCCCACCACCCCAGACGAAATATTTCAATTTCCTGGTCCCAAGACGGTGAAGTGAGGAAGCACAAGGGTGGTGGGGAGGGGAGAATGGAGGTTCGGGCGCGCTAAGGACATAGGGAGCTGTTCCAATGGAGACTACAGATCCCAAAATGCTTTGCTTCACGTCAGCGGGGATCTGGGCAGTAAGGATGGTGGGGGAGTGGGATTCCCATCCGGCGCCCGGCACGTGTGGGGAACGCAAGACCCTTCCGGAGTAGACTGGAGCGGTGTATCCTGGGATTTGTAGTTTCCACCCTGAACTAAACCCAACTTTTCTCTACTCCCGTCACCAGCTCTCAAATTCCACGATTTCGAGTGCCTAAGCACCCTTATCAGAAGACGAATGTAATGTAAGAGAGAATGTATGCTCCTTTCACTCTATTCCATGCATCCTGGGGACCTCATTCCCTAGGCAACATGGGAGACAAGCATCCGTTGTGGAACTTCGAGGAAGCCCGCTGCCCTTTCTCTGAGAGCCATTTCCGGGAAATCTTTTTCTCACTTCCTGGCGGGGCCGGAAGTGGGTTTCCGTTGCTATGCTAACTAAATCTTTTGGGAGCCCAGCTAGCCAAAGGGAAATTTACGAGCATCTTATTATCTTTGTCCTCCTCCCCAGGACCTTCTCTGCTACACTCCTCTGCGGGGCCCTCACTGCTTCCTTAAGCGTTCTCAAGAATTGATTTCCTTTGCCTGATCATCAGAACTGCAAAAATAAACAAAATGCCCCTTCCATGCCCTATCCTGAAACCCAACATTTTAATTTATTCACTCCCTGTAACCATTTTGACCATTGTTAGGGTGATCTGGATGACTATGCAATTGGAAACATGTGAAGCATTTCAAAAATTCAATGCAGGTAGACAAAGAGCAAAACGAAACAGCTCCTGCCTTCAAGAAAGTGACAGTCTACTGCATTTCCCCCCTATGATATTGCAACCTGCCTGTTATTTTTGCTTATTAGGATTGCAAGGCAAGCTGGAGCAGTGTATTAAATGCTACTGGATTTCCCGTCTTGGTGCTGTAATCTTGTCTCTTAATTTTGCTTATTTTGATCACAGCTGACTATGCAAAGAGGATATTGGAGTATCTCTAATATGAGGAATTCAAAGAATAGATTAAATGTAATAAAATTTGCTTTCGAATTATAATTTTCACCTGGAAAGACTTATATGAACTGATGCTGAATGAAGTGAGCAGAACCAGGAGAATATTGTACACAGTAACAGCCACAGTGTTTGATGAACAATTTTGATAGCCCTTCTCAACAATGCAAGGGCCTAAAACAGTTCCAAAGGTCTCATGATGGAAAATGCCATCCACATCAAAGGAAAGAACTATGGAGTCTGAATGCAGAGCGAAGCAGACTATTTTCTTTTTTTGTTTGTTTGTTTGTTTTGGTTTTCTTTCTCATGGTTTCTCTCATTCGTTGTAATTCTTCTGTACTACATGACGAATGTGAAAATAGGTATGTTTAATAAGAATGTATATGTAGAGCCTATATCAGATTGCATTCTCTCTTAGGGAGGGAGGAAAAGAGGGAGGGGGAGAAAATTTAAAACTTACGGAAATGAATGTTGAAAGCTAAAAATAAATTAACTTTAAGGAAAAGAAGTAAAATTTTCCTCCCATTCATGTTACTCCAATTACACTTAAAAAAAACAACAGATGTTTAAATTAAATGTGATGTTTCATCCTGAAGCTATTCTAAAATGACCCTTTTAAGCAGAAATGAAATGATGACTTTTATAAAGAATGATTAAAATACATATTAAAAGCCTACTATATGCTGAGAAGCACCATGGTTTTGTTTTGTTGTCGTTTTTATCGGAATAGTGGCTAAAGAGGTGGCCTTGAGGCCAGGAGGGTCTGGGTTCAAGACCAGCCTTTAACACATAATAGCTTTGTAACTGGCAAGTTACTTAACCTCCTACTACTCTAGATAACTTTCTAAGATTAAATTGTAGAGAAGGTATAGACCTGCACTGGTAGGTTTTTCCTCATCTAGGAGTTTCCTTTCCCACTGAAATCACCGGTCTAATCCCTGTTCTAATTAGCAAATGGGATGTGAAAAAGCACGGAAAGAAACTGGGGTAGCTCTGTAAACAGAACAAAACAAACATTTATTAAATGCCTATTATGTGCCAGGCATTGTACTAAATGCATCACATATATTATTTGATCCTTATACCAGCCCAGCAAGGTGGGTGCTACTATCATTCCCATTTTACAGATGAGGAAGTTTAAGAGATTTTCCAAGTCAGAATTTCCAAGTCAGCTAGTGTAAGAAGTCTCATCGGAATTCAGGTTTTCCTGACTTCAGGACCAGCCTTCCATCCATTTGTGCTACTTAGGCGCCTCCATTAACTAGTTATGTAAACTTGTGTCAGTGAATTAATTCCCTTGGGATTCAGTTTCCTCCTCTATAAAATAAGGCAGTTAGATTAGACTAGATGTTCTCCAGGAACCCTTCCATCTCTGAAAATAGAAGCCCTCGTGGAGCTTAGCGCTTACTGATACGAATTGATAAAGCCTCTCAGCAGTTTGGGTTCCCTTTCCCTCTTCCCCTACCTCTTCCTTGTGGTAACTTTCAGTGACATCATGCCCCCCACAAACTCTCCTGATACTTCTGTTTCCAGCTATAGGGGTGTTCCCGCCTCTCTGCAAATCAGCTTTGCCCTCTGTAATCTTAGTGTGAACAACCCTACTGCGCCTGTCTGAGTCAAACGCCACCTTTAGGGGAAGCTTTCCCCAGCTCCTCAGAATTATAGTTCCTTCCTTCTGTTACTCATTGCCCATTTTTCCTGTGGGTAGCTAGTTTGTCCGTATCTTTTTGGGTGTCGTCTTCCCCGCCCCCCCCCCCATTAAATTTTGAGCTCTTTGAGGACAGGGAGAGTTTTTTGTCTCTCTTTGGATCCTCAGTACAGTCCCTGGCAAGCAGCAAGTGCTAAAGAAATGTTCATTGACCAGAAGGAATCCCAGGCCCGGAGTTCTTCCACTTCCTAGAAAAACACTTAATTTCCTTACTCGTGACTCCGACCTCTCCACCCTGCGCAGAGGACATTAATCTCCAGCCCAGGGTTTTGTTACAAAGCCCCGAACTCTCAAGGCTGCAGGCCCCGCCCACTCTGGTAGGGCCCGCCCCTATTTTGTTGGCCCCGCCCCCCTGCCCTGGGCTCCTCCCTGCCCGCCCGCCCGTCTGTCGAGGTTCGGCGGTTAGTCCTGGGGTACTCGCCTCGCCCTCGCTCTCTCTCCCCTCTGGAGCCAGGGCTCGCAGCTGCTCCCGGGGCTTCCTTCCTAAAGTTGTTGTTGCGGCTTCCGCCGCCGGTGCAGGAAGATGGCGTCGGGCGGCGGCGGCGGCGGCTGTAGTGCCTCGGAACGTCTCCCCCCACCCTTCCCGATACCGGAGCCCCCGGGGCCCGAGGGGGCGGCCGGCGGAGGCGGCTCGGAGCTCGAGACCGGGGACAGTGACGCCGAAGGCGAGGACATCTTCACGGGAGCCGCCGTGAGTCTCGGGGCCCGCGGGGCCTGGTCGTAGCCTCGGGGGCTGAGGCGGGAGAGCGGTCGAGGTCGGGCGGAGGGAACCCGGAGCCCCCCTCGGGGGAGGGAGGCAAGGTCCCCCAGAGGTCCGGCCCCGCCCCTCCGGGAAGCGGGGTGCGGGAGCCCACTTTGCAGATCCTGCGGGCTTTGGGGGAGGGCGCTGGGTGCCTCCGAGGGGGCCGCAACTTTGTAGGGGATGTCCAAAGTTCTCCCCATCTCGGGGCCGGAGAGGCCGGCGGAGGCCGAGCCTCCAGGAGCCGCTGCCAGTTATTTTCCTCTGGCTGGGGTTTTTTAATCCTTTTTAAAACAGCGTGGGGGAGGGGTATGGAGCAGCTGGGTTTTTTCTTTGGACGGAACTGGAGCTTTGTTTTACGAGGGATTCTCGGTGTAGAAACTCCTCCGCTTGCTGTGTGCCATTTAAGAGAATTGCGCAGAGTCCTGAAAGGTGATATCTGAGAGTCAGTCAACAAACATATAGGAAAGGCTTGCTCGGTGCTCCTTGACAGTCTTAGAGAATTGCCCAGAGTTCTAAGAGGTGGGATCTGTCCGACCAGAAGAGAAGACAGCCCATGAAAGGAGAGCTGAAAAGTGGGGAAAGGGGAGGTACCCCAGCAGGAATTAAGTGGCTAAATCTGGAGAATGAGGGATGGCCTGGGGCCCTTCCCCAGATTGCAGGTTCTGGGAAGACTAGTGGGGAAAGGGCCCAGTAGGGAGGCAGCTGAGGCACAGTAGCCAAGACTGGAGCATGCCTAGAGAAGTGAGAGGTTCAGTAACTTGCCCAGGGTCCTACAGTGTCAGATAGGGGACTGGAACTCAAGGCCTCCTGGCTTTGAAGCTTGTCTTCTGCCCATTAGGCCAGGCTGCAGTATTACCTATTGCTGTTTATAGTCAATCGAGGTGAAGAAGCCTCATTTTAAGCTGAGGCTTTATGCATTACACATTGGCAGGTTAAGTAGAGAGACTCGAAACATGATGTGTGGCAGTCAGTAGGAACACTTGGAACAGAAATGGAGTTGATATGTTGGGATGGTTTGATATTCCATAGTAGACTGTCAACCACCTGAAACCAGCATCTGTGTCTTGTCTTATATTCCCCATAGTACCTAACACTTACACACAGAAGGTGCTTAATAAAATGAGTAGTTCCTGTTGGATGAATGGATAAAAATTATTAAAGTATGTGTTAGAAAAAGTCTCAGGCCTATCCTTTGCTCATTTCTTGTCAGGCTTATAATCAGTGTAATTCCTCTTACTAAATGCACCTAATAACAGTATTTGGAGCCTTCCCAGTGTGTAATAACCTGGAAATTAGATTTTCTGAAACAGATGCACTCATCAATAATATTTTTCTTCCTGATTTTTAAACTTGCTTTGTATGCAAGTTTAAAAGACTCTGTTATTATCTTTACTTATTTTTATTCTCCCAGAGACATGTGGGGAAGGAAAACTTTCCAATGGCAGCATATTAGTGGTTTGAAGTATTGTATGCTTGAAAAATTGAGGTAGTCTGGCACTAAACAGATGGAAATTAGCCAGTTATCGTTTTCAGTATTCTTTTCCAAAAGTACGGTAGATCTGGAGGAATCCTCTAGGTTGGCCCTATGATCTACTAAACAGTCTCCAGGGACCATGAATACATAGGCCAAACTAGACCACTTGACAGAGGCACCAAAGCACCAAGCTAGCTATGTCTCTAGACAGATGGTAACAATCCTTGGTCTAATCTCAGACTAAAACTGGGGGTGTTGTGGTGACCTTATTCTACCACAGAAAGCTTAACTAAATTTATTTAGAACTTTGATTTAGGGGAAATGAGTTGCTAAGGTAACTAAAATGCCACCTACAAGTGATTTTCAGAGCTTTCTACTTCAATCTTAATTTGTGTGAAGCCACTGCTTATCTCTGGTTTCTGGCTTCCTTTAAGCACCAACTACAATTCCACCTCCAACTCCTTTTAATTCCAATGCTTTCCCTTTGCTAATTATTTCCTATTTAGCCTGTATGTAGCTTGTTTGTATGTACATAGGTGTACATGTTGTCTCCCCCATTAGATTAGTCTTTTGCCTCTTTTTGTATCCACAAGGCTTACTTACTTACTTAGCACAGGACCTGGTAGGTACATAGTAGGCACTTAATGTTTATTGACTGAGTGAAACTACCTAATCCTAACTACTTGAGAAATGGAAAACCTGTTGGTACACATGGCACCTATGTGAATGTGGCTCAGTGTTCTTTTTTTAGTCCCCAGACTTTTCAGCACGGTGAAGTTTGTAGAAAATTTCAACTACATCTGTATTAGTGGATGTTCTGTAGTGCTTGGCATCCCACACTGAGCTAAAAAATCACATTTCCGATTCAAGCTTCTAACAGCTTCCCCATATGCAACATATCTTGACTGAACTGCTTAGCTTTCACTCTCCCTAATTTTGATAAAGTACACAGTTAGAAACTGAAGAATTAAAAGATAGACTGATTTATTAAAGGTTGTTTTGTTTTGTTTTGTTTTTTTACCTCCAAATTAACTTGGTATTTCTAGAAAAAAATAACACTGTATGTTTAGTATTCTTGATCCAAATTTAGGAAGATTTAGCTATGCACTCTTTCCTTAAAAGAACCTACTCTTTTGGCTCTGCTGTCTCCTTAGGACAGTTGTGTCAAACTCAAATGGAAATGGATCCCTGCAGCCCTCACATTGACTTAGAAAACCACAAATTAACACCAGTGTTTATTTACTTCATCAAATATTTCCAATTAATTAAAAAAAATTTTTTTGGATAATTTTAACTTTTATTTATTTTAGTTTACATCATTCATTTCCACAAGATTTTGAGTTACAAATTTTCTCCCCATCTTTCCCCTACCCACCACCCCAAAACAGCCATCCCAGTGTATCCCCCCTCCCCCACTCTATT
>CM053582.1:460153350-460181234 GCA_028627135.1 Pseudochirops cupreus | reverse complement strand
ATAATAAAATGTAAAGAAGAAAAAGAATATTAAACTGAAAAGCTTTTGTAAGGACAAAAATCAATAAGCTAGGATAAAAAGGTAAGAAGTTGACTGAGAAAAAAAATCTGCATCTAATATTTCTAATCTGTACCCCAAAACATTTATAGTAGCAAAAACTGAAACAGGTGACCATTGGTTGGGAAATGACTAAACAAATAGTGGTTTGAGAATGTAATGGAATATTACTGTGCCATAACAATGAATATAAATATGAGAAACAGGGAAGATTTATATGACCTGATGTAAGCTGAAAGCAAACAGAACCAGGAAAATGTCACATACTCAAAGACTGCAAAACTGGAGAGAATTGTTAACACCTCCAAAAAAATTGAAATGGAATGTTGTATAGTTATAATGACCAAGTTTGGTCTTAGAGAAGAAATATGAGAATATACCTCCCTGTCTTCTTTGCAGAGTTGAGGAAACCATGGCTGTAGAATACTGTATATGTAGTTAAACTTAGTAGTTGTGTTGGTTAATTTCACCAAACTGTTTTCCCTGATTCCCTTTCTTTTTTATTTTTTGTTCATTAAGTGAGAAAGGGAGGGAGCTATATTAGGAAAGAATGTGATTTCTTTGTAGTGGAGAGGCAAGAGAAGAGTCAGTTGCCAAATCCTGTCAAATTTGGATTCAGTTTTAGTGTAGGCTTTCATCACACTTCCTCTGGAATACTGGAATAGTCTCCTAACTATTCTCCTAGTATCAAGTTTTTTGCCCAAATACATTCTAAACACTGCTGTACAAGTAATATTCCTGTGACATGGATTTGATCTTGATTTAAACATCCTTTCTTCCTTGTCTCCATCCAGAAACCTTTATCAGGGGTGAGGAACCTGTGGCCTTGAGGCCAGATGGGGCCCTCTAGGTCCTCAGGTGTGGCTTTTTGACTGAATCCAAATTTTTCCAGCCTTAACTACTTCTGTTCATACAGTGTACATCTTCTGCTTTGCCACCTATATGTTTGTACCTATTGTGCCCCATCCCCAGCTTGAACTTGCTTTAAGCTCTGTTTCAAAAATACTTCCTTCCCCAGGCAAATCATTTAATCTTAAGATACTTCAGTTTCTTGATTTATAAAATGAAAAGTTTGGTCTTCTATGGCCCCTCCCAAATCTAAATCCATGATCTCTCTGTCTGTCTCACCACTACACCGCCTTCAAGACTCTTCCATCAAGGTGGCACCTCTGCCTCTGTCAGCATGTGAGCTTTTTGCCATGGTAGTATCGGAGATATAATGTTCAATTTGAAATATGCTTCCCAGGAAAACCAGCAAGCTCTATGTAGTGGAAATTCAGGTTCCTATTCAGCCCTCTTTTTCTGTTCTTTTGAAGACAGATTTTCATACAATCATGGAGAAAAAACTGTTTGTTGACTCTGATTGTTAATATTATGAGTCATTAAACTAGTATTCTTCCAGTGATATTGCATAGTTGTGATCTTTTTTTTATTAGATCTTTTTTTTTTTGCCTTTTTTGGAGGGCGTTTGGGGTTAAGTGACTTGCCCAAGGTCACACAGCTAGTTTTTGTGTTGTGTCTGAAGCTGTATTTGAACTCAGGTCCTCCTGACTCCAGGGCTGGTGCTCTATTCACTGCACCACCTAGCTGCCCCTTATAGTTATGATCTCTGGAGGAGAAAGTAAGGCTGGTAACCTTGCACAGTCCTTCCTCACTGAAATCAAAGTCACCTCCAAGTTATGTCATCATTTCCCTGATGCCATCATCTCTTCAAAAACAAAGGCTGAACACAACAATAGTTGTGATATGCTTCCATCCCCCTGAATCATTTATCATATATCTATTTTCTGTTGATTTCTGGAAACATGTTTCCTTCCAGCAGAATGCCAGCTCCCCAGCATGGCAGTGGCTTCACCCTTTTCTCTGTACCCCCAGAGCCTCGAATGCTTCCAAGGGCAGGAAAGCAGCTTGGTGAAGAAACATCCTCCATCGGTGCTGACTGACAGCTGTTCTGCAGCTGATCAGTCTCACAGAATTGCCCAGGTATTGAGAAGGTCAGTGATTTGCCCAGGATCACAGAGCTAGCGGTGTCCAAGGCAGGACTTAGACTCGGGTCATCTTGGCTCTGAGACTTGCTCTTTAAATTTAAAGAGAATGCTATAGTTTAAAAATTGAAATTAAGCATTACCCAAAAGATGAAGCCCATGGTGGATATGAATGGGCTCTAATAACAAATTATGAAAGTAAAACCATATAAAGGATGTTGCCAAAGAAATGTATGAGTAAAAAAGATGACGGGTTAGTTCCACATGGCTAGAAGGAGGGATGACCTATGGAGGATATGGACAAGAGTCATGTAAGAGGGCAGGAGGCCATGTGGCATTGTGGGTAAAGAGCAGGCCTCATTGTCAAGACAGCCTGAGTCTGAGTCCTGCCTTGGACACCACCAGCTCTGTGATCCTGGGCAAATCATTTACCTTCTCAATACCCGGGCAATTCTTCGAGACTGAACAGTTGCAGGATGGCTCTCAGTCAGCATTGAACTTTGTATTTATGATCTTGGTGTTATAATATAAATTGTTCTGGTTCTGCTTACTTTTTTGTAATCAGTTCATGAGTCATTCCATGTCTTTTTTTTCCTCTGATAAAATCCTTTTTTTTTTTTTTTTACATTTTTACTTAAAAGTTTTGAGTTCCAAATTCCATTCCTCCCTCCCTCCTTCCCTGAAGTGGTAAGCAATCATATGTAGGTTATACATGTGCAATTATGTAAAACATTTCCATATTAGTCCTTTTGTACAAGAAGACTGGAACAAAAGAAATGAAAAAAAGTGAAAAAATAGCATGCTTTAGTCTGTATCTAAACATTATCAGTTCTTTCTCTGGAGCAAATAGTATGCTTCATCATGAGTCTTTCAAGATTGTCTTGGATCACTGCATTGCTAAAGCATAGCTAAATCATTCATAGTTCATCAAACAGTTTTGCTGTTACTGTATACAGTGTTCTGGTTCTGTTCACTATACATCAGTTCATGTAAGTCTTTCCAGGTTTTTCTGAAATCATCCTGCTTGTTATTTGTTACAGCACAATAATATTCCATTATAATTATATACCACTACTTGTTTAGCCATACCCCAACTGATGGACAGCCCACTGATTTCCAGTTAATTCTTAGCAACCAAAAAAAAAAGGAGCTATAAATATTTCTGTACAAATAAGTGCTCTTCCCTTTTTTTGGATGGCTTTGGGATATAGACCTAGCAGTGGTGGTGTTGCGGGATCAAAGAGTATGCGCAGTTTTATAGTCCTTTGGGCATAGTTACAAATGGCTCTCCTGGATGATTGGATCAGTTCACAATTCTATCAACAATGCATTAGTGGCTCCATTTTCCCACATCACCTCCAACATCCAACATTTTCCATTTTTGTCATATCTGATAGGTATCATGTGGTATGTTGGAGGTGTTTTAATTTGTATTTCCCTAATCAATAGTGATTTAGAGCATTTTTTCATATAACTATAGAATTCCACACCCTAGGGATGTCCTAGCCCCAAGATTATGGATAACTGCCAAATGTTCAGTCTTAACTGTTCTTGGTAGGGCGCCTTTGACCATCGAATGAAGACTTGGCAACGTTGGCAGGATGCCCAGACCATGTTGCAGAAGAAACGGGAAACTGAGGCCAGGCTACTGTGGGCCAATAAGCCTGACAAGCTGCAGCAAGCCAAAGATGAGATTGCAGAAGTAAGTCCATCCAGGTAGAAGGGTCCCCATAGCAACATAGGCTCTTGTGCCAAAGAGGTTTCATTTTACTGCTCTAACACTAGTGCAACTGAGGACTAGTATGAAATACTAGCTCTCTGAATTAGTGTTTCCTATCAAATGCTGTCTGAGCTCCTAATATAAAATGGTCTTGCCCAGCTCTACTAACTTTTCTTCTTTGAATCTGGCCTCCTCTGAGTCTGTTAGTGAGTTCAAATGTGACCCTGGGCAAGTCGCTATTTGCTTCAGTTTCCTCATCTGTAAAATGAGAAGGGAATGGCAAACCACTTTAGTATCTTTGCCAAGAAAACCCCAAATGGGCTGAAGAAGAGTCAAACACAGCTGAAAGACCTGAGCAACAACAATCTAGTCTATAGCAAATCTCTTCATTGTTTTTCCTGAAAGGTGCTCAAAGTAGATAAGGTATGGCTATCTCAAATGACAAACTTGACAATTCAAGCTAATATCATTAGTTATTTTCTGTATAAACTGTGCACTGGGTCTTCTTTCAGCCAGTATCTGGCCCCATAATGATGGTACCGCTCTGACTAGAGGAGTGAGAAGTCCCTTCCCTGTGCCCAGCCAGGGTTATTTCTGTACCTTGGTGTATTTTCCTTTTTACAGTTTGACCTGTATTCTCTGGGACTCCACTAAAACATCACTAGTTTTCTCAGTGATTCTGAATAGCCTGTGACATACGAATATATGGTAACATCTTGCTCTGTGATCAACCATTGGCAAAGATGATAGACCCAGCAACCCCCCTCCATGTGAGTTCCAATAATGATGTGTAGTGATTCATGAGAGAGGAGAGGAGGCAGGAGTGCTGGATGGTGAGGAGCGCGGCTCACAGCTTCCTGGGGATACATCAGCACACACTGAGAGAATTGTTTTTTCTCTTTTCTGCCCAGTGGGAGTCTCGTGTGACTCAGTATGAAAGGGACTTTGAACGAATTTCAACAGTGGTCCGCAAAGAAGTGATAAGGTTTGAGGTATGATGTGACTCTCTTTCTTCTCTCTTGCTCTACTCTCTAGCTTTGGTTTGCTACCCTTTCATTTGTGCCATGAGCTGTTTCTCTCTCAAACATTCTTTGGGTCCCTTTGCCAAGCTCCTCTCTCCAGGGCTCCCATGAGTATTACTCTCCCTCTGTCTTCAGATGCTGTGAGATTGAACTGCTCCCCCTCCTTCCCTCTCCCATCCTTACAGGACAGAGCTCCTATGCTGTCCAGGATAACAGATTATAGTGGCAACCACACTGGCATACCCAGGATGGCTGCTAGCACAGGTTCTTAGATCTGCTTCACTAGGAAGGATCAAGGGGTCAACGGTCTTTTTAAATCACATTCACTAGTTCAGGGGAAAAGTCAACACCCTGAACTTCAGAGAAAATATAAACAGGAAATACACGCAGAGAAATAATACACGCAGAGAAATAAAGACCAACAAACAGAGCTCTGACTGCCTGAATCACATACATACTTTACATACATCCCTGGATCAAGAGAGCAGTCAGGGAGCTGTGAATATAGGGCCACTCAGAATCTTGACTGGGGAATCACAAGATCCTTCTTATAAGTGAGCCCCCAAAGCAGAGCCAGAAGGCATCACAACCCTGCTGACTCAATGCCTAATTAGAAATTAGCAAAAGGTGTGAAAGCATTCCTCAGAGCCAGCCTCCCCTAAGCAAACTTACTTTAATGGGCTCCACCTGAGGTCTGTTAATGAGGAGGGGGGGAGGGGGGATCTTAAATCCCATTAACATTACACATCCACCTTCTGGTTCTGCTTTCTGAGGCTGGTCCTTGTCTCAGCTAGTAGTTAAACCCTTCCTCTCGGGGTGGAGAGGAGGAACTTCTAGGGCCTCAGTACAGTATCTCGTTTCATATAGAAAGAGAAATCCAAGGACTTCAGAAACCATGTGATCAAGTACCTTGAAACCCTTCTGTATTCACAGCAGCAGGTGAGTGACTGTTTCTGCTTTGTGCCTTGCACTGTTTTGTTGCCTTTCTTTCAAAGGTTAGTTTGACTCTTCAGAGGACCTTCAAGAGGGGCTAGTTTTATCTTGGTCCCCAGAGAGGGTAGCTAAAATAGCCGCTGGTATATTGTTAGTCTGAGCCCTTTACTAGGATAGTTTTGACCCGTTATTAAGTTTTTCATATGTCGCCCTTAGCACCTTGTAAGTTGTAAGTGCTCAGTTCATGATGTCTCCTCATGAGAACAAGTTTCTAGTCAAAACTTACACTAAGTGGTTCCTTAATTCCTGACAGCTTTCTGATACGTATCACCCAGTGCCACATGAAGGCTCCCAGATGGCTCCTGCCTTAGGCACTGAGAAGAGGCACTATCAGACTAGGTGCAGGAGCCTGATGTCAGACTGCCTTTGGTACTGACTCCCTTTGAGAAGCATGAGGACTGCTAGGGCGTGGTGTTTCATGGCCTGGTGGGCAGGGCAGTAGTCAGGCCTGTTCTCTGCACCCTTCCTCTTGCTGTGCTTTGTTTCTCAGTGAGCCAATCACTAAGAGACCAGAGGTACATAGGAAGCTCTCTGGTGACAGTGGTCACAGTGGTCTCCTCTTGCTTGGGACGTGCTGGGGAGGTGGCTCTGCTGGAGGGCTTCTTCACTGTCCTCTACTCTGGCTTCTTTGCAGCTGGTGAAGTACTGGGAAGCCTTTCTCCCTGAGGCGAAAGCCATCTCCTAATGGACCAAGAAAGCCAGAGCCCACCTTGAATTTACGCTGCCTTTTTATACATTATACCTCTCACCTTTAATGAATCCCAGTTGCACATCCTGCTGAGCCTAGAGACTTAACCCCTTTACCCCTTCCCAGGACCAAGCTGCTCCAGTAATTCTTCTAACTGTATTTTTCATTTAGCTTCCATATATATTTTCTTACTGAAAAGAATAGTTTCCTGCTTTAAGCGAAAGATCTACAGTTAGGTGGTGGGATTATGGGGTGGGGTGTTATTAATATAAATATATAAATAAAATGTATTTTTTTCAGGATGTGGTTTAGAAACTGGGAATAACGTTTTCTGTTACTCCTGATGGTGCCATGAAAAGATTATGTAATAAAATATTTAAAAATCTGGTCCCATTGATTTCTCTTTGTGGTGGGCTTCTTGATTTGGGCTGGGGGAACCATGAAGGGTGTTTCAAGCACTGTACTGTGAAGTGTGGTGGATATCAGGACAGTTCAGGAAAGGTGAGTTTTAATTTATTATTATTAATTTAATTTTAAGAACCCTTAATCACAAGAGGATAAAGTAGATGGAGTCAAGATGGCTTCAGCACAAGTCCTAACTCCGACACACACTCCCCAGCAGTGATCTAAGACCAAATTAGAGATGAGCTGCCTACGTTAAGTTTTTCTCACTGAGTTCATTCCTGGTACTTACAAAGGCAGAGTCAAAAACAAAAATCAAGAAAGTGCATTAATTATGTCATTTCTGTCAGCAGGAAGAGTTTGGCCTAAGTACTTGTTACTCCCTCCATAGCCCTTTCCTCAGGAGAATTTGTGTGAGGCTACTCTGTGCCTCCATTAGACTGGCTGACGTGAAGTTCTTACTTAACTGTCTTATATCTTGCTTTTAAAGAATAGAAGTAGGGGCGGCTAGGTGCCACAGTGAATAGAGCACCAGCTCTGGAGTCAGGAGAACCTGAGTTCAAATCCAGCCTCCGACATTTAACACTAACTTGTGTGACTTTGGGCAAGTCACTTAATCGCAACTGCCCAGCCTTCCCCCCTCCAAAAACAAACAAAACAAAAAGAAGGGATCTTGGGAATCCTACCATTTTATCAAAGTATCTTATGCCTTCTTTTCTCTGAAATCGGCAGAATTTATCTGGCACCCACATCTATGCATACTGCTTCCCACCCATCTTGCTGTCCTTGGGCAGTGTTCTAGGCTCTGCCCCTCCTCTCCAGCTCTCCTATCAAAGCTTGTTCCTGGCTCGCTGGCTTTGAGAAGGTTCTGATAAACAAGTTTACACTAAAAGTGTTAGTGACTGATAAAATATTAGTGGATAAAATATCCAACTTAAGGCTTTATCCCTCTGGGCACAAGAGACAAGAATGGCATGGAAAAAATACTGACCAGGTCATCAAATCTATTTTCTAGCTCCAATTCTGTCATGAACTAGTTGTATGTATAATCAGAGCAAGTTACAAATTGGGGTCTTTTTTCCTTACAGTGGGAGTTGGACTGGATGATTTCTAAGGTTCCTTTGTGCTCTATCCTTGACCCAAACATGTGATTCCCTAATAGTGAGTATCCACAATAGCAGGTAGACCTCAAGTCAGCTGTAAAGTGCTCCTTCCTATGTTCTGGGGCTCTGCAGCACTTTCTCCTCCTCCCCCCCCCAACTCCTCTCTCTTGCTCTCTCACCTCTCTCCCTTTCTCAGGGAGCAAAAAACACTTAGGAAACAAAGTGAAAACAAATAGCATCACAGTGTGTATTTTCATCTTTGTGGAATTAGATGTTACACGTTTTTATACCCCCTAGATTGCTAGGCATATGAGTGCTCTGTAAATATCCCTTGGTTTAATTGTGCCATTCACCTGGCCACCAAGCCTCCAGTTCCCTCCCAGGATTTGAAAGAACCAGATGAAAGAATAATATTTCTGTCCCCGCCCTCCATCTGGGACTTACTCAGAGGTGTGTTGCGTGTGTGTGTTAGCATGTTTGTTCAGTGTTTTATTGCTTGTTCCTTCTTAGTAGGCTTCATGTCTGACTTGTTTTCTATATTACCAAAGGCAGATAGGTTCATAATACTTGTATCAGATGATGACTGTTCCCCCAGAGGGAAGATCTGCCGGCATGTTGCTAATCACAGTGAGAGATGAAGCCCATGGGAGCCAAGCTGGAAAAGGAGTCATTTGAAGTTATTGCCTCAATCATAAATTTGATATATTTATTCTAGAGTGGGTAGGGTTCCTGTTCCAAACTCTGTGCTTTGTCCTAGTGCTTGGTTTCAAGGCCTCTGAAGGACTTTTCCTGTTCTGATCTAGCTGGCACTAGTCTCAGCTCTGCTGATCTCTGAATCATTTCTGGGGAACTGAGCCCCCCTGCCCCTAATGCCAGATCTTGAAACAAGTGTCTGCTGTAGGATGGGGCCTAGGTAAGCTCATCTACTGGCTTTTTTATACTGTATCCTGGGCAGTCATCTTCAAGAACCCCTAGAAGAATTTTTCTGAAAGTGTCAGAGAAATAACTGAATTCACTCACAGTTTAGCCAGTGAGTTCTAGATCTGGTTTTATGACATCCCAGAGTATCTCTAGTTAGCTTATAGGATGCTGTAAAATTCTCAAGGCAAAATTAATTTTAATTCTTTTTTCCATAATTCATAGATCCATGATTTCAATGGCATGTATTGATGTAGTCCTTTCTTTTGTAGACAGTCTTTAAAAGTTGACTAAGGAGGTCACTTGACCAAAAAGAAAAACCCTATAATGTTAGAATTTTAGAGCAGCACTTTTTATAGTAGTAAAGAATGAGGAACAAAGTAGATGCCCATTGATTGGGCAACATTACTGTGCTGTAAAAAGCAAGGAATATGATGCATATTAAGAAGACTTTACATGAACTGATTCGAAGTGAGAAGCAGAACCAAAAACGATACACAATGACTGAAGCAGTGCTAATGGAAAGAACAACTCAAGAAATGAAACAAGACTTAGGGGAGCAGAATGACCAAACTTGGCTCCAAAGAAGAGGGAAGAGAAAACACTCCTCTCAAAGATGGGAGACTGGATGTTGAACATTAAATATAATGTTAAACTTTTGTGGTGCATTAGTTATTTTTTCCTGAGCTGTGTTTTTTTCTTTTTCTTTGTTATAAGGGATACCTCTTGAGGGGAAAAGAACATATTAGAAAATATAAGTGACGTAAAAACAAAAACTCAATGTATTTTTTTAAAAAACGTGGCATAAATTTTAGCTGTTGATGAATTCCCTGTATAATGCTATGTGTTTACCAATAAACACCATGCCCAAAGCAGTTTTTAAATATATCAGAAAAAGAAAATGTCACCTATTAAAAAAAAAAGCTAAAAAAAACTGACCAAAACACTTGTTCTCCTAGTGCCACTCTGATAAAAGGACCCCTCCAACTTTGCTAGGCTGGTCCTTGTGGTCTTTGAACAGCTTTCACAAAATCTCTCACCAGACCCAAGTTCAGAGCCTTGCCAGCTTTAATAGGACTTGCCAAGACAGACACTCTGTTGGCATGGCTTTTGGGAATTACCCAGTTACTTCCATGGAAAAAGGGACAAGGAAGACAAGGAGACTTTAGCAGAGGAATTTTAATTCACTTCCACATAAAAACAAAATTGACTATGCCCTGCTGCCAGAGTGAATGGAAAACATTCTTCTGCTTAAGGATCACCACTGGCCAACACAATAAATGCAAGTTTTTGTCCTTGTTGAGCCTACTAACATATATCAGTTCACAAAATAATAGATCAGCAGGGGGGTGGGGAGGGACCTTAAGGGGAACCTTAAAAATCATCTAATCCCAACCCTTCATTTATTTATTTGTCTTTGCGGCCCCCTTCATTTTATGGACCAGTTAGCTAAGGGCCACCAGGCTTACGTAGTTTGTATGCTAGGTAATGTAATAGAGCAGAAAGGTCACGGTTCTTGAAGTTAGAAGACCTAAATTCAACTTTGTAAACACAAAGGCACACGGAGCAGTTTGAAAAACACTGGAACACAGCTCAATAGGAATCACCAATATAATACATTGGCAGATAAAAAAATTAGTAAATATACACTTAGACTACACCAAAAGTCAGTGCCCAGAACAAGGGAGGCCATCATGCCCCGTCTTCCCTGATCAGACCACATGTGGGCAATCACTTTTAAGCACTGCAGTTTAGGAAGGGCCCTGACCAAACTGACACATCTCCAAGTGATTTAATGGCAGAACTGAGACTAGAATCCATATTCATGAGACCTAGTTCAGAGGTTCTTTCACATCTAAGACACTTCATTTGTGCTGAGGTGATCGATCTTATGATAGGGTGGAAAGATCTTTGGCTCCAGAGTCAGAGTATATAGGATCCAACGCCACCTCATGCTTACTTCTTATGTGACCTCACTAGGTACTACCAGTTTCCTTGTTTGTAATTAGGAGGTGGGACTAGATAGCATATGAAGCCCCTAGCTGCCAAGATGATCTGACTGCCTCATAAAAGTATGGTATCAAATAAAAACTGTGGAGGTCTCATGGTGCCAAATATATGGATCTCCCCATATATTGGATCTCCCCCTGCATTGCCTTGGTATCTGAAAATGAGATGCATCACTGAATTTGCCCTTGAGTGAGTGTTGTGTCCAAGGACTGGGCATTTCCTTATGCCTGGGCAGAACTGCCTGGAGCATCACAGAATGATCAGCTTCTTTGGGAACTGGTGGTGTATAGGCCCTGGAAGCTGAGTCAGCTCTCTGCTCCAACCAGCTCTAATCCCTGAATTGAGTTCCCAAACCCATTAGCTTTCCAGAAAACAAGTCAAGAGCTTGCAAATGGATAGATTTGCAATTCCTAGGCCTGGTAGTACATATCAATGCCTGATTCAATTTCCTGAAGCACCCCTTTCAATGGACAGCTCAGGCCCTGAGCTAAGTGATAGGGATATACTGAAAGGCAAAAAACAGTCCCCAAGTTTAAGGAAATCAGTCTAATGGTGGAGGCCGAGAAGACCTGAAAACATCTTTGTATAAATGATGTATTCAGGGTAGATTGGAGATAGTAGAAGTAAGGCACTAAAATGAAGGAAAATAGGGAAGACTTCTCAGATTTTAGTGAGAAGGGAAGCCAGGATGTGGAGATGTGGTAGAGAATTCCAGGCATGAGGGGCCACTGAAAATCCATGGAGTTTGGAGATAGAGGAACAGTAAAGAAGGCCAGTGTCCCTAGGTCAGAGTATTTAGTGAGGGGTGGGGATGGAGAGAGGTATAAAAAACACAGGAAAGTAAGGGGCCTTATTGGGAAGGACTCTGAATGTCAAACAGGATTTTATTTTGGATCCTTGAGGCAATAGAGAGCCACTGGTGTTGGCTGAATAGGGGGTGACATGGGCAGACTTATGCTAGTTTAGAGAAATCAATTTGACACTGATTGGAGGATGGAGTAGAGTGTCTAAATACTTGAGGCAAGTAGACCAACCAGCAAGCTAGTGCAATCAGGGTTGGCAGTGTCAGAGAAGAAAAGGGGGTATCTATATAAGAGAGCTCATGTGTGGAGAAATGGGTTGGATGGGGCTGTGAAAGAGTGAGGAGTCAAGATGACCCCTAGGTTGAAAGCCTGGGTGACTGACTGGGAAGATGGCAGTACCCTCAGCACTAAAGGGAAATGAGGAAGAGGGGAGGGCTTGGAAGGAAAAGAGAATGAGTTCAGTTTTGGACATGTTGACTTTTAAATGATTAATACTGAAACCTTTCAGTATCTGGCTTCAGCCTACCTTTCCAGAATATTTTGCTTTACTCTCCTTCATGTACTCTGGTCTAGCAAAACTGGCCTATTGCTGTTCCTTACGACCAACATTCCATCTCGGGAAAATCCTAAGCAGAATTTATTTGGTCTCCATGCATTTATACAGACTATCCCCTAGGCCTGTAATGGATTATTTCCTCACCTGTCTCTCAGGACCCCTATCTTACTTTTAAAGTCCAATTCAAGTACAGCATCCTTCATGATGCCTTCCATGAGACTTCCAGCTGCTAGCATTTCCTTCCACCAAATTCCCTTGTATATATTTAATATTTGCTTTTTATGAATTTCAAATTTATATATCTTTCACCTGTATGTACATTTAGTTTCCTTTGATAGAATCTAACCTCTTCAAGGGCAAGGCCCATTTAATTTGTCTTTGTGTCTCTTCCATCTAACAGAGTGCAAGGTGATGGTTGGTGCCTAATCATAGCTTGTTGAGTGACTAAATTGGTAGATGCATCAGGAATGAGACAAACAAGACCTGTTTACTAAATGGTGTGAGAAGTAAGGTTGATGGAGGAGTCAGGGATAACCCAAGGTTTCAAATAGTAGGAAAGTGGGGGTGGGAGCAGGTTAATGGTAGTACCAAAGGTAGAAATAATGACATAAGAAGGAGAAATAGTTTTAGGGGGAAAGACATGTCAATTTTGGATATGTTGAGTTCATTGTGCCCGAGACATCCAAGCAGAGATGCCCTATAAAAAGAGATGCAAGGGCGGCTAGGTGACACAGTGAATAGAGCACCAGCCCTAGAGTCAGGAGGACCTGAGTTCAAATCCAGCATCAGATACTTAACACAAAAACTAGCCATGTGACCTTGGGAAAGTCACTTAACCCCAACTGCCCTACCTTATCCCCTCCAAAATGCAAAAAAGAAAAGAAAAAGAAAGAGATGCAGTTTTGATGCTCAAAAGAAGCTTCAGACCAGAGATCCAGATCTGAAAGTCATCCACACAGAGGTGGTAATTGAAACCACAGGACTAAATGACATGGTCAAGGGCGAGAATGTAGAGAAAGAAGGCTGACAAGGACAGAACTCTGGGGGAAGACAGGGTGCTAGGGACTACACTTCCAAGAGGTAGGAAGATGGGGCTCTTAAGACTGAAATTCTGAAAAAAAAATTTTTTGATGCTGAGAAAAAGGCACAGAGTTCACTAACCAACTTGGATTATTTTTAAGGACATATACAGACAATACTAGCAAGGACAGGTAATGGAAGACAAATATAAAAGCACAGTGGGATACTATACAAATTGTGTTAGAAGTTCGATGCTTCAGAATGAGCCAAGGCTGGCAAGAAAAGCCAAGAACAACAAAGAAGATTTTATTAGCTATACTGGGGCAAAGAAGATCAAAGGAGGAATAGAACTGGTGCTTAGAGATGACAACATTACAGAAAAGACAAATTACTCAATTCTTTTCTTTGCCGAGGAGGATGACCTTTTAGAATAGGAAACGACAGAACAAGAGTGGCTAACAGGGAGTTAGTTCCTAAGATTAGTAGGGCTGTGAGAAGAGGGCACCTGGCAACACTTCATGAGTTGAAGTCACCTGGCCGATAAGAGTGACATCCTTCAATATTGAAAGGAAGTAACGTGGTCACTGAGCCACTGTCAATGATAGTTAAAAGATAAAAGAATGGAATCTGCAAACTAAAGACAAAATGGCCTAACTTCAATTCCTGGCAAATAGGTTCATTAAAGAGATAGTTAATGGACATCTAGGAAAGAAAATGGTGATCACAAAGGTCAGTATGACTTCATCAAGAACAGGTTAGGCAAGACTAATCTAATTTCCTTTTTTGACAGGGTTACTAGATCAGTAGCTCAGGGGAATGTTCCAGTTACTTTCTATTACTTTGATTTTAGCAAAGTATTTCATATTAGTCCTATAGAAGAGATGGAAACTGATTACACAGTAATACCATTAAATTGTTTTGGAACTGGTTGAAAGATTGAATTTCTATTGGTTTGATGTCACTCTAGAAGGACTTTGCTAATGAAAGACTCCAGGGACTTGTGTTCCTCATTGATGAAGGTCTTCAAGCAAAAGATGGAGGACCCCCTTTAGGGTTTGTTGTAGGAAGGATTTCATTTCACATAATTGAACTAGACAGCTGCTAAGGTCCCATCCAGTCCTGAAGCCGTGGGGTTCCATGTGAAGCACCCATATTTAGAAGATGGAAACTGACAAAGAACTAGCCCCCATTAGGGAGGCAGGGAAGAATCTCAGAAGTAGAAACCTCAGAGGCATTCTAGTCCAACCTGTACTGGGGAAAAAAAAATCTCTTTTGACAGGGTAGGAAGACAGGAACTAAAAGGCAGCGATTTGTGGGGCAGTTAATTGGTCCACCCATTCTGCAAAACAATCTGGAATTTTGCTTAAAAGTACCCAAACTCAAGATGCAGGATAAGACAGACTTTTTTTTTGAGATATTCAGTGTGTAAATTTGTCTTGCTTGACTATCCATATTTGTTACAAGAGCTCTTTCATTTTTCTTTTCCTAAAGGGAACAACCCTGAGGTTTCACCTCACACTAGGTAAATTGGCAAAAATGACCAAAAAGTCATAACACTTAATATTGAGGGGTTGCAGAGTAATAGACAAATTAACACATTGTTAGTGGAGTATGAAATGGTAAAAAATCATTTTGGAAAGCAGTTTGGAATTATGCAAATAAAATGACAAAAATGTCCATACCCTTAGAGCCAGAGACTCCATTACTGGGCTTATAACCCAAGGAAATAATTGATAAGAAGAAGAAAGTCTCCATATACTCCAAAATACTTATAGTAGCACAACAAATTTATAAAGATCAAGCATGACTCAAATGAAGAGATATGAGAGGACACCCATTGCCCTCCCCCTACCCAACCTACCAACTTTGTAGACATAGGAGGTCCACATTGGTTATACATTGCACATGTTTTCAGACTTTTTCAATGTATTGATCATTTTGTGCTGATTTTTTTTCTCTTTAAAAATACTGGGAATAAAGAAAAATATTGGGAATAAATTTTCTCTCTAAAAATATTGGGAAAGGCAGTGTTCACTCACTGGTTACAACCCTTCTATACAACCAGACTATTGTACAATGTGAAAGTATTTGCAGATCCTATACTTGATTGCACGCCACCATGGGAGGGGGGGGAAGGGAGGGGAGAAAATCTGAAACTCAAGGAATTGTGGAACTGAATTTTGTAAACTAAAAGTAAATAAACAAGTCATTGAGAAAAAAAAATACAGCCTCATTCATTCATCCATTCAAAAAAAATATTGGGAAAGGGAGAGATATAGGGGATAACTATGATCATATAAGAAACAAGACATAAAACTTATTTTATTCAAATCTAGCCTCAGACACTTACTAGCCATGTGACCTTGGGCAAATCACTTAATCCCAACTGCCCTGCCCTCCTCCCTCCAAAAAGAAAAAAAACCTTATTTTAAAAAACAGTGAAGCAGACAGAGAGTTGGAATAGAAAGACAGTGGAAAGGCCTTTTCAGACTGAAGAGATCTGAGCACGGCTCTGGACAGATGAGAAAATGAAAGTGGAAATGAAAGGTCCTGGCATGTGACCTTGGTTACAACCTTGCAGGGACTCAGTTTCTTCATATGTAAAATGAAGGAATTGGACTCTTTCAGCTTTAACATTCTATGATCTGTCCTCTCCTGATCACAAACTTTTTATGACTCCCCATTGCCACTTGTGCTTGCTCATTCAGATCTTTGCCCCCTCTGCCCTCTTCTCCCCACCTATCCAAATCAACCAGTCATTAAGGTTCAGATTAAGTCCCAGCAGGTACCTGAAGCCTCTCCTGCACATGGTAATCATTCCTGTCTATGAGTCCTACATGTTTATCACTCAATGGACAACTGTCATTCTTCCTTGTATTGTTACTTAGCTTTTCAAGGGCAGCTGGATACTTTTATGCCATAAGAAATGATGAAAGGGATGGATTTAGAGAAACCTGGGAAGACCTCTATGAAATGACTTCAAAGAGAAATGAGCAGAAGAACCAGGAGAAAAGTTTCGTTATTGACAAAAACATTGTAAAAATAACAACAGAAAATTTTAAACTCTCTGATCAATGCTTCCTGAAGACTGATGATGAACCATACCACCCACCACATACCAGAGCAGTGATGGATTTAAAATGCAGATCTTACATTTTGGGGCATGGAAAGAGTACTTAGGGAGGCAGTGGGGGGGGGGCTGGCAGGGATAGAACAGAGGGAGTGAGACAACGGAGGAGTCTGTTTTGCTTAATTATTCATATTTGTTACCAAGGGTGGTTGTTGATTTCTTTTTTTGTTTTTGTTTTTTTAACAGGTGGGCTGGGATGGAAGGGAAAGAAAATATTTGTTCATTGAAAAATCTAATATATATAAATGACCTCTGAGGAAAAAACGGGTGGTGGCTCTGAAAATAGGGGAAAAAACCCACTGAATCCATGGGTTTGAATCCAGGGAATCAAATTGGCAATTCCTGACTTTGCCACTTAGTAGCTAAAAGACTTTGAAACAAATCGTTTTACTTCACAGGCCTTAGTCTTCAGCTCTGAAGAAGATTAAATGTAAAATGAAGATAGAAAAAAACCTGTCCAGCATACAAGGAAGAATCCATGTGAAAAGGAATGTGAAAACACCTTAGAATACTTCAGTGCTCTACAAATGTGTAGTATTGTTATAATAATGAGCATTGAATGAATGGATGCTGTTGTATCCTGCCCCTCCCACCCAATGCTGGGCCCAGTATAGATCCATTACAAATGAATGATGCTTTTGGCTTCCTATGAAGAGGCTCCATTCCCATACCCAGGGTCACAACCCTTTGCTACTTTTATATGTGGCCAGTTCAGAACTGATGGGTTATCTCTAGATCTACCCAGTGGAGAGATGACGTAGGATCTGGCTTTGGGGGGGGACCCACATGGTACATCATCCAGGGATTTTTCCTGGAATCTAGAAACTACAGGTGGGAATGGGCACAGGGTTCCACGGAGTCATCTCCCCCCAAACTCCAGCAAGTGCGGACCCCCTCCCAGGCTCTACTGACTAGCCAGGGTGCAGATAATCTAGCGGGAGCATTGAACCCATGAAGAATACAGCCTTTGTGTCCAGCAGTCCTGGGGCTCTGAGCCCAGGGTTCTGTTTGTTTTCTTAAGGGGGTTAACCCACCCTCCTCAGCAGTCCCAGACACACAAGGGTGTGCTTAAAAAAAAACTTAAAAAAAACAAACCTTGCAGTGAAAGGGGGTGTTGTATGCAGGGGGGGATGAAGAGGAGGAAGAAGAGGTGCCTTCATCCTGGAACAGCCTAGCCAAACCTGCTAGGTCAGCCCTCGAGAAATAACTGTCTCAGAAACCCCAGCTGCCAAAGGCAAGAGAGGCCTTTTCATCACTAGCTCCTCTGAGCAAAGGAGATGGGAGGACAAGGAAACAGGATGGAATTATCTTCAAGCCTAAAACTCATTTTTCCTCATTTTCTTTGCAGTCTTTGAGCTCAGCCCCTCCCAGGCGCCAGCTCAATATATGTGACCTTTGCTCCCCACTCCCCCATTTCCCAAGGACTCCACCCCTGTTCTTAGCAATGCTCAGGGCTAGCAGGGGCTGCCAAGTAGCTGATTGGTATGGGCAGCTGTGGGTTCATTCGGGGAGAGGGACAGACCAAGTCTAAGCCAACTGCCTGCCTCTGCCTTCTCATCATCTCTGGAACATAGAAGAGCTAGGTTAGGAGGGCAAAGCATTAGCCCGGAACATTCTCTCACATGAAGCTGGGTGAGGGTGGATGGAACGTCGGATCATGATCTCTAATCTAGCCTTTTTATGTTATGGAGAAGGGAACTGAGTCCCAGGCTTCTGAGGGTTATGTAGACCTAGAGCCAAAGGGATCCTTCATTTTACATATGAAGAAACAGAGGCCAGCAAGGTGATAACTAAAGTCACAAGTCAATTCTAGAACCTTCCATTTCCAAACCCCTTACTTCACACCTGAGCAAACAAAAGGAAGTTAAAGAGATTTCTGGGAAGTTAAAGGATTTCTCCAAATTTCATTTTATTTATTTATTTTTTTTTTTGCACAATGATAACTTTTTATTTTTCAACCTTTGAAAGTTCTTATTTTAGACAGATTCTTGAACCGGTGGTTCATAGCCATCAGCCCTTTCTACTTTTGTGCCTGTTTCATCTCCTGAAGGTTTTCCAGAGCCACCACCTTCACCACGCAGCTCCATTAGCTTTTCCAATTCAAATTTGGGCTTCTTGAGCATCTTGACTTTTCGGACAAATGCATCATGGAGAGGGTAACTGGACTGGCAAGCCTTTTCTATGTCTTTTCCAATGCTGTCTGGAATCAGTTTATTGACAACTTCTTTCAAGTCATTTGTCTTCACCTCTTGGGTCATGATTTCCATCATTTTCTTACAAATTTGACACACCTGTTGGTGCTGGGCATAAGAGGTCTTACAGATCTGGTTGTTGCGCGTTTTGGTAAAATCAACACAAAAGAGGCAGAGCAAGTACCCATGGGTAGTTTTTACATCATCATGGGCTTCAATCATGGTCTGCCACTTTTTGACCATGGAGCACATCTTGTCCCTGATAAGGTCCATTCCATGGAAATTAGTCAAACAATTTTTTACCCTGAGTATCTTCAATAATTAACTTGAGCTTATGAAAAGCAACCTCATCATTCTGCAGATCAGCAAGCCTCACTTCAAAAACTCGACCCTTGAGACCATCAGAGGCAATTTTTGTTCCTTGAGTCCTTGTAACCAGTGTCTTGCCAATATTTCAAATGTTGAACATAGCTGGTGCTTTTACATCATACCAATCCTTCTTCGAAAATGGATCAACCACTTTCTTTTTGGCTCCTTTTTTGCTGCCTTTAGTGAGGCGCTTATTCTTACCCACCACCATGATCCTGCTCTGAAAGCCAAAAAACTATTTTATTTTTTCAATCCTGAACTTACATGCACAAAACCAAGAGAGAATATTTCCTCATACACAACAAAAAGAGGATTCTGCAGAAAATCCTGACTCTCCATTTCACATAACTTAAAAAGTATAAAACAAATCATCCATGTTATTTTTAAAACTGTCCTACTAGTCTCTGCTTCCTTCTGAACTGCCTTTCACTGATTTCTGTGCATTTTTTAAAAATGTTAAAATATTCCTGTGTGTGTATGTACTGTTTTTGCTGTTCTTCCCTCCTCTCCCACAAGCTTTAAAAAACAGGGACCGCCCCCCAACAAATAAGCAAATTAATTAATTAACCAAAACTAATCCACTCAGTGGCCATATGTGCATTTTTTCTGTACCTTGCTTGAGTCCATTATCTTTTAAGAGGTGTGTTCCATACCTGTCATAGGTCCTCCAAAGGCATTTTGGTCATGGCTTTGATCAGAGTTTTAACCCTTTCAAAGTGGTTTTTCTTTACAACGTTGTACAGTGTAAACTGTTCTCCTGGTTCTGATCAATTCACTCTACATCAGTTCACACTCCCCAGGATTCTCTGAAATCCTTTTTTGCATCACAATAATATTTCTCTGTGCTTGTTGCCACAATTTGTTTAGCTATTCCTCAGTTGTCTAAAAAGCAATCCAAAATACCACCCCCCTCAGATGCTACTTCTTTTCTCCCCGTCATCCCCTCTTTTTATCACCCCTGAAGAGTCAACAAGTTTGTTTTGCTGATGAATCTTTCCTCCCCAGTATGATCCTACCCTTAACCTCTACTAGCACCTCTGCTTTTTTCTTTCCTGAATCTGAGGTGTTTCTACACCAGATTGTTCACTTTGACAATTTCAGAAAAAAGTGAGGTTGATCTTGGTGATCACACCCCGCCACACACACCCCTTCTTCCATGTTTGAATACTCTTCTGCTCACGCGAAAAGAAATAGCAGGTTCCACACCCTTCCTTCTACACTAGCATCTTCTTCCTTTTACCCTAGCATCTTCTTCCTTTTACCCTCAATACAATGTCCCATCCTTCTGAAAATTTAATTCCTTCAATATTCTTGTGTAAAGGAGACCCACTTTCACTAACACTAGCAACAACTTTGGACCAGCTTCCACCAATAGGCAGATAAGCTTAGGAGGCCTGAGGGTGGCAGTACCTCCTCCCTCAGACCACTGATCCTCCTTCCAGAAAAGGGACCAGCCAGCCCCACCAAGGAGCAACCCCCTGCCATTGGCAGCACATGAAAGCCAGCCTAGTTGAAGCAGCAAGGCACCTTGGGGAAGCAGTATAAGCTAGTCAGGTCAGGAGGTCAGGATATCCCCACCATCCCCTTGACTACCATGCTTCCCTCAGACCCTAATGAAGATAGCCCAGGACCCTGGACAAAAAAGCCCTAGGAAAGGCAGTGCTTCCAGCCCAGAGCCTTCAGCCATCATCTTGGGAATAACTCCTATGGAGATACAACCAGGCATCTGCTCCTGCACAGGCTACAAAGCCACAACCACAGAAGATCCAGCAAAGGAAGACCCGGCAGTGACAAATGGCTCAACAGCAGAACCTGATCAATGAAAATGACATTAAAGAGGAGGGATGTCACCGCATCTCAAAGACCCCATGGTCCGATGACCTTTCCAACTGACTTGTAGCTGAAATATTTCCCATGTGTTGTCTCCCCCATCAGAATGTGAGCTTCTTGGGAGTGGGGCTGTTTCATTTTCTCTTTATATCTCCAGCACATAGTGTTTGCACAGAGTAAGTAACTCAACAGATACTTTATTCGTTAATTCAAGTAACCTTGAAGACGTTAAAATTTTTTAAAAACCCCACATTTCTTCTCCCCCTTAGAAAGTCTATAGTCAAGAAGCCATTTGTGGAAACTGATAATGGACTCCCTGGCAAGATGGCAGCCCAAACAGGAGGAAGAGCACTCAGCTCCTACAGGCTGATTCCAGCAAAATTCTGAAGTTTGCATGAGTTGTGAACAAGAATTACAATAAAGAGCTAGAGTAAGTGATTTTTTTCTGACCGAAAACTACAAAAAGACAACTGGAAGCCTGAAGCAACAGGAAAGGAGGCTTCTATCAAAGCTGGTATCATCACAGAGTAGCCTCCCAATTGTGATTAGTGATGGGTCCAAGACATCCTTTGCCTACAAAGCTCTATCCAAAGGTAGCAAGAGCAGAAGGCTGTGCTGAGAGATCAAGGGTGGACAGAAAGCCTTAGGGTGAGAATAATGCATGTGCCAAGAACCATGGTGGACTGTGGCACAGACTGAAAAATCCCTGCCCCAGGGCTCTAAGGTCCCTAGGTCCCTGTCCTGAGATGCTAGAGAGGACCCTGCAGGGCTAACTCCCAGAGGTGGAGGTCACCTAAGGAACCCTGGGAGAGAACAAGCCGGCCTGACCACCCTATTCAAAAGCACAATAGGGTATAGCACCTGGCCCTAGCACAAAGCCCCGATTTAAGGACTATAACTGAAGTGACGAGAAAACATATGAATAAAAAATGATTGCAAATTTAGATATCCCTCAAAAGAAGGAAAGAGTAACACCATCCATCATCCCAGTCAACCTGCCTCTCCAATGTCCCCAAAGCTGCCCACTTCTTCCACTGTCCTCTCTGGAATGCCCGCTCTATAGGAGGTAGGGACAAGATGAAAGCAAGTTAGTTGTCTATATAGGAGAAGAGTGGTCAGCCTTCTGTTGGTAGCTTTGCCAATATTGGTTTCTGCAAACAGCTTCCTGGCCACAGACTTTCTAATAGGGTGAGAAGAAATAAGTATCTTTTTAAACCTTCATGTCTTCAAAAGTTATTAAAATCTTAAATCTTTAACTTTCTTACTTCTTCCATCTTCTAACAGATTTATGTAACATAACATCAACTGTCCTCACTGTTATAAGGCAATACTTTTATGTCATCCAAACTAACTCACTATTCCACTTACTGAAGTGACTCTTCCAAACCTTTCTAAACCTCCCATGTCTCTCTTCCCCAACCTGCTCTGGAGAAATGTCTGCTTTGTATTTTACTGAAAAAGATGAGGCTATTTGCCAAGAGCTCCCTCTTCTCCCCTCCTTATCTCACATCACCCAGATGCCTTCTGCCACTATCTCCTTCTTCACCTGTCTCACATGAGGAAGTGGCCAACCACCTTCTTGCAAGGCCAACCCATCTATATGAACAAGTGATTCCATTTCATGCCATCCCCTCTACAGTTACCACTCTCTTGTAGTCAGTCTCCCTTGTCCATTTATTGGCTGCTTCCTTACTGCCTACAAACATGCCCATGTGTGCCCATCCTCAAAAAACCCACACAGTCCATTCATCCCTGCTGAATGGGAAGCCTTTAAAGTTGAGATTCTCCAAAGGCAGTATTAGAATGCAAATAGAAACCTTTTTGTTGTGGGCTAGGAGAGGCAGAGCAGAACTTGTGTTTGGGAACAGGGTGAGGACAAAAATCCCACGAGAGTTGCTTGTCTACGTAAAGACTGTGCGCCCGTGCCTTTTGCACAAGCAAAAGGTGAGTGGGACGGGGGAGGGGAGGGGAATCTTTCTTTGTTTAAATTCGAGCAGAAACGGGACTCCGCCCCTCCTCCAATGAGAAGTCAGAGATCCTTTGACTTTACCTGCGTGTAATCCGTACCCTCTCTCTCACCCAATAGAACTTAAAGGATGTGCTTTTTTATGACTTTTTATGACTCTCAGGGTTTTAAAAAAAGGATTCCTGGAGGGGGCTCTCTCTCTCTTTTTCTTCGGACATGTGGCGGGGAGAAGTCTCTCCCCGCCCCAGGGTATTTTTAAAAGAATAAAACTCCTGTCCACCCGAAGCTCTCTTCTACATTTCTTTGATTTGGGTAAGTGAGGTTTCTCACCCACACACTACTAAGTGCCATCCCATAGCTCTCCAGTTCTTTTGTGGCTAAACTTGAGAAGAATGTTACAAGTGTCTCCACTTTCTCTATGACTCTTTTCTTTAACTATCTACAATCTGGCTTCCAAACTCATCATTCAACCAAAACAACTTTCTCCAAAGTTACTAATAATGACTTGTCAAGTCTAATGGCCTTTTTGTTAAAAAAAAAAAAAGTTACATTTAATTCCAAGCTGTTTCCCTGCCCCTTTCTTCCAATCCTGCACAACAGAAGGCCAACATTCGACACAGATATATCTATGAAAACATACAGTACATAGTTCTGGTTCTTTCTCTGAAGGTGGATAGCATCTTCCTTCAAAGTTCCTTTGTAATTGATTTGAATATTCATATAACTCAGAATAGCTTAGTCATTCACAGTTACTCTTCAAACAATACTGCTGTTACTGTAGATGTAATGTATATGCATATGTAATATATGTAATAGCCTTTTCTTAAATCTCATCTTTCTTGACCTCTGCAGCCTTTGACACTTTTTTATTTCTGGGTCCATATGTGTTCTTCAATCCCAAAGAAACATAATAGAGAAGGAATAAAATAAAGTGGATTTGGAATTTAATGTAGTAAAAATATTCACATTTTTCTGTGGAAATATTATTGTATAAAGTAGTGTGCCTAGCAGAAAAGGATACACTTTAAGACATATGGAAGATTATGTATTTGTTGATCGCTATCTTCTTTCTCAAGTTGGTTCTCCCGCTATCTTTCTGACTGCTCCTTCTCAGTTCCCTTTGCCAGATCCTGATCCAGCTCATGCCTGATGACCACAGGTGTCTCATTGGGATGAATCCTGGGCCCTCTTCTCTTCTCCCTCTATCATACTTCACTTGGTGATTTCATCAGTTACCATGGATTCAATTATCTTCTCTTTGCTAATGATTCTCAAATCTACTTATCCAGCCCTAGCCCTCTCTGCTTGACCTCCAGACTCACATCTCAAAATGCCTATTAGACACCTCAAACTGGATGTCTGGTAGACATCTTAAACTCAGTATGTCCAACACTGAACTCATTATTTGCCCACCCTCCACCCCATCCCAACCCCTCATGGCTCCCAAACCTGCCTAGTGCCGCTGACAACACCACCATTTTCCAAGTCCCCTAGGCTTACAACCTGAATGTCATCTTTAACTCCTCACCTTCTCTACCCCCTATTAGTGCCCTGTCATTTCTACCTTTGTAGTATTTCTCAAATACTCCCCTTCTTTCTTCTGACACTGCCACCAACCTACTACATGCCCTCATCACCTCAAACCTGGACTGTTGCAGTAGCTCCTTGGTGGGTCTGTCTGCCACAAATCTCTCTTCACTCCAATCCATTCTACACTCAGCCACCAAAGTGATTTTCCTAAAGCTTAGATATGACCATGTCACCTCCCTATTCCAAATTCAGTGGCTTTCTAACACCTCCAGGATCAAATACAAAATCCAGTTCTCTATTCAAAGCCCTTTGTAACCCAATCCCCCCCCTTTCCAGATTTCTTATATATCACTCCCCTATAAGTACTATGCAGTCCAGTGCCACTGGCCTCCTTGATGTTCCTTGAACAAAAGGCTCCATCTCCAGACTCCGGGCATTTTCACAGGCTGGAAGGCTCTCCCTCCTCATGTCTGCCTCCTGGCTTCTCTGGCTTCCTTTAAGTTCCAGATAGAAGTCTGTTTTCTTCAAGAAGCCCTTCCCAACCCTTCTGAACTCTTATTCCTTCCCTCTGTGATTATTTCCCATTCATCCTATCTATAGCTCATCTGTACATAATTGGCAAGCTCTCTCTCCCATTGGATTTTAAGCTTCTCAAGGGGGAGATACTGTCTTTTGCCTTTTTTTGTTTTTTGTTTTGCTTTTTGGAGAGGGGAAGGCAGGGCAATTGGGGTTAAGTGACTTGCCCAAGGTCACACAGCTAGTAAGTGTTAAGTGTCTGAGGCTGGATTTGAACTCAAGTCCTCCCAACTCCAAGGCCAATGCTCTATTCACTTCCCCACCTAGCCGCCCCCTTTTGCCTTTTTTTGTATCTCCAGTGATTAGCACTTTACCTGGCACATAGTAGGTGCTTAAGAAATGTTTGGTTGACTAACAACGATCATGAGACCCAAAAGAGAAAAATGAACTTTCCATAAGGCCTACTTGAATACCTGGGAGAAATTAAACAAAAGATAAAAAAAATTTTATATAAGCTCTTAGGAAAAGAATCAGAAAGAAGATAATAGCTTAGAAGAGGAAATGATAAACCATACCCAAGCAACAGCTTCTCTGAAAGTTAGAATAAAGAAAAGCCAGTAATTCCATTAGACAACAAGAAATATTAGAATAAAATCAAAAGATTGAAAAAATAGGAGAAAATCTAAGATATTTGATATATAAAAAAAACAATTGACCTAGAAAATAGGTCAAGGAGAGATAACTTAAGAACCAGAGAAAAAAGTAAAGATAAAAAGAATCCACTGATTATCCTGAAAATCCACTGATTACCTCCTGAAAAGAATCCCCAAAAGAAAAATCTCAAGAATATTATGATCGAGACTCAGAACTCCCATATCAAAGGAAAAATTCTTCAAGCATACAGAAAACAATAGCTTGAATACCAAGGAATCACAATCAGGATCATACAAAACCTGTAAGTCTCTACTAAAAACCAGAGATCTTGGAATACAATATTCCAAAAAGCAAAAGACTTAGGCTTCCAACCAAGAATAATTTACCCTGCAGAGCTCAATATCATTATACAGAGGGAAATTGCCTTTTAATATAATAAAGGACTTTCAAACATTTCTGATGAAAAGAACAGAGCTGAATAGGAACTCTAGAATACAAGAGTCAGAGAAACCTAGAAAGGTAAAATTATTTGAGCAATTGGAAGGAGCTATATGATGATGCAGTGCTAACATTCTAGGAGGGGAAGAAGAAACAAATGTCTCTTCAGAATCTTAATGACTTCAAAGGATACTAAGGGAATTAGAAAAGAAAAATGGAGGTCCTGAAGGGTAGCTTAGTTTGTTCAGAAGGAAGAGAAGGGAGGATTAAAAAGAAAGACAATTATATAGTAAAGAGAATGAAGCAGGTATAACTTGCTCTTTCTTTTGGTACACAAGAGAAGAATATATAAACATGGTGAAAGGGGGCATTAGATAGGAATCTCATTCTTACCTGAAATGGACAAAGCTCGATGAAATATACACACACAAAGAGTTTGGTGTAGAAATGAATCATTCAACAGGGAAAACTGGGGTAGGTAGAGGTGAGGAGGATAAGAGGGAGGATTACACAGGAGAGTAAATAGTGACAAGCAAAACAAACTTCCTGATCGTGAAGGAAGGGATTGGGGGGGGGGGGGGAAGAGGGAATTGGAGAAAGAAAGGAAAAGAGAGGAGAGGGAAGAGAAGGAGAGGAGAGGAAAAGAGAACAGGAAGGGGGAAATGGGGAAGGAGAGGAGAGCAGGAGAGAAGAAGCAGAATCTAAGGGCAGATGTAGATTATCTTCTAGACAACTGGAATAGCTGAATAAACTGGGGTATGTAAATATAATGAAATATTATTTTGCCATTCAAAATGATAAGAGACAATTTTAGAGAATTCTAGGCAGTATGAACTATTGCAGAGTGAAATAAGCAGAACCAGAAAAACCATTTATACAAGGACAATATGGTTTAAAAAAAACTTTGGTTCTTTTTTTTTGGGGGGGGGGTTGGAGGGCAATTGGGGTTAAGTGACTTGCCCAAGGTCACATGACTAGATTTGTGTTAAGTGTCTGAGGTCATATTTGAACTCAGGTCCTCTTGACTCCCAGGCCAGTGCTCTATTCACTGTGCCACCTAGCAGCCCCTGAAAAAAAACTTTGAAAGACTTTAGAACTCTCACCAAGTCACATACCTTTCAGCCTCACCTTCCTCATCTATAAAATGGGGATAATAATAGCACCTACTTCACAAGGTTATTGTGAGAATCAAATGAGATAACACATGCAGCACTTTGCAGACCTTAAGGTATCATGTAGCATCATTGTTCAATCATTTCAGATTCTTCATGACCCCATTTAGTGGTTTCTTGGTAAAGATGCTGGAGTGGTTTACCATTTTTCTCTAAGGCTCATTTTACAGATGAGGAAACTGAGGCAAACTGGGTTAAGTGACTTGCCCAGGGCCACAAAGCTGGTAAGGGTCCGGGGCCAGATTTGAATTCAGGAAAATGAGTCTTTTTGACTCCAGGACCAGAACTCTATTCACTGCACTGTCTACATAAATTCCAGCTTTTATAATCAATGCAATTACCAACATGTTCCAGAGGATCTATGGCTCACTCATCTGACTGAGAGCTGGTGGCCTCAGAGTGATGAGAGGCATGTTTTTTGAACATGGACATTGCATAGATTGATTCTGCCTAACTATGCTTATTTGTTTCAAGAGTTTTTTCTTTCTCTCACTTTTTAATTGAGGAGAGAAGATGATAGAAGGGAGGTTAGCAAGAGTGATGCCTCCCAAAGGACATTGAAATATTTGTTTTATGCACAGAAGATAAAGAAGTTCAGAGCATAGTAAGCCAAGCAGCACAGTTTGAAAAGTGACATGTAAAATATGTAATATACTTTTTAAAATTTATTTTTATTTTTATTTTTAAATTTTATTATAGTTTGCATCATTCATTTCCACAAGATTTTGAGTTACATATTTTCTCCCCGTCTTTCCCCCGCCCACCACCCCAAAACAGCCATCCCAGTGTGTTCCCCCTCCCCCAGTCTAT
>CM053582.1:460136601-460152850 GCA_028627135.1 Pseudochirops cupreus | reverse complement strand
CTCTGCCTATCGCTTTTCCACTCTGGAGGCCTTTCGCCAGACTGCTTATCTTCCCCTTTCGCAATTCCCACTCGCAGCTGCTGTTAATCCACTCACCTGAGAGGCTCCTCCACTCCTCCCGTCCAGTCGCCCCTGGGGCACAGCCGTGGCTTCAGTGCAGGCTGGTTTCGGTTCGCAGTGCTGACAGGGTTCCTTGTAGCTGAGCTGATTTTAGTGGGAAGTATCTTTGTGTGCGTTTTGGAGTTCTAGGGTTGGTTTAGAGTCCTGTTTTATGGGTATTTGGGGGTGGCTATGTGAGAGCTGCGATATGTTGCTGCTGCTACGCCACCATCTTGGCTCCGCCCCATGTAATATACTTTTAAAACTGTGGGACATGGGGATTCAGAGATCCTCTTTTTGTGTTCTGCTATAGGTATGGAAGTGTGTGTGTGTGTCTGTGTGTGTGTGAGAGAGAGAGAGAGAAAGACACACACACACAGAGACAGAGAGAGACAGAGACAAAGATACAGAGAGAGAGACAGAGACAGAGAAAGAGAGAGATAGAGAGATAGAGACAGAGAAAGAGACAGAGAGAGAGAGAGGGAGAGAGAGAGAGAGAGACAGAGAGAGACAGAGAGAGACAGAGAGGGAGAGAGAGAGAGAGACTCCTTTAAAAAGTGCTCACTCACCACCATGAGGCCAGGTGGGAGCCCAGGGGCAGTCGGTGTAGCCAGCCTGGTTCAGGCCAGCAGTGACAGGGCTTGGAAAGGAGCCAGTTTAGCTGCCATCAGAGCTACTTGACCTAAGCCGGCCCCAGGCTGTCCCATCCACCACACCCTAGGAGGGGCAGGCCTGACTGAACAGAGGAGCTACTCTTTCCTCAAGGACACCACACCCATCCACAAGCTTTGGATCCTCAGAAAGAGAAGCATGGCCCTAGCAGTTCTGGGATTTGGAATTGCCTTGACCATGTGTCCCTTACATGTGTGTCTCACTACCACTGTCCACTGTTCACGCTCATTTTTATTCCCCTTTACTTTAGGTGTACTCCAGGTGTACCCTTCGGAAAGTGCGCACCTAGGGCTGGGGGAAATGCTTTGTAGAATAATGATCTGGCCATGCCATTGGAGCAAAAGTCTGGTAAGGGTGGAGCTGAGGGTGGGGGAGGAGGGGAAAAGAGGCTGTTTGCAAAGTCCTAAGGACAGAAAGACTCCAGAGTAATTTCCTTCCATAATGCTGAGCCCAAGGGCTGCTGGACTAAATTCTGGGAGGACTGGGGCAGAAGTTAGGGAGAAAGCCTGGAGATTAACAGGCACAGGGTTATAGAATTAGGGAATGGGGAAAAGGTGGAAAAGGGACCAGACCCTATGGACACAAAGATTACATAGGCCCAAATTTTTAAATTTCTGCAAATTGAGATTCTTATATCTTATGTGCTGAACAGGGTCTGGCTGACCTGTGCCTAGGCTGTGGCATAGCAGGGCACAATCACCATCATCATCAACACAATGATAATAATAAAAAGCTGACGTTTATATGATAATTTATATACATGATCTTATTTGAGCCTCACAACAGCCTTGTAAACTGGTTATTACAGATATAGAACTCCCATTTGAAAGATGAAGAAACTGAAGGTCAGAAAGGCTAATTGACTCATAATCACACAGAAAATGTGTGGGGTAGGATTTGAACCTAGGACTTTCTTGACTTTTAGTCCTGCTCATTCTTATTCTTATTCATATATTCTCCTCTCTCCCTCTCCCCCCTCCTCCTTCATCCTCTTCTTGAGGCAGTTGGGGTTAAGTGATTTGCCCGGGATCACACAGCTAGTAAGGGTCTGAGGTTGGATTTGAACTCAGGTCCTCCTTGATGAGGTGCAAGCTCTGGGAGCCCCCTTGAGCTCTCCTTGCATCTTTGAGGTGCAGGCTCTGGGAAACTCCTTGAAGTCTGATTAAATCATCCCACTTGAAGCATTTGCAGAGGCCATAAGTTTTCATTGTGGCTAGGCCCAAACCTCTGTTACTAGCCTAGCCCTCCATAGTCCATCTACTTCCCACCCTGGAGCCTATGAAAATATCAATCCACCCTTGCATCCACCTCATTAACTCCTCCTGAAGACCCTCCCCAAACTCATTATTGGAGTCTGATCTCATTGACTCCTTGAAGACCCTCCCCAAACTCCTCCTCTATACCACCCCTAGATTCCTTTGTACATAAGACCCCATCTTCCCTCCATGTGGTGTGAGAGCACCATAGAATGACCCAGCACAGGCTTACTCTGGCCTGCTTGCCCAATGCAAGCATCAGAGATACCTAGGCTCCCTAAGAGTCTACCCCATATGGAGAACTTTTAATGAACTATTAATAAACTTTACTTTTCTTTGGCTGAGAAGACTTAAGTGGAATTCATTCGGCAGGACCCAGCATGTTGGTATTTTGGGGTCTCCAGAGCAACCCTAACCCTCTTTAGGGGTAACCACATCGCTCCTGATTCCAAGCTGGTGCTCTATCCACTGTGGCACCTAGCTACCTCTGTTTCTGTCCCTTTTGAGACTTGGTCTTTCTGTCTTGCCCATTATGGAAGTAAAGGGGTTATTGATGAGCCCAAGGCTATAACTGATCTGCATGACTTGCTCTCCAACCCTCCTCAGGCAGCCTGCTGACGGAAGCCTCCCTGTTCCTAGGGGCTCACCATATTGGTTCCAGCTTCTCACCCCATCAGATTGTGAGGGCAGGGACTGTCTTTTTCCTCCTGTGATATCCTTAGTGCTCAGCAGTGCCTGGCAGCTAATAGATGCTTAATAAAGACTGATTGAGATTTGGTACAGACACTGATCAATTTGGACCCTGAGCTCAGAACTCCTGAGCTCAAACAATCTACCAGCTTCAGTCTCCCCCCAGGAGCCTCAGTCTCCACACTAGCCTCAATGTCCTCTAGGAGCAGAGATTACAGGTGTGCATCTCCAAATCAAGCCAACTTCTTTTTCAAAAACATCATGCTACATGAGGGGAAGAGATCAGACAGATCCTTCCACAAGATGAAGCTACAGGATTTAAAATAAGGAAATGAAACCCCAATAGTTCTCCTTGACACAGGTCATTTCCCTTTAAAATGAAATGGGCTCAATTTTGCCGCTGGGGCTGATGCAGAACACTTCTCTTGGTGGTATGGGAGCCATTTAAGGTAAAAGGAGCAAAGGTGAAGTATTACTTTCTCCTCTCCCCTGCTTCCCCCACTCCCCCAGTGCTTGCACACTTCCTGGCACATAGTAGGAACTTAATAAATATTTACTGAATTGAATTAAAAGGACAAGAGATCAGGGCAAGAGCAGGTCAGGCCTCAGGACTGGATAGTATAGACAACCTCAAACTCATTTTTGCTTTAGTGTAACTAGGGAAGGCAAAGGGTTCGAAGGGCAGCCCTATCACAAACTCAGGAAATTCAGTAAAGCAGCTGACCACATGATATAGTGGAAGCCTTGGGCTGTAGTTGTGACTGGGGATCCTACCACCTCAGGTACACCTATTTCCCCTTCCTGGGCTTCAGTTTCCCTGGCTATAATGATGTGGAGTTGGACTAAAGTAATAAACAGAATTTTAAATACTTTGAGGGCCCTTTAAAAGGTGTTATATGAAGGTAGAGACTTTGCCTAAGGATGGGCAGAGCTCCCAGACCCAGGTCTGCAAATCCTTCTCCTCTTGGGGCGGGGGGGAAATGTAAGGTTAATGGGATAAAAGATCTTCCCCTCCCATTAATAGGCTTAAGTGCCCAGCTGTGATACATCCTGAATCCGGAAGAGCCCACTAGGGGAGGAACTTGCCTAAGGAGGAACTTGCTTAGGGGAGGCTTGCTTGTACAAGGCTTTCACGCCTTTTGGTACTCACCTAATTAGGCAATGAATCACAAGGGTTATGATGCCTTCTGGCTCTGAGAAGTGCATATATATACTCTGAGTTGGTATTTGGCTTTGGGGGTTTGCTTAAGAGAAGGACCTTGTGATTCCCTGGATGAGACTCTGAATAACCATATATTCAAGACCCTCCAACTGTTCAGATGTAAAGGCTCCAGTGGTGTATGTAAGGTGCAAAGCAATATTGCTTCTATTCAGGTATCAGAGCCCAGTCTATTGGTCTTTATGCTAATTTCTCTGCTTATATTTTTCTCTGACATCCAGGGTGCTTACTTTCCCCCTGAACTAGTGAATTTAATTAAAGTAAATTATTGGTGTACTTGAGCCTTTTCACAAGGGATAAAAGGTTGATCACCCATCTGAAATGATGTGAAATAAAAATCTTTTTTCTAAATTAAAAAAAAAAGGTAGGTTATTGACCCCTTAAAAGTTGCTTTCCTTTTAGAAAAGTAGATCCAAGAACCTGTGCTAGCAGGCCATCCTGGTGTGCCAGAGGAGTCTCATCAGAGGTCTGAGCCTTCACTGTGTGCAATCTGACTGATCACAAAATAAATACCTTAGCTACATTGGGGAGGGGGAATTTTCTGGCATTAAAAATGTGTTCTTATTTTTTAATAGATATCTGTGTGTGTATACATACACACGTACCTATGTATCTATATCTTTTGAAAGACCCACTAAGAAGTGAGGGGAAGCTGAGCCCATAGTGCTCTGCTGGTTCTTCAGGGGCTTTCTTTGATCATTCAGGCTCAACCTACAGAGATTAAACTAAAAGATTCTCTGAGGGCTGAGTTAGCAACTAGATGGCTCAAGGAACAGAGCTCCAGTCCTGGAGTTAGGAAGACTCATTGTTCTGTGTTCAAATCCTGCCTCAGACACTTACTGTGTGACCCTAAGCAAGTCACCTGTTTGCCTCAGTTTCCTCATCTGTAAAATGAGCTGGAGAAGGAAATGGCAAACCAGCCCAGTGTCTTTGTCAAGAAAACCCCAAATGGGGTCAAGAAAAGTCAGACACAAGACTGAAATGAAAATAGACTATCTCAAAATCTCAAGAATTAAAAATCTGAATCAATCAATCAATTAAAAAGCATTCTTCAGTGTTAAGCATGTGCTAGGCACTAGGGATACAAAGAGCAAAAAAAAAAAAGAGCTTGCTCTCAAAGAGCTTAGAAGGGACAACATATATCTTTATACGTATGTATACATACACGTATGTATGTATGTATGTATACACACAAACACATAATAATACAAAACAAATGAAAGCCAATTTGGAGATTGAGGAGCTGGGGCAATCAGGAGGAGGAATCAGGAACTGGGGAAATCTGGAGGAATTGTGGAGGAGGTAGCACTCAGGCTAAATTTTGAAGAGATTAAGGGATTCCAAGAGGTAGGGAGTGGATTCTAGGCCTTGGGAAAAGCTGGTTCAAAGGCTTGGAGCTGGGAGCTGGGGTACCATGTAAGAGAAAGAGCAAGAAGGACAGTTTTGTTGGACCACATAATGTGAAAAGGGAAGCAAAACACAGAAAAGGTAGGTTGTGGACAGGTTGCGAAGATTTTAAATGACAAATAAAGGACTTTATATTTGTTCCTAGAGGTAACAGAGAGCCACAGGGGTTTGAGAAGGTAATGACATGGACATTTTATTCAGGAAAACACTTTGGCAGCAGTGTGGAGGATGAATTGGAGACTGGAGAGACATGAGGCTGAAAGACTAATTAGGAAGCTGTTTCGATAATATGGGTGAGAGGTGATATAGATCAGAACCAGGAATATGGGTGAGAGGCGATATAGGTCAGAACCAGGATGGTGGCCCTGTAAGTAAAGTGAAGGGGAAAATTTTTAGAGATGCTGTGGGGGTAGAAAGGACACTATTTAGCAAGTTACTGGGGAATGCAACCTTCCAGACATAACTCTAGCAGCTCTTCCCTACATTTTACCAATGATCCCAGAACAAGTAGGCTTTCCCTACCTCTCACAACCTTTACACAACAAAGTTGGAATGTTGAACATTCTTCTTCTGGGCGTAGATTTTAGGAAACAGAGGCAGAGGTCACGAAGGTGGTGGAGTGTAGGGTTCGAGAAAACATTCCCCAGGAAGGTCAATGACAGAATATTTAAGGCAGCATCTTTTGTGGTAACCCTGAGGTGGGGAACAAAAGTAGATGTCCCTAGATTGAGGGAAGGACTGAACAAGTTGTGGCCCGTGAATGAAATAGAATGGAATATTACAGGATCAAAAAGAAATGAAGAACATGAACACAGAGAAACACTGAAAGACTTATATGCACAGACCAAGGAAAACACTATACCTAATAACTACAACGATACCAATGGAAACAACGACAAAACAATAAAAACCGAAGGTTGTGGATTATAATGCCCAGTCCTGGCCCAAAGCAGGAAGATGACAAGTCCCCCCCCTGAAGAAGTCAGGGACCAGCTGTGAAGAATTCTGCAAAGAAAGTCATTTCTTTTTGATACTTTGTTAAGTCTGGTGGACACTTTTCATTTTTTCCTTTCTTTAAACTTTATTCTAAAGGATGCCTTTCTGGGGTGGAGAGAAGAAAACGGCGGGAAAGATAAGGTTATGTAAAAACAAAGGATATCTATATCTACATCTATATATATTTTAAGAGCTGGGGGAAGGAGAGGAAAGCAAAAGATTTTCCAGGAATGGAGATAGAACCACAACTAGTATTCTTCCTGCCTGGAATAAGTATCACTAAAAAACATCCTCAACTCAACTTTTGAGACAAATTGGGGAAGGGCAGCTAAGGACTTCAGGGCCCTGATCTCACAAAGCATTGGGGTACAAGTAGTGCTTGGAACCACTTGATGCGTACCTTCTCTATTTTTGCTAATAATTCTTGTTACCTAGATGTTACTCCATGGAATCTGAGATTTAGGACTGGACAAAGATTTTGGTTGGGTAGGAGGGTACTCATTTTGAGGCTTGCGTAGTTAGGTGATTAACTAGTTACATGTGACCAAAGGTTCACAATGAGTAACTTACCAAGGATTTGAATCCAGGTCCTCTGATTTTGGAGCCTCCGTCTCTTCGTTGTATCATGCTGCATTATTTCTTTCTGTACCGGGGGAGCGCAAATATGGTCAGGCTGCTCTAAACGTCAGCACACCGGGAAAACCCTGATTGCCCGGGCCTAGTTATTCCTTCTAGTTTGGGCGCTCCCTTGGAGAATAAACTCGGAGAGGCAGGCATGCTTGTCAGTGTTCCCAGCGTCGTCTCCTCCTAGCCCAGCAAAACTTGTCGAAAAGGCTGGAACTTTTGAGCTTTCTCTGTGATCCCAGGCTTCTCCGGAGCTGGGACCGAGCATTCCCGAGACAGGCTCCAGCCCCAGGCAGCTTTCGTTGGACCTGTCCCACTTTATTCTAGACAAGAGCTGGGAAACCTCTGCCCCTGGCAGAGCGGCGGGGGCGGGGCCCAGGTGGGGGAGGGGCCTTGAGGGGTGGGCGGGGCCATCTCTCAGTCTAGCCCAGGAGTGAGCCTCGGTCTGTCCGGGAGTCAGAGTTTGGCCTCCAACAGTCTTCCAAGCACCGGGGCTGAAGCAGGGTTTGGGTTGGAGATGCTACAAGTACACATTCCTTCCGTGGGGCCGGAGGCAGCGGAGGCCGAGAGGAGCCTGGAGAAAGGACATATGGTGAGTATTCGGGCGGGTGCTCCCTTCGGAAAATGAGTCCTAAAGTTTCTCGATGGGGGATTTCAAAGAGTCAGGGAGGCAGCGTTCGCTATACCGGGAAGGAGGGAAACCCCGGGCTGGGGGCGTTGGCTGTAACGGGAAGGGGAGACCTGGAGAGAAGTTTGGGGAAGCTCTCGAACTAGTTTCATATCGAGTTTCCCTCCCTCTGCAAGTCTGGGGACTTCATCCCCCCTCCCATCTTTCTCCTAGATGTTAATTGAGAGGCGGGGGTTGGGGGGGGTGTCAAAAGGCAGAGATCTTCCCCGCCCACCGCCTCCAGCGAGGTTAGCAGCATTTAGCTACATCCCAGCCGACTAGGGAAATGGGAGGGGGGGGGTGTTAGTCTTCGAACCTTGTAATTGGTGAACTTTGCCTTGGAGGCAGAGGGGATAGCATCTGACTCCTTCATCACTGTTCTCTCCGGGCCCCCCCCCCGACCTAGATTGCTAGGAGGGGGAGAGGAAGGAGAGGTGAGCAGTCCTGTGTTAGTGTCCCCGGAGATCCCCTGCCTAGAGCAAAAGCAGTTTTGAAAGGGCCTTTGTGCGGGGCAATGCTCAGCTGCTGAAATTGGCTTCTTAGAAGAGGGTTGGAATCGGGTCTTCTCTTGGCTGCTCCGGGGTAGGAAGGGAAGAAAGAAACAGTGAGGACCCGCTAGCTCTACCTGGCCATTCCCTTTTGCTCTGAATTTGCTTGGACTTTGGTGGCTCGCTTGTTCTCATTCCCTACGGCTTGCCCCTCCCTTTAGGTGTTTAGGGTTGAGATCCTCTGCAACGGGAGAAGGCACACCATTCATCGGCGCTATAGCGAATTCCATGCCCTGCACAAGCAGGTGAGAAGTACGTAGTGCCTGTTCCTAGGGATATGGAGAGAGCTGAATGACATGGGAGACCTAGGGCAAAAGCCAGCCCTCCCCAGGGCTGGTACTCCAAGTTGGAACATCTGAGATCCATCTTTGCTTCAGATCACTGCTCCCTAACAGAGTGGAAAGCAGAAGGGGGGAGGGGGAGAACAATGGGAGAAAACCTGTGTGGTGGCAAGCTAAGGTATACTGGAGTTATGGTGAGATTTTTAGGTTATTCTGCACCTGACTTTTGGGGTACTCACCTAAGGCGAAGTCTGAATTTACCACTCCCCTCTATTGGGACCCACCCAGAAGCGAAGTATTGGAGAGGGTGGGAGTAAAGTGAGGAAACAAGAGTTGGAACGGGGGTGTGTGTGTGTGTGTGTGTGTGTGTGTGTGTGTGTGTGTGTGTGTGTGTGTGTGTGTGTGTGTGTGTGTGTGTGTGTGTGTGTGTGTGTGTGTGTGTGTGTGTGCGCGCGCGCGCGCGTGTTCTATTTGGGGCCCAGTTCCTCTCGGAATTGGCAGCTCTAAGCAGGTTTCTTATGGCTTTGGACAGATTAAGAAGTCTTGCAAAGTGCCTGACTTTCCCCCCAAACGAGTGCCTAATTGGAGGTCCAAGGTTCTGGAGAATCGAAGACAGGGATTAGAGGCTTATATCCAGGTGAGAAGGGTGGAGCTGGGCTTTTTTCTAGAGATAACATGAGGTCTCAAAAGGAAATCTTTTTCGAGAGCTCTTTCACCACAGGGCTGTATATCTGTTGTACTCATAGTTGTGATGCTATGTATGTAACCTGTCAGTAATACAGCACTGCACGTGTTACCTGTGTGTTGAGCCATGCCTGGAAGGCATTCCTCCCTCACCTCTCTTGAGATCCTAGGTTTCCTTCATGACTCACTTCAAGTACCTCCTTCTACATGAAATTTTTCCTGACACCATCACCTTGGTTATAGAAGCCCTCACATAACCATTTTCTGTTTCTTTCTTTTTAAAAAACTTATGTACATATTTATGTCTTTCCCATTAGAATGTAAGCTCCTTGAGGGCAGTGACTGTTGCATTTTCGTCTTCTTAGCTCCAATGCATATCACAGTACCTAGCACACAGTAACTATTTAATAAATGTTTTGTTGACTACATCCCCCAGGGTGTCCTGTATCTCAATCAGAAAGTCCCCAAGGAAGTGCTGGAATTCCTGAAACTTCGACATTTCCCTTCAGACCCTAAGGCCAGCGGCATGGAGTGAGTGGATGGATACTAGAAGCTTAAGGGTGGGAGTTGAGAAGAGTCCTCTGGTATGTTTTCAGCTAGTACCTTAATGACACCAGTGGAGATCTGGGCCTCAGAAGGCAGGTAAAAGCCAGCCTTTGGGGACCAGCCCAAATCTGTGCATGGCTTTTTATGTGGCTTTTGCTGCCCTCCCTCCTCTTGACACTGACCAAATAATATTCCTATCACATAACTGATTCTTATGCCTGGTACTATTCATATTCTTTCAGGTGGACTCTTGCCTTAAAACTTCCTCCCATTCACTCTCAAGCTAGCCAGCAGCTTAACTAGCAAATAAGTTGGTTTTAATTAGAAGCAAGGGTCCCTAGTGGCCACATGCTGTCCCGGTTGTCTTTCCCCCATTTTCAGACTGCCCTCCCTGGAGAGCTGTGGGGCTTTCCCTTGTTCAGGTGCCACTCAGAGGAGCTGGCAGCAATTGTTCATGCCCAGTAACACCACCAAAGCTGGAGAGCTCGCCTGAGTCCTCTTAGCCCTCGCCAGACACTCAAGTCTCACTGAGGTACTTGCTGCCCCCTCGTGGTCACACGCTTCACCAAGGTCATTCCCTCTCATGGTAGACGGAACCTCTACCTTACCTGTCTTAGTATCAGATTCAGGGCTTGAAGGGATATTCCTTAGGTCAAGATCCAAAGAGAAGCGATTTGCTCAGTTACAAAGGTGACAGAGCTGGGGACTCCACAGCCAATGATTTCCTCCCATACCACGCTGGGTATTATATAGTTATTTATACCCTCCCATAAAATTTCTGGAGTGACTGTGTATAGGAATGGGAGGTCCCTAGCATCTCATTTGTTGTCCTCGAGTCCTAGGTCTTATTCCAACCATATGCATGTTCTTGGTGGCCAGCTCTCCATTCAAAGTATCCTAAATCCCAGGCACCAGTAGGGTTTTGTGAAATAGATCTGACTGACCTCTTTTCTCTCTAGTGCTCAGCTACCCCACAGACCAGTCCTGAACTTCCACAGGGATCCATATGTTCAAAGCCCTTCTCTAGGTATGTAAAATGTCAAGAGCTGTGAAGTGGTAGTAATTCTGAAGCCTGTACTATCTGTATTGGCACCAAGCAGGAATGGAGGACATCCTACATCTCCTCCAGTAACATTTGGCCTGACAACTGACCCAACCAGAGGAAGCTCTGGCAACACTAAGCACAGTCCCTAGAACCAGGCTCATCTTGGCTCCTGGCATTACCACACATGCCTGACTCCCATTCTTAGGCCGTCAGCAGTTCCAGCTCAAGAGCCAGCCAGTGAATAATGGAGCACCATCCTTAAGGCTAGATTAAGAAGACTGACCTTGTAGATCCTTGCATCTAGCCTGGCTCAGGAACTGAAAGTAGAATAACCACAGACAGCTATAGGGTCCTGTTTGGGAGATGTCCTTTACTCCCACCCGGAAAGGCAACAGGCTTCAGTAGTGAGAGGGCTACTTTAAGGGTCAGGAGAAAGCCAAGTCTGACTTCCTTCCCCCTGGTGATACTTGTTAGCTGTGTCTAGAGAAGTCAGCCTGACTCTTATTCTCACCCTTTCAACTGAAGTTAACAAAAATGCTTTCTTCAGGGAGGATTGTGTGAGGACAACAGGGGAATGTGGTGTAAGCACATTTACACTACAGAACTAGTAGCCGACATCATTGGTCCCTCGTACTCAGCCTGGATTTATTCCGTTCTTTTAGAGCCAATCCCCAACATGGTGGTGAACGGCGTGTTGCAGGGCTTCTTTGGCTACAGCGGATGCCCCACAGTGGCCCAGCTGAAAGACCCCTATTTCATACCACCCTTACTACAGCCAGGGCCCTGAAGGGACTACGACATTCCCACCAGCCATGCTGTCAACCAGACTGCTCTTCCCTGCAGCACCCTGACCCTTGGCCGAGGGGACCACAGGCTCAAAGCTGAATTCTTCTGATAGGACACAACTTGTACTAACATGAAGCTGGGCAGGTCCCTGCTACACCTTGTATTCTCTGATTGTGACCCTAATTGATGGGTGAATGTTAAGAGACTAGAACACTTGTCCCCCTGGAGATAGGAAGAACAAAGAATAAAAGGAGAGTCTCTCTTAGGGATGAGCCCACAGTAAACAAAGAATGGGCTGTTTATATTGGAGAAAAGGAACCACAGTGAGAAAAAAGCAAGGGCATTGTACAGGGTGAGAGGATGGAGGTGAGAATGAGGCTGGATGCTGAGCCGTGAAGCAGGAGCTCCACTCTTTGCAAGTGCAGTTGCTAGATGGTGAAAGGGCAAGAGCAAGCACTAGAAGGTATCCTCTGGCCAGTGGCCACTGATCCAGGTCTAGTTTAGCCCAGGGCAGGAATCACTCTGGTCTGCTTGCTTCCAAAGGCATCCAGGGGAGGGCAGGAGAGAAGTCAAAGGAAAAACACCTAGTTCTATAGGAAACAAACCTGCTCTTCCCTGGGAAATTTTCTTGCAGGGGAGGTGGGGGGAAAGGTCATCCTAGGTTGGGCTAAGCTTAGATGCTAATGAAGGGCAAGGGATGAACCCAGCCCCACTCGCTTTCTATAAAAAAATGTTTTCTTCTTTATTGGCATGTGTTTCTTTACAAAACTGGGCCTGAGGGACTGTGGAATGTGAGGATGGATTCTGGGTCAGCTCAGTCAGATGTCAGCACCACAGGCTGTACTAGGAGCCCAGGGCTGGAACAGGGACCAGACCAGGCTTCAGTCCCCAGAGAGGGGAGAGCTTCCTGCACAGCCTATATAGCAGGTCTCCAGGGGACCCTACTCTTTGGCAATGGCAAAAGGCTTCTCCACTTCAATTGTGCCACAGTCAGCTATTGTTACATCCTTCAGGGGCTTGTCCCGCCCATCTGTCTTGGTGTTTTCCACCTTTCGTACCACATCCTGATAAATGAAAGAAGAAAAAATGAGGAGGGGAGAGAGGGAAGTCAGGATTAGTGTCATCAAATACAGTGTTATCTAATCCAGAGAACTGATCTCCAGACGAGACTGAAATTATGCTCCTGATGAGCCTCTATTCAAAGAGTCAAGTAAGAACAAGGGTGCTGTGGCTTTAAGCCAAAACCTTTCCATTATCCTGCTACCAAGCTTTGGTGACTCCCGCAGCACATTCCTACTATCCACTTTATTATCCCACATTTCTAGGCAAAGGAGGAGGTAGCAGGCACTTTGGTAGGAAGACGAATCTGTATTTCTTTCACCATACCCTAAGCTGGCTTAGAGACTGGCAAAGGCTGAAGGGTTTGGGGTTAAGGAGAAGGGTTCAAGGCACAGGCTAACAGAAGCAATCCTAAGTCACTACCAAGAGTGACAGCTCATCGTAATTCAGGGACTCTAAGGCTCCATGTGTCCAGCAGTGGAGGAGGACAGTGTAACCTTCTCCTAGTCCCATCCTCTTCTTCCACTCATGATCCCTATGGTAAAAAAAAGGACAGCACCCAGCCAGGCGGGGCCTTTGCAGGTCCAAGGACAACTATGTTTAGGTTTGTCCACAGAGATAATGAATAAGGAGACAGAGCCCCCTGTGCTCAGCCCCTGGATGCTTACCATTCCTTCTAGGACTTTGCCAAACACCACATGCTTGCCATCCAGCCATGGTGTTTTGACAGTGGTGATGAAGAACTGGGAGCCATTGGTGTCCTTGCCAGCATTGGCCATGCTCACCCAGCCTGGCCCATAGTGCTTCAGTTTAAAGTTCTCATCAGGGAAGCGATCACCATAGATGCTCTTTCCTACAAATTGAAGTAGAGCCTGGGTTAGAGTGGAAAATCAAATTTCAAACTTGGTATGAGGGGTAGAGACATCTCTGTGTGTATATATATATATATATGTATGTATATGGAGAACACCTAAAGCTAGCTAGATAATAAAGAATCAGGACAGAAAGTATTCACATTCTCTGGAACTACTGTCAAATCTCACTGGATGAGTAAAATCCAGTTCCAATTACTAAAAAACAAATGACAAAATGTTTATGGAAATATAATGAGAACTGCAGCACAATACGTGAGTTAAGCTGTTAATGAAGCTTGAGAGAGAATGAAAGAAGAAAGGGGAAAGATATGGGAGAAAAGCTGTGGAATGAAATAAGGAGCAAAGAAATCCTTAAGAAATGAACCGCAAGGGTCAACACAGTGAACAGAGCACCAGCCTTGGAGTCACGAGGACTTGAGTTCAAATCTGGCCACAGACACTTAACACTTACTAGCTGTGTGATCTTGGGCAAGTCACTTAACCCCAACTGCCCTGCCTTTCCTCCTCCAAAAAGCAAAAAAAAGAAAAAGAAATGCAACACAAACTATGCCCGTCCTGACACACAGGAACAGCAGGACAAAGAGCAGAAGGGTTTTGGTGGGAAATGAAGCTGAACAAGGCTGCTAAGCTTTTGGCTATTCAGCTGCTAGAAGGTGAGGTGGAGGGGAAACAAAACATCTCACTCTAAGATTGAAAAGAAAAGTCTTTTTCTTGTTAAGGGAAGGGGAGGGAAATGAGAAGAGATATGTTTTCTTACCTAGACCATTACCCTGGCATTGAACATCCTAGAGGACTGAATAATGATCCCTGACTAAATGGAGTTTTATTGTACAAATGGGTCCCACGTTCCTTCCCGAACCTCAAATTTCCCAACCAGTTTGGAGACAACATCGTTTAGTATATAAATCAAGCTAAGCCATTTTCCCTAGTGGGTTTTAACTCTTACACTGTCCCTTCCCCTTTACTTCCTGTCTTAAAAAAAAATAAACCAGTAAAAAAGAACTTGGTTCTGCTCATTACATACAGACTTTCCCTCATAGGTTTTAAAGAGGTTCCTGTTGAATGAAAAATGGCTTAACACATGATAGCACAAAATGTAATGAAAAGAATCACTGCACTGTAAAACAATGAGAAATTCAAAGAAAAGTGGGAAGAACTGTATGAACTGATATAACTGATATAGATCAAAGAAAGCTGAACTATTACAGTATACACTTTGACTATAATACATATGGAAACTGAACTCATATCAAACAGCATTACCCAGTACTGATTCTAATAGGCAGATTATGGAACATCTCTGTTTGAGGGGTGGTGGCACAGAGATTGCTATGGATACTGTCACCTATACTAGAAGATACGTTACTTTGTTGGTTTTATTTTATTTTCCTTTGTTACAAGGGAAGATACTGGTGGAGAGAAAGGAGAATATTGGAAAATGGTGGGTATAAAAAAAGTGTAAAAACTTTAAAAATCTGTAACTTCCTGAAAGAAAGCAGTCTATATCTAATGCTTCCATTTTTTAATCATATGCCCAAACATTCAATCTCTGGATGTGAAGAAGATTTGGAACCAAAGGACATGGGTTTAAAGTCCAGAATTGGAAGTGATGCATAGTGAAGTGAACAGAACCAGGAAAACATACACAGTAACAGTAACATTGTTCAGTGAAGAACTGTGAATGATATAGCTATTCTCAGCAATACAAGGATCCAAGACAATCCCAAAGGAGTAAGGACATAGTATCCACCTCCAGAGGAAGAGCTGATATTGACTGAATACAGACTGAAGCATGCTATTTTTCACTTTCTTTCATTTTTAAAAATTCAAGTCTTCTTGTAACAAAATAACTAATATGAAAATGTTTTATATAATTGCACACGTATAACAAAGTGTTTACTGTTTCAGAGAGGGGGAGGGGAGAAAGGAAGGGACAGAATCTGGAGCTCAAAACTTTAAATAAAAATGTTTTAAAAATTCAAAAAAAAGTTCAGAATTGCTGTTTGCTGCTTGTGTGACCCTTGGTTAAGTCACCTAACTGATGAGGGTCTCAAGTTTCTATACCTGAAAAATTAGGGGGCTGGTCTAAGATGTCCCTTCTAGTCCCTTACACCTCTCTCACTTTAAAAATTATTAATGTAACCCCCTCTCTCACCTTTATAATCTTCTAGGCTTCAGTGACCAGACACCACCCCCTGGTCTTTCTCACCAGCTCTTCTCTTTTGTGAATATACTATTTATTCCCACAGCTTCAACTATCATTCTTGGCAGATGATTCCCCAATTATCATTTATCTTCAGATCTGATCTTTCTTCTTAGCTTCATAGAGACGGCACAAATTCAACATGCCACAAAATAAATCAATCCATCTTCTGTCACCTGCTCCTTCTTACTTCCTTATTTTTTGTCAGTTCATTCAATACTCTTATGTTGAAAACCTTGGTCTTATCATTGAATTTGGGTGGCATAAATAAGTTGTCAGGTTTTCTCTATTATTTTTATGGAATCCATCCCCTAAGCCATCATCACTACTTATCTGAATAAAAGAAATAGATAGTCTCTCCTTCTCTAATCCTTCACTCAAGCTACCATTTTATCTTTCTGCATACCTTTGATCTCTCTTCAGCTTAAAAATCTCATCTTCCCCAGTATAAGTTGCAACTTCTTGATCTTAGTGCTACCACCAACTTCTTATCCATATTTTCTCACACTCTACTCCACATGTACTTTGTTCCAATCAAACTAGCTTTTCCTACTTTTGTTCATGCTATTCCCTATATTTGAAATGTTTATTC
>CM053582.1:460105103-460136101 GCA_028627135.1 Pseudochirops cupreus | reverse complement strand
TTAAAAGTAAATAAGTAAATAAAAAAAATTTTTAAAAAAACAACATATATAGTATACTACATACTATATGCTATAGCATTATATAACAGTATATAGTATAAGATAATTATATATAACAGTATTAAATAATATAATACAGTAAAAAAAAAGTATTTGGTTAAGTAAAGTAAAATGTCATTTTAAAACCTGTTGTACCAGGTGTCTGCCATCCACAAATTAAAATCATAAGAGTCCTTGAAGGATACCACAGAGCTATCTTTGCTCTAGATCCTCTAATCATTAAGGCCTGTCTATACATATTAGATATTTAGTAAAAGCTTGTCAGGATGAATTAATGTAAAATAAAAAAAGATATATGCTTAAAAGCATTTGCCACTGTCATGAAGGCTATCCAGAACAAAGTTCAAATCAAAGTGAACTTCCTTATAGTAGGTGAGGTTCTCCAGACATTCCTCTTTACAGGGAATATTACAGTACCACTGAACACAGGTCACAGTAAAGTCTCTTAAATAAGACCCATAATCACTTAAGAAATTCTTAACTACTCTAAACTGGAGACAACAAGATGTAGTAGATGGAGTATTGTACTTAAGAGTCACAAATATCTGAAAATTGCCTGTAACTATGAGAAATGTGAGAAATCACTTATTTTCTCTCAAACTCAGTTTCCTCATTTTTTAAAGAAGATGCCTTCAATACTCACCTCACAGAATCATGAAGTACAAATGAGACAATATAACTAACACACTTTGCAATCTTGAAAGTGTTACAATTATGCTAATTATCATCATCATAACTTATCATTGTATTCATTTACACAGAAGAAAAAATATTGTCCAGAGTTCAGACTACAATTCAATGACCACCCTTGAGAACTAGTCCAATGTATCTTGGACAAACACTGCAGATGGGTGATGGACTGGGAACAAAACGAATAAGAATAGAGCAAGATGGACTGCATTTGTGAAAGTAAGTGATATATAATAACTCTAAGCTTCTCCCTTTAAAATAACTTTTTCACCCTAATATTCCTCCACTAATGCTATATGACTAAAGGTCATAGAGTCAGCCACAATAAGAGAAAAGTAGTAGAGCGTTTTATTTGGAAAAAATGTTCAATTTGGAGAAAGACGATGGGACTAGGGATAAAGGGATCAGACTGAATCTCTGTTCAATTTACTATTTGAACCTAAGCAAATCTCAACTTTTCTGGGCTTCAGATTCTTCATCTTTAAAATGGGAGTAGGACAAACTGAACTAGATGACTCCTAATGTCACTTCTAGTTCTAAATCTCTGATTATGAATTTAAAACTGTAGGCCATCAAACAGGCAACTAAGAGAGGTATGTGGAAAACAGGCAAGTTATGGCACATGACGCTATTGTTGTTCAGTTGTTTTTTCAGTTTTGTCCAACTCATCATGACCCCATTTGGGGTTTTCTTGGCAGATATATTGGAGTGGTTTGCTGTTTTCTTCTCCAGCTCATTTTACAGATGAGTAAACTGAGGTAAACAAGGTTAAATGACTTGCCCAGGATGACACAGCTAATGTTTTAAGCTGGATTTGAACTCTCAAAGACGACTGTTCTTGACTCTAGGCCTGGTACTGTAACCACAGTACCACCTAGCATATGACCAAGGAAGAATTACAAACCAGAAGAGGTATAAAAAAGATCAACAATATTTATAACCGGAATAGAAACGTGAAGCAGGATCACATGAGGATAGATGAACAGCCTACATTCTCCACCAATACTTGTATAATGTTAAAGAGAGCAAGAACAAAGCCCTGGACACAATGGGTGGACCCGCTTGTTGAAGATTTACTGAACAGGAGACAAGAGTCCCAGGAGATAAAAGAACATGGCTCATCTGCTAACTGCTCTATTTAAAGGAGCACTAATATAAGAAAGTCAAAGGGGTGGTTAAATTGCATTTAGAACAGGGGTTCTTAACCTGGGCTCCTTGAACTTGTTTTTGTTAGTTTTTTAATACTTTGATAACTCCTTTTTGACGTAATCCCATGTGGTTTCTTTTATTCATTTAAAAAAATTATTATAAGAAGGGATCTAAAAGCCTTAGCAGACTGCCAAAGAGCTCCATGACAAAAAATAAGTTTAAGACTTCCTGATACAGAGAGACTAACGCCACAGTCAGCATTTAAGAAAGGATTCTAAACACATTTTCTTCTCATCTCTGATATGTCAGCGCTCACAGGGGAGGTATCACCCACTTTCGGAACCTCTGGAATAGATGATCTCTAAGTTCCTGTCAAGTTCTGGTCTATGTTTCTATGTTTACTGACGTCTACTCAACCTTTTACTTACATAAAGGTTATTTAACCTTAAGGTTACTTAAGGTTATTCTACTCTCAGGCTTAAAAGTTTTAGAAAGCAGAAGTCAGGTATATAATCAACTAGGATTCCTGCAAAAGTATAACATTCAAATTTTCAATTGTGTTTTCCTTGATCTCATCACCATTTTCCCTCCTTGGCTTCTTATCTCATTACTTATGAGGTCATTGTTTTTCTTCAGGAGAGAGCTTAGTAGTGGTCACAAAAAAAAAAAAAGACGTGAGAGTCCTTCATAATCTGGTGCCAGGATACCTTTCTATTCTCATTATACCTTTCTTCTCTTTCTATACTATAGGCAAACTTCACACAAAAGAATCCAGCTCCGTTTCCATGTTTTTGCACTGACTGTTTCCCAACCTGGAATGCACTCCTAGAGCTGTCTCTTGGCAGCTCCAATCACAGTGTCTGGCATATTATTTTTTTCAGAATCTAGGGGAAGCACCTCATTCTATATAAAATGTTTTCTGTTCAAATCACCATTTATTGATTGTGCACATACCTGTACATCTATTGCTGTGGACATATTGCTTCCCCCAATAGAATGTAAGCTGATAGTTTTTTCATTATTGTCTTGGTATGCTCAACTCCCAAGTAGAATAGTATCCAGTTCAAACCAGGTCCTAAAAAATCCTTAACTGAAAGATTCATTCATTGATTTCCCTACCTAAACTGAACAGAGCAATCAGAAATCATTGGAAAATAGTGAATATTTACTTTATAAATCTTAATGCAATAAAAACAGTTATTGGCTCAGGGAAAACAAACAAAACACACAGACCCGAATACAGACTTAACAATGAAATCATAAATAATGAGGAGGTGAAAGAAGAAATCATAGAAACAATAATTATTAGAAAAGATAATAAAAATATGAAAGAAAGTTACATTAATGAAACAACATACCAAAATTTATAGGATGTAGCTAAAGCAACCCTAAGGAAAACTCATATCACTATAAACATACATTAACAAAATAGAAAAAGAGAAGATTCATAAACTGAATGCATTTTAAAAAATTAGAAAGCCAATAAATAAGTAGGTCTAAAATAAGCATAAAAGAAGATATATTAAAATTAAGAGGAAGAGATTTTGGAAACAAAAATCACAGAAATGATAAATAAAACCAAAAACTGTTTTTTTTTAAAAGACTAAGAAAATTATTAAACCTTTAGGTAATCTGATTTAAAAGGTAAGCAATAAAAAAATCAATAAAATAATAAATGAGCAAGATGAAATCAAAACAAAACCAGAGGAAATAAAAATAATCAGAACATATTATACAGGTATAAGCTATCAAAACTGAGAACACAAAAGAAATACAAGAATATAAATATCCAAAGTATCAGAACACCAGATTAAGATCTTAAATAACCCAATTTCAGAAAAGGAAACAGATTTAGCTGAAAAGAAAATACCAAAGGAAAAAATTCCTGGACCTGATAGACTCAGAGGATAATTCTATCAAACTTTTAAAGACCATTTGGTACTCATTCTTCACAAATTATTATTTAAAACTGAAAAAGTACCCTAACAGAATCCTTTTATCAGATAAATACTGTCCAAATTCCTAAGAGAAGGAAAGATAAGAGACAGAATGAAAACTATAGGTCAATATCATTAATGAACCATAAATTTCAAAATTTTAAATAAAATCCTACGAAACAGGTTATAGTCGTTTATCTAAGAAATCAATTATTATGACCAAAGCTGATTTATAATAAGAGATGGAAAGATGGTTCAATATTAGGAAAACAGTTAGTGTAATTAATCATATTAAAATCCAAAACCACATGATTATTGCAAAAGATGCAGGGGAAAAGCCTTTCACAAAGCACAGCACATATTTATACTAAAAATGGTACAAAGTATAAAAGGGCTTTTAAAAAAATATCATAAAAACATCTACCTAAAGCCAAAAGCAAAAATCATATGGAATGAGCATACAATTGAACCTTTTTCTAATAAATATGGGAGTAAAGAAAGAGTGCCCACTCTCCCTATTATTTGATATAGTTCTATAAATGCCAACAACAGCTGTAAGACAAGAGAAAGATATTAAAAGCATAAAGATAGAAGAGGCGACAAAACTAACCCTATTTGCAGAGATATATGATTTACTTGGAAAATCTTATGGAATCTGCAAAGATACCAATTTGAAACAATTAATGGTTTTAGCCAAGTTGCAGGCTGTATACCAAATAAGCCATCAAAAATCAATAGTATAGGGGAAGCTAGTGAACAGAGCACCAGCCCCGGAATCAGGAGGACCTGAGTTCAAATCTGACTTCAGACATTTAACACTTACTAGCTGTGTGACCTTGTCACTTAACCCCAATTGCCCTTCCTCCTTCACTCTAAAAAGAGGGGGGAAAAAATCAGGGCAGCTAGGTGGCACAGTGAATAGAGCACCAGCCCTGGAGCCAGGAGGAACTGAGTTCAAATCCAGCCTCAGACACTTAACACCAGCCGTGAGACGTGGGTCAAGTCACTTAACCCCAACCGCCCAGCTTTGCACCCTGAAACCGAGGCAGGCTGTTTGACCAGGTATTCCCACTGACAAAGGGCATGAGGCTGGGCAAAGTTGGACTGGCAGAACCTGGCCAGGTCCAGCCAGAGGCTCCCCGTCTCTTCCCAGCTTTCCTTGACCCTGTGGAATCGAGGGGCAGACGGGCTTCCCTGGGGTGGAGTCCTCATCTCATGATGAAGGGAAGAAACAGGGCCTCGGACAGGGGCCTCCTGGGGGCTGCCCCCTCAACTGCCCCTCAACAAGCCCTGGAGCTGCATCCGCAGCTGGGGTCCCAACAAGAATAAAGTGGATGAGGCAAAAAAAAAAATAAAGATAAAATGGTACAACCATTTTGGAAGCAATTTGGAATTATGCAAACAAAGTGACTTAAGATGTACATCCCCTCTGAACCACAGAGTCTACTACGGGATTTATCACAAGGAAGCTATGGAAAAGAAGATAATTCCTATGTAAATAAAAATATTCATGATAACACTGTTTGTGAATTGACAATAAATTGCAGACACCCTTCGACTGAGGAATGGCAAAACAAATTGTGGTGCGTGAACGTAATAGACCGTCACTGTGCTATAAGAAATGTTGTACACACGGAAACACCTACATAAACTGATGCAGAGTAAAGCAGAAACAAAAAACAATCTATGCAAAAACTACAATTCAAATGGAAAGACGTGAGAAGACCTCCCTAACCAACCCTGTGTGGAAGCAGGTAATAACACGACGCCTGTTTTCAGACCTTTTCCAATGCTCTGACTAGTGTTGCTGATTTTTTCCCCCACAACATTTGGGGCTTTTCTGCCTTTTTTTTGGAGGGCAATTGGGGTTAAGTGACTTGCCCAAGGTCACACGGCTAGTTTATGTGTTAGGTGTCCGCGGCCAGATTTGAACTCAGGTCCTCCTTGCTCCAGGGCTGGTACTCTATTCCCTGTGCCACTTCGCAGCCCCTTCGTTTTGTTTTTTAAGAATACTATTTGTTATATGGGATAGTTCTCTGGGAAGAGACAGAAAAAGGATGTGGGGATAACCCCTTCTCTCGCAGTTGGAGACTTCAATATATACGTGGATATCTTCTCAAATACCCTAGTAAACCAAAGGTTAACAATGTTACCTGAAATTACCCCCGCCTCCATTCCACCTCAGCCCCACTCCCTTCCTCACCTCCAGAGAGATGATCTCAGCTCCCTTTAGGAGAAACTGCAGCTAGCGGCTGTGAGGAGTCCCACCCGGTGCCAGAGCTATTGGTTCTGCCTTTAATATCCAGTACAATGTGAACTGCTTGAGCAAGTGACCATTTCACTGTTTGTCAATCAACAGTACCTAACACAGTACTCTACACATAGTAAGCTTTGTTACTGTTCTGTCATGCAGTCTCAGCATGCCGGGTCTTTCTATCCTCTACTATCTCTCAAAGACTGTCCAAGTTCATGTTTATTGTTTCCATGACACTATCTATCCATCTCATCTTCTGCCATCCCCTTTTCCTTCTGCCTTCAATCTTTCCCAACATCAGGGTCTTTTCCAATAACTCCCATCTTTTTCTTATGTGGCCAAAATTTTTTTTAAATAATATTTTCCTGCACTTACATGTAAAGACAACTTTTAGCATCCTTTTTTTATTGAGTTCCCAAATTTTCTTTCTCACTCTCTCTACTCCTCCCTCCCTGAGATGGTAAGCAATTTGATATAGGTTATAAATGTTCAATCATACAGAATATATTACCATGTTAGTCATGTTATGAAAGACACAGACCCGAAGGGAATAAAAAAAAAACACCATGAAAAAAATACACAAAGTGAAAAAATAGTATGCTTTGCTCTGCATTCAGACTCCATCAGTTCTTTCTCTGGAGGTGGATAGTAATTTTCACAGTGAATCCTTTGGAGTTGTCCTGGGTCTTTGTATTGCTGAGAATAGCTGGTCATCATACACTATTGTTGTTACTAATATACAATGCTCTTTTGGTTCTGTTTAATTCACTTTGCATCAGTTCATTAGGTCTTTCCAAGTTTTTCTGAAATTCTCCTGCTCATTTCTTATATCACATTAATATTCCATTACAATCACAGACTACAACTTCTTCAGTCATTCTCCAATTGATGGGCACACCTTCAATTTCTAATTCTTGGTGTGGCCAAAGTCTTTAAGCTTCAACTTCAGTATTCGATGTTCCAGTGAAAAGTCTATATTAATTTCTTTAAGTACTAACTGATTTGATCTCCTTGTTGTCCAAGGAAATCTCAAAAGTCTTCTCCAGCACTGCAATTCAAAAGCATCAGTTCTGCAGCACTCAGCTTTCCTTATATACAATCCAACATCATAGCCACAGGAAAACCATAGTTTTGACTATACAAGACCTCTGTCAGCAAGGTAACGTCTCTGCATTTTAGTATACTGTCCTGATTTGCAATAGCTCTCCTTCCAAGGAAGTAGTATCTTTTAACTCCATGACTACAGTAATTGTCTGCAGTGATCTTTGAAACCAAAATTATAAAATTTGACATTACTTCCGTTTCTTCTCCCTCTTACTTGCCAGGAAGTAATGGCACCAGTTGCTAAGATCTTAGTTCTTTGTTGTTGTTGTTTTTTTATGTTAAGCTTCCAGCTAACTTTTACACTCTCCTTTTTCACCATCATCAAGAGGCTTCTTAATTCCTCTTCACTTTCTGCCATCAGAGTGATATCTTCTGCATATCTAAAATTGTTGACATTTCTCCAGACAATCTTAACTCTGGTTTTTGATTCATCAAGCCTGGCATTTTACATGCATATAAGTGAAATAAATAAGGTGACAATATACTACCTTGTCCTATTCCTTTCCCAATTTTAAACAAATCAGGTGTTCCATGCGTGGTTCTGTTACTTCTTGGCCTTCATATAGGTTCCTCAGGAAGCAAGTAAGATGATCTGGTACTCCCATCTCTTCCAGGCCTTGTCAAATTTTGCTAAAGGGCTTTAGTGCAGTCAATGAAGCAAAAGTAGATGTTTCTCTGGGACCCCCTTGCTTTCTCCAGAATTCAGCAAATGTTGGCAATTTGGTCTCTAGCTCCTCTTGCCTCTTTGAAAACCAACCTACTCTTCTGGTAATTCTTGGTTCACTCATTTCTGAAGCCTAGCTTGCAGAATTTTAAGTATAACCATGTGTGTGAGAAGGCATGTGAAATGTGTGCAACTGTTTAGTGATTTGAACATTGGTTGGCATTGCCCTTCTTTAGATTTGGAACATAAACTGATCTTTTCCAATCAAACGGCCACTACTGAGTTTTCCAAATTTGCTGTCATTCTAAGAGCAGTAGTTTAAGAGCATCATCATTTTCATTTAAATCGCTAAGCTGGAATTCCATCACCTCCACTAGCCTTATGGTTAGCAGTTCTAACTAAGGCCCATTTGACTTCACTCTCCAGGAAGTCTGGCTCTGGATCAGTAACCACACCACTGTGGTTACAGAATTATCAGGGATACTAAGACCTTTCTTGTTTCATTCTTTTGTGTATTCTTGCCACCTTTTCTTACTCTCTTCTGCTTTTGCTACCTACCATTTTTGTCTTTTATCATGCCTACTTGCACATGAAACATTCCTTTCATATCTCTAATTTTCTTGAAAAGATCTCATCTTTCCCATTCAATTTTTTTTCTTCTATTTCTTTGCATTTCGCGTTTAAGAAAACCTCCTTGTCATTCTCTAGAGTTCTGAGGTCAGGTGGAAATAACTTTCCCTTTCTCCCTATTTTTCCCTTTCCTTCTTTCCTTAGCCATTTGTAAAGCCTTATCACACAGCCATTTTGCATTCTTGCTCTTTTTCTTCTGAATGTTTTTTGTTGCCTCCTGCACAAGACTTCAAACTTCCGTCCATAGTTTTTCAGGCACTCTACCAGATCTTATCCCTTAAATCTACTCATCACCTCCACTCCATATTCATAAGGGATGTTATTTAGGCCATATCTACATGGTCTGACAGTTTTCCCTACTTTCTTCAATTTAAGTCTGAATTTTAAATAAGAAACTCATGATCTGAGCCACCGTCAGCTCCAGGTCTTGTTTTAACTGACTGTATAGAGTTTCTCCACCTTTTGCTACAAAGTATATAATCAATCTGATTTCTATATTGAACATCTGGTGATATAGTAGGGCACATACATAATAATTTCCTAGTGAATTAAAAACTGAGTGATTGTGGGTATATCATTTAATTTCTTTTATCCTTCATTTCTTTACCAGTAAATTGTTTTTGGACTGGATTTGCATTTTTATTTATGAAGGGAACACCAAAGAAGGAAACCTCCTTTACCAATGCACATCAGTCCCTGCTCTGCAGATTAAAATTAGAAGAGAGTAACCTGGGGCACTAAGAGTTGAAGAACATACTCTGCTCTGTCAGGATAATACAGCCAGTATGTGTTAGAGGCAGGACATGAACCAAGGTCTTCCCGGACCAAGGCCAGCTCTCTTATTTACTATACCATCCTACTTCTCTGTATAATAAAGAGCTACTGCTGTTATAGAGAAAGCACTTTGTAAATATTAAATTGTCAGGAAAATGTTGGTTCATTTTCAAAGGTCACATAGCAAGTCAGGACTAAACTTCCAATAAAACGCTCTTTGGCCACATGGAGGAATAGTACTGCTTCCTAATAATTGTATATGCTGTGTTGACATATCCATTCTCAGCCTAATGATTAATTTAAATGGCAACAGACTGATTAGAGATAATTAACATATCAAAAAAATTCCATAACACAGCACTGAAAATTGCTGGGAACCAAAGAGTAAAATAAGCACAAATGATCATTTCTCAAAATTAAGAAAAAAAAATTTGATTTTTTTACTCAGACCTTAATGATATTAATAACTGTCAGCTAAATAAACCAAAAGGTTGAGAAATCTAGCAGACAAAACTATTGATTTGTTGATCTTTGAAACATTTACAGGCTTTAAGCAAGATGAACAGGTATATGAAATAAGTATTTACTAAGTGCTTACTAAATACCAGACACTGGTAATACAAAGACAAAAACAGACTAGTTTACTGGGCTCAAGGAGTTTACAATTCATTGTGGTAGACAGGTGGCACAGTGGATAGCATGCTGAGACTGGAAATTTTCCTGAGTTCAAATCTGGCCTCAGACACTTACTAGGCCTCTGACCCTAGGCAAGTCACTTAATCCTGCTTGTCTCAATTTCCACATCTGTAATGAGCTGGAAAAGAAAATGACAGACTATTCCAGTATCTTTGCCAAGAAAACCCCAAATAGGGCCACAAAGAGTTGGTCACATCTGAAATACAAATGTAACTGTGTTTAGTGCTGGGGATACAAAAAGAGGTAAAAGATAGTGCCTGTCCCAGACTTCAGAAAAACCTCAAAAGACTTACATGAACTGACGCTGAAGTGAGTAGAATCAGGAGAACACTGTACATTGTAACAGCAATACTGTTCGATGACTAATGTTGATTGACTTAGCTCTTCTCAGCAATACAACAATCTAAGACAATTCCAAAAGACTCATGATAGAAAATGCCACATCCACATACAGAAAAGAACTATGGAGTCAATGCATATCAAAGCATACTATTTGCTCTCTCTCCCTCTTTTTTTTTTGTTTCTTCTTTCTTGTAGCTCCCCTTTACAACATGACTAATGTGAAAATATATTTAATATGAATGTATTTATAGAGCCTATATCAGATTGTATGCCATCTTGGGAAGGGGGAAATAAAGGGAGGGGGAGAAAATTTAGAACTCAAAATCTTATGGAAATGAATGTTGAAAACTAAAATTAAATTAATTTTTAAAAAATAAGACGCATTAAAGAAAAAACGTCAGTCCCTGCCCTCAAGTAGCTTACAATACAACATGGGAGATAACATTTGAATAAATATATACAAAGCAATTTATACACAGGAAAAATTGGAAATAATTAACACAGAAAAGGCACTAGAATTAAGAGGGATTGGAGAGGGCTTCTGGTAAAAAAAAATGACATTTTAGTTGGGACTTGCAGCTAGGGAAGTCAGTAGGTAGAGCAGAGAAGGAAGAATGTATGTACAGGAAACAGATGGAGAAAATGCTGGAAGCCTAGAGACAATGTCTTGTTTGTGGAAAAGCCAGAAGGCCAGTGCCACTGGATTGAAGAATACATGTCTGGGAGTAAAGTGTGAGAGGACCAAAAAAGTAAGAGGGGCTAGGTTATGAATGGTTTACAATACCAAACAGAGCATTTTGATCCTGAAGGAAATAGAAAGCCACTGGAGTTTTAGGGGAGTGATATGGTTGGACATGCACTTCAGGAAAATTACTTTGGGGGCTGAAAAAAGGCTGAATTCAAGTAGAGCAAGGCTTGAAGCAGGCCAACCCACCAACAGGCTATTGTAATATACCAGCTGAAAGTTGATAAGGGTCTTAACTAGAGTAGTGGTAGCATCAAGAGAGAAGGGAGTATATATGTGAGAGATGCTGCAGAGGTATAATAAACATGCCTCAACAACTGATTAGATATAGCAAGTAAGAGGTAGTAGGGAGTCAAGGATAACTCCTAGTTTGTGAGCCTGATACCTTTCACAGTTATGAATGGGAGACGCATTCTTAAACAAGAAAAAGAAAGCAATTACAAAAGCTAAAACACATAACTTGTCATATGAAACCAAGAAGCTTCTTTCCAAACAAAATCAATGCTCCTAGGATAAGAAAGGAATGCTAATGGGGAAAAAAAATCTTTGTATAAAGCTTCTCTGATGAAAATCTGGTATCTAAGCTCATACACACACACACACACACACACACACGCAAAAGATGTGAAAAGATAAAAAGGAGGAGCAGTGGGAAGATGATAGGCAAAGTGGTACATTGCTGGTGGAGTTGTGAATCAGTACCACCACTCCAGAAAGTAATTTAGAAAAGAATTAGAAACAAAGTAAATGCTCATCAATTAAGGAATAGTTAAAGAAAATGTGTTATACCCACCTCACATCTATCAAACTGGCTATATGACAGAAAAGGAAAATGATAAATGTTGGAGATATGGGAAAAGTGGGACACTAACGAATTGTTTGTGGAGTTGCAAATTGATCCACCCATTCCGGAAAACAATTTGCAACTGTGCCCAAAGGGCAATCAAACTATGCATACCCTTTGATCCAGCAATACTGCTACTAGGTCTGTATCCCAAAGAGATCATAAAAAAGGAAAAAAGACCTACATGTACAAAAATATTTATAGTAGCTCTTTTTGTGGTGGCAAAGAGTTGGAAATTAAGGAAATGCCCATCAACTGGGGAATGGTTGAACAAGTTGTGGTATTTAATGTAATGGAATACTATTGTGCCATAAGAAATGATGAGCAGGAAGCTTTCAGAAAAACCTGGAAAGACTTACATAAACTGATGCTGAATGAAGTAAGCAAAACTAGGAAAAGAACACTATACACAGCTAACAGTAACACCATGCAATGATCAGTTATGACTGACTTAGCTCTTCTCAGCAATACAAGGAACCAAGACAATTCCAAAAGACTTATGATGAAAACTGCTATCCATGTCCAGAGAAAGAACTATGGAGTCTAAATGCAGATGTCAATGAAGATTGAAGCACACTATCTTCGTTTTTTTGTTTGTTTGTTTTTTGTGGCTCTTATCTTTTATTCATTCTTTCTTTCACAACATGACTAACATGGAATTAAGTTTATCATGACTGCACATGTATTTCCTGTATAAGATTGCTTATAGTGTTGGAGAGTAAGGGAGAAAAATTTGCAACTCAAAATCTTATAAAAAATGAATGTTGAAAATTATCTTTACATGTAATTGTAAAAAATAAAATACTATTTAGTAAAAAAAGAAAAGAAAAAGAAATTGTAGTACACCAGTGCAATGGAATTATTGTGCTATAAGAAAATGACTAATGAATACAGAGAAGAATGTAAAGATCTACATGAATTAATGTAGAGTGAAGAAAGTAAAGCCAAGAAAATAATATACACAATGACTACAAAAATAAAAATGGAAACCACAAAAAAAAAATCAAAAGTGAATGTCACAAAATTACAAAGAACAAGCATTAGTGCAAAGAAGAGACATGATAAAATACTACTACTCTATTCTTTTACTGAGGTGAGAGGTCTATGAATGTGATATACTGTACAATTATGTTGATTTTTCTCTTTTTATTTATTTTTTTAAAATATTTTATGTTACATGGGATGGCTCTCTGGAAGCAGAAGGGAAGAAACTATGGTGATGTAAAAAATGAAAATAACATGTTGAATTTGCTATACACTTGAAGAAGCAAGCTGGATACAGCGCAAGTTCATGGCTGCATGTACAATCCTCTTTATATTCTACTTTATAAGAATGCTCATCTTATTTGATATTTATCAAATTAAAATTTTTTTTGAAACAATGAATGCCATTAACAGAATACCATAACAGTATTTTCACTGATATGAACCTCAATATGGAAGGCATATTAAAATCAGCAAGGCACTACAATGTGTAGGCCATGTGAAAGGAAATGGAAAAAAAAATCTCATTACACAAAAAGAAACAGATATTATAATAGGAAACTCGTTAACATGATAATATATATATACACACATACAAGCATACCTACAAATTTATCTCAACATAATGCTAGAGAGTCTCAAAATTTTAGATAAAACTTTTGATAAAGTATATGAGAAGAAGTAACTCATTGTCCTTTGGTTTTAATGAAATAGTTTCCCTGGTGAGTCACACTGACATCAATGTGGAAAGTCTAAGTTGTTCTAAAAGTAATTATGAATATAATAACTGCCTTCTATGCTTTATTTTTAAATAGTTTTCATTACAGCCAAATCTAATATATCAACACACCATCACCGGGGATACAAAAGCAAATATGAAACAGACTTTGCCTTGAAGGAGCTTTCATACTTTTGATGGGACACAAAGGGTAACTAAATACAAAACACATACAAAGAAATTTCAAAAGGATGAGAATGCTAATAATTAGAAGGATTAGAAAAAGCTTCATATAGAGGTTGACACTGGATTTGTATGTGCCTCAAAGGAAACCAGAGACACTACAAAGCAGAAGTAAAAAGGAAGTTCATCTGAGAGACCACTTTGCATAGTTATAGAGGGAGGAAATGAATTGTGATATATACATATATATACATATATATATATATACATACATATATATATATATATATATATATATATATACACACACAGCTGGCAGGCTAATAAAATTATGAGAGGCTTCCCCCTCCCCTATTTGCAAAGGTAAGAGAACACGGATTTGGAAGATAGCATATAACATCAGACTTGTTGGTTAATTTTGATAAACTTTTTTCTCCTCTTTTTTATTCCTTGTGAAGGGAAATAGCTCTCTGGAACAAAAAAGGGATATATTGGGGAATGCAGGTGATAAAAATTAAAAGATATCAATAAAATTATTTTAAAGAATCAGTAATATGCATTATTCAATTAAATTCAAACATGTATTTTAAAAGTTCTATGTGTAAAGCACAGTGGGAGGCACGAGAAATAAAAAAGATGAAAAATGTCAACATGATACTTCTTGCCCTCTGGAACATTAATTGTGATAGGAGGTAGAAGAGGGGGTGATGGAGGAAAAAAAATACACAGACAAATAAGCAGAACAAAAGGCAAAATATCAGTCAGTCAACTAGTATTTATTAAGCATCTCTTAAGTGAGAGGTATCATGCAAAGCATACTAAGTGAAATACAAAGAAAGACTTTGCTCTCAGGAAGGCCACAGTTGAATGGAGGAGATAACATGCAAACAGCTACATACAAACAAAATCTATATATGATAAATTTGGGGCTGTCTAAGAGGGAAGGTACTAAAATTAAGGAGAATTCCCTAAGAAGGTGGGTCATTCAACTAGAGATGGAAGGGGATGCAATGGGGTAAATTCCATGAAGAAATGGTACCAAAACTGGGCCTCGAAGGGAAAAGATAGGTTTTAAAAGGCAGAGTACAGAAAAAATTTGTTTCAGGCATACAGAGACTAGCCTGAACAACAAAGAAAGAGGGAAAAGATCAGGAGAAAGTCAGTGACAGATAATAGAATACTCACTCCCACTTTGGAGGGTAGAGTTCGGAAGGGAAGCATGAACCAATCAAAGAGAAGGACAGTTGGGAAGAGAATAGAAGGAATAAGCAGAAGAATCAAAAGAGAGTAAGAGGAAAGAAGTACAAAACAAGATCAAATGCTATAGAAAGTTTCAAGGAAGAAAAGGACAAAGAAAAAGAGATCAGATTTGGAAAGTAAGAAGGTACTGGAAACTTCGTAGAAAGTGGTTCCAAGAAAGTATTTGTATGTATTTGCTCAATTAAAAGATGCAATAAAAGAACTGTTTTATGAGGATCTAAGAAATTACGTGATATTAATGAGTAATAACTGGTCCATTTATGTAAAGCAGAATATGAAAAGAGGACTGCACATGCAGACATGAACCTACACTGTGTACAGCTTGTTTCTCTCCAAGTACACAGCAAATTCAATATGTTATTTTCCTGTTCTGTATCATCATAATTTCCACCCTCCAACTTTCAAAAAGCCTTCCCATATATATCATATATTCTAACCAGAAGTCAAACCAGAAAGGGGCAAAGGAGTGAGTAAGTAATAAGACTAAAAGCAGTAAGTATAGACAGCAATCCAAAGAACATAAGTAGGTTCTAAGGCTTTTCAATTCTGAAGTTTCAATTCTAAAGTCAAGATGGGCCAATTATTACTCATTTTTATATGAAATAATTTCTTAGATTCTCATGTAACAGTTCTACTACTGCATCTTTTGATTAAGTAAATATATAATGACAATATAACAACACTAAATGAGTATATGGATTCCTGAAACCTTTACAAGAAAGTCAGCTAGGCAGTTTAGTGGATATAACACTGGAGTTAGGAATACCTGAGTTCAAATCCTGCCTGAGAAAGTTACTGGGTGTGGGACCTGGGCAAAGCACTTAACCTTTCTCAGATTCTGCTTCCTCATCTGTAAAAGAAAAATAATAGCATCATCTTTTTCAAAGGATTGTTGTGAGGATCAAATAAAATATTTGTAAAGTACTTTCCAAACTTTAACATGTGAGTTGTAACAATAACTGTCATTATAATTACCAATATCATCCCCACCACCTCAGACCTGAAGTCCGCAGGCTCTACAGAAGTTTAGCACTGAAGTAAGAAAATAAGAATCAAGGGAAGAGTCTTAAGGACATATGAGACCTGAGCATATTTTTATGAAGAAACCAGTGGGAACTTTACTATTCTACTTGAGGGTATCAGGATCATTCCAGCCACCAAGCTGAAACAACAAAAAACAAAAAACAACTCAGTGGCCGCCCCCCAACCCCTCACTTTCCCATCAATTGCCAGATCTAATCACCCACTCCTCCATGACCTCTCTAGCACGCAACCTCCTCTCCACTGGCAGAGCCTAATTCAGACGCTCCACGCCTCCTGCCTGGACTACTGCCAATTGCCTTTGGTTTGATACTCATGAAAGATTCTCCCTATTTCAATCCATGTTCCAAAACGGTTGCCAAAGTGCTTTTCCTAAAGCACAGATCTGCCCATGTCAATTTACTAACTCAATAAAATGTCAGTAGCCTCCATCACTTTAGGATAAAATATAAGTACTTGTTTGGCATTTAAAGCTCTTCATAATCTATATTACTTATTACTCTCCAATCCAACCTTTCCAGCCTTATCACATATATTCTATGAATCTAGTCAAAAATAGCCTGCTATTCTTTACATGTGACATTCCATTTCCTCTCTCTGTCTTCACACTGGTGGTTTCTATGCCTAAAATGCTCCTCCTCCAAGCCTCCACCTCTTGGAATCTTTGCTTTCCTTCAAGATTTAGCTCAAGTACCACCTTCTTTACAAGCTGCTAGAACCCTTCTCCCTCAAAGTCATCTGGCATCTGCTTTATACGACCTTTACATACACCTATATTATGCAGGTTATACCTAGGGTTTGTTTGCTCCATTAGAATGTTAGCTTTTCCAATCATATCTCAAACTATACTACAAAGAAGTAATCATTCAAAACAACTAGGTGGCCAAGAAACAAAAGTTGATCAGTGTAACAGATTAAGAACATAATACACCGAGGCAAACAAGCACAGTACCCTAGTCTTTCATAAATCTAAAGATTCTAGGTCCTGGGGCAAGAATTCACTATTCAACAAAAACTACTCAGAAAACTAGAAAGCAGTCTGGCAGAAACCAGGTGTAGATGGCATACACCAAGCTAAGGTCAAAACGGATACATTACTTAGTAATAAAGGATACAAGAAGGTCTTAGACACAAAGACATCAACTAGAAGAACAAGGAAGAAACCCAATCTATCAACAGTCATTTGATAAAAATGCTCTAAATCACTAAAATTAGAAAAATGAAAACTAAATTAACTCTGAAGCTCAACCTCACCACAATCAGATTGGCAAACTTGACATTAAGAGGAAAATGGCAAATGCTGAAGGGGTTGTGGGAAATGAGGTACATTAATGAGATAATATTTGTAAAAATGTTTATTACAATGCCTGGCACTTAGAGACTTAATAAATGCTTGTTTCCTTCCCCATCCCCCTAATGTACTGTTGGTGGAAAACTGTGACTTGGTTCAGCCATTCTGGAATGCAATTTGGAACTATGCCACAAAAGCTATTAAATCATACATACCCTTTGACAAATCAATACTTCTGCTACTACATCTATACCCCAAAGAGATCTATGAAAGAGGTAAAGGACTCATAATGTATAAATATATTTATAGCAGCTCTTTTTGCAGTAGCAAAGAAGTAAAAACTGAGGGGTGCCCATCAATTAGGATTAGATAAACAAGTTATGCCCATATGAATGTGATGGAATAATGTCGTATTGTAATGAAATGATGAAAGGGATGGAACTCTGATTCAGTTCAGAAATCTTTACCAAAAAAAAACTGAGAAGACTTATATGAACTGATACAGAGCAAAGTGAGTAGAACCAGGAAAATAATTGATACAGTAACACCAATATTTTAAAGAAAATCAACTCTGAAAGACTTAACTCTGCAGCAAAATGACCAACCATGATTACAGAGAACTTATGATTAAACAGGCAATCCATATCCTGAGGTCATGAATTCAAAAGCAAGTACAGATTGAAATATGTAGATATAATACACGTGTACGTGTATTTAACATAGCCAATTCAAGAACACGTTTTGCCTGACTACATGTTTGTAACAAGGGTTTGTTTTTCTTGCTTTCTCAAGAGTGGAGGCAGGTGAGAAGGAAAGATGGTAGATCTCGATTTGAAAATAAAATAAAATTTAATTTAAAAAGAAAGGTGATCTGAATTATTGATTGTCTGTGGTCAGAGGGTTAGTAAAGCCTGCATTTGAACTTGTATCATCTGATCCAACATTCTTTGAATTTATGATTATAAGGATACGGAAGTAAGTTCAGGGACAGCCAAAAGAAATACTTCTCAGTAGCATCTTCATTAGCAACTAAGGATAATAACAGAGAATAGAGAGGTAACTAGTCTTTTCAGAGTCCAGGGCAACTGCTACCCGGGACATGGAGGACAAAATGGGGAAAATAGCAAAAAATGTACCTTCATACCCACTTTGTAATTCATGATGTTAAAATAATATAATCAAGTCAAATTTTAGGTGAGAGAGTGAAATAGAGTGGCTTAAAGGACAGAACCATCAGAGTGAGAAGGGATCTCTGAAGTCTCCCATTTAAAGTCTACCTCATGTGCTCAGGGGACCTATTTACTTTCTACTCCAGCAATTCATTTCAATTAACACTTGAGTACCTATACACCAGAAACCGAGCCAGATAATGGATACACAAAAATAAAAACTGAACACAGTCTCTACTCTCCAGAAATTACTACTGAAAATATAATCTATACAAAGGAAAGCAAGTACAACATATATACAAAGAAAAACTATTTTTCATTTCAAGAAGAAAACAGTGACAACTGGAAAGGATTGGGAAAGACATCAGGTAGAAGGCGATCCCGAACAGCTCTCTGACGGAAGCTAGTGATTTCTAGAATCCATGTGTCAACTGAAGAAGTATATGAACTTGGATGGAAAAAAATTACAACAGAGCCCTGACCTTAAAGGAAATCAGAAAGTAAAGCGTCATACATACAGGGAACAACTGTGCGAAGATGGAACACAGTAAAGTCTCTGGAAGACTGCTCTTCATATAGCCACAGGAAGGAAGGCCGTGTCCCACCATCCAGATCTAGATCCTTCCACTGGACCCAGGCGGATCCTAAGGAGAACGTGAGGCTGATGCACATCACGGCATCAACTCCCTGATGTCACGGTCCTTTTCAAGAATGGGGGATAAACAACAACGACAGCAGCCTAAGGAAGGAAAGGAGCACTAGGATAACTTGCCCTCTGATGGGGAAAGGTGTTAGAGCATACAGAGGGAAGATGAGGTATGAAGAGAAGGATAAAGAGTAATGAATGTGTGATGTACCAGAGTCTAATTAAGGGCTAGTAAGGAGGGTAAAGTAACCCATGTAATCCAATAAAGAAAAAAGTTTCTAAGGAAGTGGGGGGGGGAGGACTGACAAAATGAGGAAAAGAAAGAGTCATTACTTTCTTGGTGGGAGAAGGTTAAATTGATGAATGCTCCTACAGGTGAAGAAAGAAAGTCTGTGAAGGGAGATGAGAACCTTCTTAAGTGTGTCACCTAGGGACTTAGGGCTTGAAAAGTCTCCTTTTTGGGAGGGGGGTGGCAACTAGTACCTCGGGGAGTGGGAGATAAAGTATGGACCCAGGGAGATCCTGGGGAAAATAGAGATAGGGGGAAGATAATCAGAGGAACATATAGATCAATAGGCAGTTACATAATCAGGGACCTGGTGGGGCAGGGGAGGGGTCCTACCATGAGGCAGTGTTCTCTCTAACCACTAGCACTGACAACATTCTGGGAGTGAGGCATAATGATAAATGGAGGTCCACTAGGCAAAGACTACATACAGAGCAGTGGCAGAAATCACCTAGAGGGGAAAGCCTAGAATGTGTGCTTTGGAAGTTTTATTTGAATTAGGAATACAGAGGACAGAGACCAGGCAATTACAGGGGTCTGAATCAGAAAATAAAGATCTACCACAGACAGAAAGAGAAGACAGACGATGAAGGGAGTGAGAGACGATGTTTTTGAAAAAAGAGCAAAAAAATGAAATTTTAAAAACTAATAAATAGGACTAGTTGAAGGGAAGGAAAAGAAAGGGAAAGTGACTGAGATGAGTAAAAGGGGGGGGAAGAATTACATAACCAGATAAAAGCAGGAAAGAAAGAAAAAAAGGAATGAGTAAATCTCAAAAAGCAAAGGAGAAACAAAAGGAAGGAATCAGAGGTGAGAGGAAGAGAGCCGGTGGTAACAGGGCCACCTTAAAAAAGATTAAGGTAGAGTAACTAAAGGAACACAGTATGGTATTTACAACTGGGGTGGGGGAGCGGCAGGGAGGGTGGGGGTAGAACAATATTAGGGACAGACTGAGAAAACATAAACCTAATTCTTATAACTTTAAACGTGAATGGATTAAGCAATCCAATAAAATGAAAGTAAGTGGCAGATTTGGTAAGAAAACAATATGTGGCTTAGAAGAAACATTTAAAAAATAAAGATATTTACAAAATAAAACTTTGGAGACGCAAAAAAATTTACTAGGCATCAAATGAATTAAAAAAAATCAGAAGTTGCAATCATTCTTTCTGACAAATCAAACATATACCTCAAAAAAATAAAAAGGAAATTATATTATGCTATAAGGAATCACCAAATTAATATTGGTAATAAACTTATATGCTCCAAATACCTTAGCATACAAATTCACAAAGTAAATATTATCTAAGCTAAAAGAAGACACAGCCAGTAAAACAACAGTGACAGGAGACATAAATATCCCTCTCTTACTTTTTGGAAAAATCCAACAACAAAAAATATACAAAAGGGAAAATATGGAACTGAAAAAATGTCTGGAGAAACCAGAGTTTTTAAAAATTTATACGTGTTCTAAAGGGTACAGCAAAAATATTATTTTATTCAGCACCACATGAAACTTCTACTAAAATCAATCATGTACACGGATACTGAAAACAAAAATAAAAAGGCAAAAATAGTTAACATAGTCTTACAGACCATAACACAATAAAAAGAGCAATTAGTTTAGGGGTCACAAAGATTCAGATCCAAAAGGAGATTTAACAATGAAATTCTAAATAATGAGTGGGTCAAAGCACAGAAACAATAATTACGCAAAAGAAAAGGATAATGATGAAACAACATAAGAAAAGTTCTAAGATGCAGTTAAAGTAGTCCTGGGGGAAAATCATATTCTTACAAAAATAAATAAAAAAAGAGAAAATTAGTAAACTGAATATGTCATTTTTAAAAATCCAAAAGTTGAAAAACAAACCTAAAATAAGTACAAAAGAGGAAAGAGATAAAAGTGGAAACAAAAAGTCCCGTAGAAATGATTTTTTTAAAAATCTAAAAGATGAAAAGAACAACAAAATTGCTAAGCATATAGCAAACTGATTTAAAAGAGAGCAGACGATAAAATCAATAAAACAGTAAATAAGCAAGGTGAATCAAAACAAAACCAGAAGGAATAGAAAAGAATAATCAGAACCAACTGTACACAGAAAGAAACTGAGAATAGAAAAGAAACAGAATATCTTCAAAAATAAAAATCCCAAACTATAAGAAGACCAGAAAGAGATTTTAAATAACCAGAGCTCATAAAATAAAATGGATCTAACTATAAAGAAAATACCAAAGAATAAAACTCCTGGTCTTGATAGATTTACAGAAGAATTCTATCAAATTTTTAGAGAATTATTAGTGCCTATACTTCATAAATTATTCTGAAAAACTAGGAAAGAACTCTACCAGAATCCTTTTGTGAGACATAGTCCTAATACTTAAACCAAGAATGAAGAGAATAGAGAAATAATAGCGTAGGACAAAATAATCAATTAGCATTTACTCGAAAATTTTGATGAAAAACTGAAAAATGACTACAGTGATTTATCCAAGAAATCATTCATTCTGACCAAGTAAGATTTATATCAGGGATACAAGGATGGTTCAGCAGAAGGAAGACAATCAACATAATTAATTATATTAGAATCCAAAACCACAAATTATGAACATGTACCATTGTATCCACATATAGTATATGATTAAATTTATATGAAATACAGAAAAATTTTAAAAATAAGATAAAGATGATCATAGAGTCAATAGGGAACTATTGAGGTTTAATTTAATGAGTAGGAAAGGGACATGGTCAGCTCTGTACACACCAATTATGATGACAATGAGAAAAGCCAATTTTTCAAGATATTTAGGGAGAAAAAAGAGAAGGCTAGAACAATACTACATAGGGCAGATGAGTCAAAGGGAAGGCTATTTTTTAGGACTGGTGAAACCTGCACGTGTTTGCATGTCAAAGTGGCTGAGGTAGGAAAGAAGAGACTAAAGATAAGATACTAGATGAAAGGATGAAAAAACTTGTTTTCTTTGGCTCCCCAGGAAATAATCAGAAGTAACAGGTAGAAGCCGCAGAGAGGCAAATTTGTGTTTTTTTTTTTTTAACTCTCTAATAAAAACTTGAAAATAGAACGGATTGTTTTGGGAAAGAGCAGGCTCTCTCCTCACTAAAATAACTTCAAACAAAGGCCGTATGACCTATTCAACATGGATGTTGTAAAAGGGATTGTTGATCAGGTACAGGTTGGACAAAATAGCCTCTGAGGTCCTTTCCAATTCAGATTCTGTGTTATTTCTCATTTGTTATGTTTTCCTTTAATGACATAAAATGTATACTAGAGGTTCAAAATCCATTCAACCAACATTTAGGAAGTTTTATGTGTAACAAGCCATGCAATGCACTGAGAGTATAAAAATAAAGATACAGTCTCTTCCTAAAAATAGTTACAGTTTTCCACAGTAAGTTTATGACCTAGGGAATTAAAAAAAAGATAATGATTATAAGTTATATGGAAAATCTATTCTTGCTATTTGTGATAGCTCTCAGAATGTCTGCTATGAAAAATCAACCAACTGATCATCAGCAAAGTCAATACGTGCTCTTAGACCAGATGGCCTAAACATTCTGCAATTTCTGGACTACAGAAGTTTCATTTTATATTTATTCATTATATTCTCACAGAACCTTCTCCATAAACAATTTTGATTTGTAGGAATGTGGCACAGAAAACTTCAACAAAGAAAGCTGGTCTACAAAATTATTAATGAGAAAAATGTTCCTTTGAAGGCTATATTCATCTGTATCTTATAGGTTAAATAAATAACTAAGTCTCAGAAAAAAATGGTTCTTACTAATGTAAACATGTATTACATATCAAAAAAACCATTTAAATAACCAATAGTAACTAGCAGTGGCATGAGTTTGAAATCTAAACCTAGAAGTAAAATTCAGCAAAATGGCTTCCTTCCCACTCACCCACACAACAAAATATTCTGGGAATGCTCCTTAAGAGAATTTCTCGATGAGGCAAAGAAGAGTCACTGCCAGCAGCCGAGGCCCAGCATTCCCAGCTCTGCCTTGGCCAGGCAGTCATAGAGTGTCCAGCAGCCGTTACGGGTCAGGAAGTCTGCCACAAAAGACTCTGAAGTCCACAAAAGGGAGAACTGGAAACAGAGGGGGCAAAACAAGGCCAGGCTGAGCACCGACTACAGTCAATACTCTCATTTCATGTTAACTTATTTAATGAATTCAGCTTTTCTGGGTTACTTAGTTGGTAAGCAATAGAATGCCATATACTTTCCTAGATGGTTTTTTAAAAAGAGTTAAATATTTTATGCAGTTCTACATAGCTTTTTCCAGGACCTCCTTATTATAAGCATTAATGAAGGACTGAGAAGTAATGGGCATCCTTAAAACAGTCTCATCTAGGCAGAGGTTAGCATAATACTGATATAACATTTTCAGACGTTTTGAGTTTCTCTTAATAGAACAGAATCAATGAGCAGAACTCAGGTGTTTGTGAATACCATGTTACCTATGATACACTGAAAGCATACTTGAAAGCAAAAACAACTACTACTACTACTGCTACAACTACTACTACTACTACTACTACTACTACTGCTGCTGCTGCTGCTGCTGCTGCTGCTGCTGCTGCTGCTGCTGCTGCTACTGCTACAACACACACACGTATACAGGGATCTCTTTTCATAGATTCCTGCTTGGGAAGTAGCTGTATCAAGGCAACAAGAATGATATATTATGTTAAATTTAGCAAGCAGATAACAATACCATTTATGCAAGTTATATGAACAACTTACATAAATATGTATGAAGTGACACAAGCATTACATTTTGTGATGTTTCAAAAACAATGAAATATTAAAGAGAATGCCACTATAGATCACTCCCATTCCAGTATTCTTTGGTCCAATCAGAACTGCCTTCTCACTATTTATTCCTCTGTGCTCTCTCTCTCATTTCTGACCCTTTGAACTGACTGGACCCTATGTCTGGATCTCACTCATCTTCTCTGATCCTTAGAATCCCTCATTTTTTCAACTGAGCTCGAACACCATTTTTCCTAAAGCTTTCGCTGATCCCCTCCTACACCAAGAAATAACCTTGTATTTATTTTATATATACTCTGTCTTCCCAGTTAGAAAATAATCCTTTGAGGGTAGAAATTATAGCATTTTTGTGTTAGTACCCACCCTGCCTAGCACAGTGCCTGGAAAATAGTACGCACTCGATGCTTGCTAATTACTTGCTTGAAATCACAATTATGTTTCCATATTTATTTCTGTATTAACTTTTTATATTACCTACACTTTCCTTTCTAGACTATCACATCAAAGTAATCTAATAAGAAGAAGAGAAATATTACAGATTTTGAGCTACAAAGAACTTTACAGAATACAGAATCCAACCTATTCTTTCTATTGATGAAAAAAATTTCACAGAGATTAAAAGGTTTGTCAAGGGTCAGTCAGGTCTTCCTAACATGAAGCCTACTGTTCTATCAAGTTATTTTATTAAGCTATAAAATGTATTTGACCAAAAAATACATAAGCCACTAATCTGTTTAGCATTATTACCCTTTCATAGAATTACATATGCATTACAAGTAACTTATATGCAAAAAACATCAAAATGCCCTTGAAATGCAACCCAAAGTAACATTCTTCTCTAAGTACAAAGGCACACTATAAAAAGCCAAGAAAATGCAATTCTAAGAATAAAAAATCTAGTTCACTTCAGTCAAAATGCGTCCAAGATTTTGTCAATTTTTTATTGTTGTAACCTGCCATCTTCACACTTACAGAAATTTCTGGAAATAGATACTTAACGCTGTTTACCAACAGCTTCCAACGCTCATAATCAGGCACCCAGTTTCCAAAATATCCTAAAAATAATTATTCATCATATAAAGTGTGTACCTAAAGGATTATATTGTTTTGATAGTACATAATATAGTGAAAATATGCTCTCTGGAATGCCTGTTTCATGTTTGATAGTTAACAAACTTTTTTTTATCCTAAATCTTTTTGTTTCCCACTGCTTTAATCTTCTAGTAATCAATGAAACCTAACTTCTCCAATGACACAGTAGTCTTGCCACCCTTCTCCATATTGCCTTCACTTTCCCTCAGTTCAAGAATTGAGGGAAGGGAACTGCAATACTCCTTGCTCCCCAGTGATACCTTGAGATTCTCTCTGCCTCCATCATTCAGTAACCTCCAGTCTTTTGAGGTACATGCTTTTCATAAATACCACCCAGTCAAAATTCTGGTAATAGTAGTCTACAGACCTCCAAGTCTTTCTGTTCTTTCCTCAAAGGGTGCAGTACATGACTTCTAATTTTTCTCTCCTCCCTAACTCTTGCCCTTATTCTAGGGGACTTCAAAATATATACTGACTCTTCTTCAAACACCCTAACCACTCAGTTCTTCCACTTATTCACTTCCTAAAACTTACTCCCTCTACCCTACCTCAGTCGCATGTAAAAATGATCATACCTTTGATCTTGCTATCATTCACAAATGCACCACCTCCATGTTCAAGAATTCTGAGCTTTCCACCTCTCCTCCTGCCTTCTTTGACCAAACCCTACTCTCCATCCATACAGTGATCTCCAATTCCTCGGCTCCTCAGCTCTCTCCCAGAGTATCTCTCCTGCACTAGCTACACTGTCCTCCTTTCCCTATCTTGACCATTTGGTAAACCAGTTCAATTCTATGATGTTCTCTTTCCTTGAGTCACTGGATCACTTTTCATATCACTGATTGCGTCCTGTCAAACTTTAGTCTTGAATCAGTCCCATAACTCATCACCTATGTTCCTACATACTTGTTGGTGAACGTAGATGGAGAAAATCAAGCAAGTGTTCCGACTGGGTCCACTACAAATTTATGTTACACAACCTCAACTGGGTCCTCCACTGTTACTAGGCAATCCTGCCATATTTCCCTTATCAACTCATTATCCTACTCCCCACAGCAGTTCTTCCACACTTTTTCATCCCTCTTCAAATCTCTCATAGTTCCCCTTTGCCAGGCTTCTTAGCATAGAACTTTGCCTCATATTTTAGAGAAACTCAAGGGTCTTTGCTGTGAACACCTTCTCTCTTCTTCCCCATCTTATTTCACCCATATGCCTTCTGCCACTATCTCCTTCACTCTTGTTTCACATGATGATGGGGGGCCCTGTGATCACCACTCTTATCACTTATCTTCAATCTCTCCTTGTCTACTGGCTCTTCCCCTATTTCCTACATACATGCTCCATCTCTCTCCCAATCTGGAAAAAACTCTCACTTGATCCTTCCATACCTGATAACTATTGCCCTTTATCTCTCTTCTGCCCTTTCTAGCTAAACTCCTTGAGAAAAGGCTTTCTACAATAAGCACCTCTACCCTCTCCTCTTCTCACTAACTTAAACCCTTACAATCTGGTTTCCACTCTCATCATTCCACTAAAACTGCTCTCTCCAAAGTTACCATTGATCTCTTAGTTGCCAAATCCAATGGCTTTCTCTGAGTCCTCATTCTTTTACCTCTCTGTAGCCCCTGACATTGCTGATTACTCTTTTCTCCTTGATATTATCTTCTTTCTAAGTTTTCCAGATACCACTCTCTCCTACTTCTCCTTCTACCTATCAGAATACGCCTCAGTCTTCTTTGCCATATCCTCAGTCAGGTCATACCCTCTGACTGTAGATGTCCAGCAGGGTTTTGTCCTAGACCTCTTCTCTTTCTGTACTACTTCACTTGTACTACTACACTTCGTGATCCCATCAGTTCCCATGAATGTAATTACCATCTCTATGTTGATGATTCTCAAATCTGCCTTTCGAGCCCTAACCTCTCTGCTGTCCTCCAATCTCACATCTTCTACTAAAGCATCTTAAACTGAATGTCTAACAGACATCTTAAATTCAAAATATCCAAAACAAAACTCATTATGTTTCCTCCATAGGATACCGCCCCCTGGGGCAGGCACTGGATGGATTCAGGGGGCAATAGTAGACTCAGGTGTAAGTGGGAGACGTTAAATAAAAATAAGGGTTAACCTAAACTAACCCCAAGGGGGTGCTGAGTAATTTTTTTAAAGGAGGCAGTAGGCCAAATAAGTTTGGGAACCTCTGCCAAACTATCCCCTCTTCCTAACTTCCCTATTACTGTTAAAGTACCACCATCCTCCCAGTCCCTTAGGCTTGCAACCTAGGTTTCATCCTCAATTGCTTACTATCTCTGACATCCAAATCTGTTAAGAGCCCTACTGATTTCACCTTTACAACAACTCTCAAATACACCCCCCTTTTCTCCTCTGACATCAATGACCCCTTTACTCAAATCTACTTTATTGAAATTTCTATAATCATTACATATGTACTAAAATATTATTAAGCTATCCTCAAAAAACTTCCAAATATACAGAGATTTTCAAGAGATCTCTAAAATAAATGGTGGTTCTGAAACCCAAGTTCTATATATGTAAAGAAACAACCCATATTCATGGCAAAGTATGGTTGTTTTTAGACTAACAATAATAATAGTTACCATCTATATAGCATGTACTTAAAGTACTGTCAGGTGGTGAGAAAGAGAGTATTTCCTATATTTTTCAAATAAAAAGTAAAAAATTTCATATACAATGAACACAGCGCCAGCCCTGGAATCAGGAGTACCTGAGTTCTAATCAAACATCAGACACTTAACACAAAACTAGCCATGTGATACTGGGCAAATCAGTTAACCCCAATTGTCCTATCTTCCCCTCTTCCTCAAAAAAAAAAAAGGAAAAGAAATTTCATATACAAAGTAGAATTTCTCAATTCAATTCAATACATTTAATAGGTTGGTACTTTGTGGTGCAGGGGAACATAAAGATGTACACAACAGTGCCCACCTTTCAAGGAGTTTATAAACTAACAGATGAAGTAAAATATGTGCACAAATAGATATAAAACAGGTTAAGGTACAATCTGTTAAAAAGTATCATGGGAATTAAAAGAAACTATTTCTGACTGAAATAAGGAAAGATTTCATACCAGAAATAGCATTTGGACTGGAATTTGCACTTCAATAGGATGAGATACCAGGGAATTCAGGCAGAGGGAACAATAATAAGCATAGTGTGAAAATAGAAAATTTCAAGACAAGCATAGAGAAAGTTGAATGAATAGACATTCATGGCTGAAATATAAGGCATGTAAAGGGAAGCTGTAGAAAATGAAGCTGACAAAGTAGGTTGGTGTCAGTACAGGAAGGCCTTAGAATGCCATTACTCTAACAAGTATAAAACACTAAAGGATTTTAAAGCAGATGGAGGTATGTACTTCAATAAGTATATTCCAGGAACACTGTATAGTAAAGACTAGTGGGGCAGGACCAGTCAGGAAACGAATGAAATTGTCTCAGCTAAGAAGCAGCAATGCATAGGTAGAAAAAGTAATGGACTCAAAATCAGTTTTGAGCCTTCCTTACCATTTTGTAGCCATGTGACTACAGACAAGTTAAACTTACCTCTTTTGGACCTGATATACCTCATCTGAAAAGTGAGAATAATACTTGAACTCCCTAATTCACTGTGTTGTGAGGAAAGCACTTTGTAAAGTGCTATATAAATAAATATGAGGTAACTAGGGCCTGAAGTAATATGGAAGAAAAGGAATGGGGGGAAAAAAGACAAATACAAGAAACAATGAGCAAATGGAATTCTTACTGTATAATGCATTGAGGTTTTATTCCTGCTTTTAGGTATACTATCTTCTGATTAATTATACCATTGAAAATGGAAGGTATTACCCTAAACATACATATCAGAACTAATATATCCAAATGAGTATTGAATTTGAAAGTAGTGACACCTTGAAGAACTATATACTTATTATAGTGGTGCTGCCATTGGTCAAAATCTGTCTTGAATGTTGAAATGGTGCCACTAACAAGATTCTTCTAAGAGGAGAACACAGAACTGACTGCACAGGACATCTCTGGAACATAAGTCCTTCAGTTCTCTGCTTAATTTCAGCGAAAAAGGACAAGTACCAAAATGTAATCTCATTTACAACTAGAATCACAAAACCACAACATAGCTTTAAAAGTGTTTTTGTCAGAGTAGATACGTAAAGAATATGTACAAGTGGTTTTCAAAAGAAGAAATTTAAGCAACCAAGTTAAATGAAAAAATACTCCAAATTACTAATAATTAGGACAGTGCAAATTAAAACAATTCTATGGCGGCACCTCAATACCCATAAGATTGGTAATGTTGGCCAAAAAAAGGAAAATAACATACCCTGGAGGGAGAGTATGAATTGATCTAACAATTCTGGAAAGCAATTTGGAATGATGCTCAAAGAGTTACTGGAATGAGCATACCTGGTAATCCAGCAATATTAATTTGGGGTAATATGGACAAAAAAAGGAACTCATATGAAAGAAGGCATTTAAAGCAACCCCTTTTGTGTTTACCGAGCAGTTCTCAACCTGTGGGTTGTGACCCCTTTGGAGGTCAAACAACTCTTTCACAGGGGTCACAAGGGTCGCCTAAGACCATCGGAAAACACATATTTCCGATAGTCTTAGGAACCAAGACACCACACTCCTCTATCCGTCTCCAGGTGGGTCCATCCACATACGAGTATTAAAGGGTCGCGGCATTAGGAAGGTTGAGAACCACTGTAGTTAATCAATAACTGAAAACAAGAAGAACACCTTTGGGGATATGGCTGTAAAAAATATGATTTACAAATACTACTGTGCCATGAGAGATGACAAAACGTATGGTTTCAGAGAAACCTGGGAAGATCTATGTGAACTCATATATAATAAAGTAAGAAGAATCAAGAGGACAGTCTATACACCACCAACATTGTAAAAACAACTTCAAGTGATCTAGAAACTGATAAATACAATCAACAACCACTACTCCACGAGACCAAAAATGAAGAACCACCTGAAGGCATGACAGATTCAATAAGAAGAATGAAACACTCATCATTGGACATTTGTTTTACCTGACTATACACATCAGCTATAAGAATTTTGTTCTTCACACCACTCCCCCAAGAGAGGAAAGGAGATAGAAGAGAAAAAGAAATGCTCTTAATTTTTAAATATTTTTAATTTTTAATAATCTCTGGTGGAAGGATGTTAGTGACAAAAAGAAGGCCCCATATACACCAAAATATTTATACCAGCATTTCTGTGAAAGCAAGAAATTTGAAACAAAGTAGGTAGTCATCGACAAAAAAATTGTAGTATGTGAATGTAATCAAATATTTTTATTGTGTCATAAGAAATGATTATCCCAGTAAATAGGGCTCAGAAGAATGGAAAGAATTCCAGAAAGCAAAGTAAACAGAACTAAAAAATCCAAGTGTCCCAAAAGTCTTAGTGACGTTTTAAAGCTTTAATAATTACTAAGACTGGGGGGGCGGAGCCAAGATGGCGGCGTAGCAGCAGCAACACATCGCAGCTCTCACATAGCCACCCCAAAATACCCATAAAATAGGACTCTAAACCAATCCTGGAACTCCAAAACGCACACAAAGATACTTCCCACTAAAGTCA
>CM053582.1:460093771-460104603 GCA_028627135.1 Pseudochirops cupreus | reverse complement strand
GCCATCTTGGCTCCGCCCCCTACCCCTGCTTTTTTTAAAACTAAAACTGAAGCATAATATATTCTGCTTTAGCTTTTTACATATACATATCTCTCTGCTTCAGATTTTTTTTTATTTTATTTTTTGCTTTTTGGAGGGCAATTGGGGTTAAGTGACTCGCCCAAAGTCACATGGCTAGTGTGTCAGGTGTCTGAGGCTGGATTTAAACTCAGGTCCTTCTGACTCCAGGGCTGGTGCTCTATTCACTGCGCCACCTAGCTGCCCCCAGTTGTGTTTCTTATAAACAACATGTTATAGTATTCTGCTTTTTATTCCACTCTGCTATCTGCTTCTGTTTTATGGGATGATTAACTCCATTCATGTTCACAGTTATGGTTACTGTGTATTTCCCTCCATCCTATTTTCCTCTATGTTTATATTTTTCTCTCTCCTTTCACCTTGTCCCTTCTCACCTGTGTTTTGCTTCTGACCACTGCCTTCAGTCAGTAAGTTAAATTTTTATACCCAGCTGAGTATGTATGTTATTCCCTCTTTGAGCTGAATCTGATGAGAGTAAGATTCAAACAATGCTTCCTACCTCTTTTTTATTAAGGTAATTTGTTCTGTGAAGTTTAGATTCATTTAAATGACTTGAGGACCTGTTGGGCCATATGTGTTTTTATTTGTGATTTATGTACTTGTCTGATTCATACACTTGCAGTACAAACTCCAGTAACCCACCACAAAACATTAAAGCACAATGTGCCTATTATTCTTTAGGCATCTGCATTTTTTAGGTTCTAACTTGAAACTTTGGTGTACAACTGTGCAAAGCCTTGAATGTGGTATCTAAGGTTTTCTGATAGTTCTTACTAATCATGGTCTGATACTCATTTTCTGCATATTCTATGATTTTAATAAATTCCTTGGCAGTTTGTACATCATCAGTAACAGTACAATTGAGTCTCGGACATCTTTGTGACTAACCAACTGAACATTGCCATCTTCATTGTAATGGAGCTGAATCCTTAGCACTGCAGCCACATGAAGCATAGGTGGTGTGATGGTAAACTTCTCCTCTGATCTCCAGTTACCATTCTAGAAGTTTTTAATGCTGCAATTGGTGACTCTCAATACAGACAATAACAGCCTTTTGCCTATCTGTAATTTTAGCATAAACAGTATAGAAGCTGTTAGAATATTGATCTTTTACATAGGCCCTCAAATGTATTGTCACAGGATACCTTCCATGACTCCATCTATGTCCTTAGGTTGGGGGTTGCTTGTTTCTTTCTGTAAGAATTCTCCTGGGGGAGCATGATTGATGGACTTGGCAGCTATCTGTACCTCTTCATCCAACATCCAATTGTTGAAGTCGTCCAGCTTGGGCTGCTCTGGCCTAGCCTGGTGGCTCATGCAGAAATTTTCTTTTAAAAAAAAAACAAAACCAAAGTGATGAATAGATTTGGAACTCAAAAACTACTTTGATGGGATATAGCCTCTCATAACCAAATCTGAACATAGGAAGAACATTTGAGATCTCTGCAAACAAAAGTAGCTAATCTTGAAGAAAGAGTGTCACAGGACAATTCGGAAATTATTGCTCTTCCCACAAAAATGTGATGAATCAAAGGCCTGAGTAACATACTTAAGCAAATCATTCAGGGAAATTCCCCCAAAATATTGGAAGCAGAAAACAGAATAGAGTCTGTGTATTGCTACTAGAGATAAGCAATGTTCAACTCACTTCTCAGTTAGAAATGTTGTCTTTGAGTTTGAGTTCAGTATCAAACACATTTTGAAGGTAGTCAGAAATAATACATTCATCTACCAAGAAAAAAAGTTTGCATATTGTTCCTCATTCATAAGAAATGAAAGAGAAGACTACAATATAATCTGAAAGTCAATTTGGTCCTCTAAAATAAAATATTCTGCTAAGTTGAGAACAACAAAGACTAATGAAAAGGATGGTATTTTCAATAAAAGAGAAGCATTTCAGTTATTCTTAAAGAGTCAGAGATGATCATGAAATAAAAATAGCTTAAGGGAAACAGGTCCACATAACATAAAAAGATCAAATGAGTGAAATCAGTGTTTACATTCTTCAATGATAAGACAAGACTTTTTTTTTTCAGGGAATGAGGACACTAGACCTCCCATGAAACAAGATAATATTTGTAAAGTGCTTAGTGCAGTGCCTGACACGTAGTGTTGTTGTGTTCAGTTGTGAACTACTTTTGTGACCCTGTTTTGAGGTTTTCTTGGCAAAGATACTAGAGTAGTTTGCATTTCCTTCTCTGGCTCATTTTACAGTTAAAGAACTGAAGCAAGCCAGATTAAGTGACTTGCCCAGGGCCACACAGCTAGTGAGTATCTGAGATCAGATTTGAACTCATGAAGATGAATCTTCTTAATTCCAAGCCCAGTGCGCTATTTAGCTGCCATTCTGTAGTAGGTACTATATAAATATTTTCTTTCCCTTACCCCCTTATACAAAGGCCACTAAGAAGAGGTACTGTGAATATATAATGAATATAACATAATAAATCATGAATATGAATAATTCTGAAAAGCACTGGAAGACTTTCATGAACTGATTCAGAGAACTAATGGACCGATATATGCAGTGATTATTACAACATAAATAAAGACAACACTAGAAAACAACAGAATTTGGGCGAAATAAAGGGGCCAATGTTTTTTCCAGACGACTGATACTAAGACACTTCTTTCCTTTGTGTTAAGAAATGTTGAACTGGGGCAGCTAGGTGGTGCAGTGATTAGAGCACCGGCCCTGGAGTCAGGAGGACTCAAGTTCAAATCTAGCCTCAGACACTTAACACTTACTAGCCGTGTGACCTTGAGCAAGTCATTTAACCCCAATTGCCCTGCCTTCCCCCCTTCAAAAAAAAAAAAAAAGAAATGTTGAACCAATGTAGTACCAAAAGGTTACATATGCTATTTCAATTGCAATTTACGCATTAGATGATTTTGCTTATATTGTTTGAGACAAAGTACTATGGTGAAGGCTATTTATTGGGAATTGATTGTTGTATCTACAAAATGTATCGATTTTGGTGGGGGGAGGAGGGAAGGCAGGGCATTTGGGGTCAAGTGGCTTGCCCAAGGTCACACAACTAGTAAGTGTTAAGTGTCTGAGGCTAGATTTGAACTTAGGTCCTCCTAACTCCAGTGCTAGTGTTCTATTCACCACCTTGCTGCCCCCAAAACGTAGCAATTTTTAAAAAATGAGTAAGCAGTTAAGGGAGATTATTAGTCTTTTTACTCAGAGAACAGTCTTAACCTCCTGTGGGTCCAAACAATATCGGTCTTACCAAAGAATTTTTTAGCAAACTAACATGACCTTATACTAACTTGGTTCATATTTGGCCATAGGAAGGAATGATAGTCAAGTGAGCAAGCAGTTATTAAGTGTCTTCTGTATGCTAGGTTCTGTGTTGAGCACTGGGGATACAAAGAAAGGGCAAGATACAGTCTCTGCTCTGAAAGAGTTTATAGTCTAGTGGACAGGGCAACATGAAAGCAGCTGTGTATAAAGAAGATCTGCTAGGATAAATTTGACATAATATCATAGAGAAGGTACTAAGATTAAAGAGGCTTCTTGCAGAAGGTAGAACTTTAACTGAGACTTGAAGGGAAGCCCAGAAAGCCAGGAAGTAGAGATGAATAGAGAAAGAGTTCCTGACATGAAGGAAAGCTGGAGAAAATGCTCACAGTTCAGACATTGGTTCCTGTTCCGGGAGGAACAGGAAGCATCAGAGTGTATGGCAAGAGTAAATGGTAAGCAAACTGGAAAGGTAAGGGTTAAATTTATGAAGCTCTTTAAAAGCCAAAAAAAGTGGATTTTTAAATTTGATGCTGGAGTTGAATAGGGGAGTGACATGGTCTTGGGTTGAAAGATGGACTAAAGCAGGGAAGAACTTGTGTTTGGCAGCCCAGTCAGCCAGCTATTTCAGTAGTCCAGGAATGAGGTCATGAGGGCTTAAATCAGGGTGGTGGCAGTGTCTATGGAGATTAGGTGTTTCAGAGGTAACATCAACAGGACTTGGGAACAGATTGGATATAGGGATGAGAGTGATAAATTGAGACGGACGCCTAGTTTGTAAACCTATATTACTCAGAGAGTGGTGATGATGATAATATCCTTGGTAACTAATCTGTGTTAGAGAATTCTTTAGAAAGCAAAGTACAATGTAGTCTTCCTGGTTTTATGGAGACTTACTCTTCTGAAATAGCCAATGCACCTAGTGACCCTTAATATGATGTAAGATGTGAGTATAAAAGGAGATAATGTGTGTGAATTCCTTTGGCAAGTTTAAAGTACTGTATAAATATCAATTATTGTTATTGTTATTATTTTTATCAGTATTATTATTGTATCCTTTGTTTCTAGAAACAATTATTTCTTTTGGGATTTCTTCACAGCTGCTTCTAATTCCTTCTGATTTGGGGAAATCTTATTTTTGTCTACAGTAATTGCTTTATTTCTTTTCTTTTTTTTGTTTAAAAGAAATAAATTACAGATAAATTTAATCTCTACTGCTCAAGTAAGAGATTTTTATATAGGCCTCTCAAAATAAAAAAGTAAATTTTTATGTTTTAGATTCAAATTCTTTTTTTTAATCTTGAAAACTATACTTCATTATCCTGTTTTATCTGCTTTATTGAATGTTAATCTAGCCTGGGTATACTGCTTTCAGATTGCTTCTTGAAAACACTGTTATTCAGTCTTAAGGAAGCCATTTTAAGTATTTTCAACCAGCTAGCTTTGCTTACTGAAAGGTTAATTTCCTTGTTTGTACTTCTAAGTGACTTTCCCAGGGCCATGTAAGTAGAAAATGGTGGAGCAGGTTGGAATCCAGACCTTCTAACTCCAAATTCCAAACTCTTTAAGACCTTTCGTTGCCTTTTTACTCAAAAATTTTTCTTTCTCCCTTAATACTTTTGTGATCTCAGGCAAGTCACTTTTCTTCTGGGCCTCATTGTCCTCATTTGCAAAACTAGGGTATCCCTAATGTCCCTTAGGGACCTTTCACTAAGTCCCTAAGATTCCCCTATCTTTAAATCCTATCATTTAGAATTCTGCAATGAAAGATTTTATTCCTTATTGTGAAATCTGTATAATATATATATATAATTTGCTTTTTTGGAGAGGGAAGGTAGGGTAGTTGGGGTTAAGGGACTTGCCCAGGGTCACATGGCTATTTTTTTTGTGTTAAGTGTCCCAGGCCGGAACTCAAGTACTCCTGACTTCATGGGTGGTGCACTGTGCCACCTAGCCACCCCAATCTGTATAATATTTTTTTTTAAAAAAAAAGCAACCCCTAGGGCAACAGTTTTACAAGTTAGATTTTACTTTATGTCTTACTTTTCTACAGACAAAAAAAGAGATAAGAAAATCAGCATAACTGATTAGTACATTAAAAAAATCTGGAAACATGTGCAATGTGTAGTGCCTGTGGACCTCCCCCTCCCATGAATAAGTGTGTTGGGGATGTCTTCTCTTATTTCTTCATTCAAGTCTTGCTTAATGTTTATAGTTTAGTTACATCCATGTTTGATTTTTTTTGTGGGTGGTCTATGTTTTCCATTCTATACTGTGTCCCTTGGATGGTAACTAAGTTCAAAATATTCTTTTTAGCACAATGGCCTACTAGTTCATCAACCTCTTCTATTTTTCTTTGCTCTACCTCATTCTCTTATTTGTCATAGCTTTGATCTCAGTATCATCTATGATGGTTCTGTCTCCATAATCTAGAACTTGGTCCAGGGAATATAAATACACAAAAACCACTCAGAGTTTATGTTTTGGCTCTGCAGAAAGAACTTGTGTTTTTGTCTGTGTGTGTGTTTTTGTTTAAAGACAACTCAGCAAAGTAAGGTGTTACATATATAGAGGTAAAGACAGTAAGTCTGTAGAGATTGTTAGATGAAGGAAAGATCACTGTGAACTTAGATATTCAGCTAAAGTTTTATGGAGGAGTTAGAAATTGGGCTGGGCCTTAAAAAATGGTAAGATATAGGAAAGTCAGAGTGGGGAAAAGGGATATTCCAGGTGTGAATAGTATGGGTGAAAACCTGGGAGGAAGGGAAAGAATGCTCATTTTCTGTTCCAAACTCAATTAGCATAACAGTTGGCTTAGTTTGGTGTCGTTGTGGGTATAAGAAGGTTTGAAAAAGGAAAGTAGTGAAAAATAACTTTAGAAACGTAAGTAGGAGTCAGATTATGAATGACCTTGAATACCTGATTCCAGAGTTTGTTATTTCATTCTGTAGCTACTAGAAAATCAATAAAGGTTTTTGAGTAGGAGAAGATATTTTATTTGCTACCTATGTGTTCCATGGGTTCAGAGTTATTTCATAGGGTGTTATAGAGATCCAATCATTATTTTAAGAGAAAGTCTGTTGCTTTGCTTTCTTAAATGAGAAGCAGTAGTGTAGATACTATGGCTATTATTGATCCTTGATGGTAAAAGTGCATAATAAATTCATGCATGGTTTTCTAACTGAGCCCTGCACGTGCATTTTATATATTTTCTTCTTCAGTCGTATTTTCACCTTGGAATTCAGCAGGTAGATGTTTGGTATGTAGAAATCTGATCATATCAATTTTCTACCACTCATTCAGTCCATGATGAAAACCAGGCCAGAATTTTAGTTTTCTGTTTTTATTCTTGAACTTAACTTGCCGTTTACAAAGGTTTCAGCTAGCTACTTTAAGAACTATTCTTACTCAGATAGTAACTTAGTGTGTGAGTAGAGCCAGGTCTGACTAAATAGAAATATTGCTTCATTGTTGACCAGTTCTTGACACTCTAAAATGGGAAACTCCAGTTTGATTTGGCTGCTCTTAACCTTCTTCCACCTGGATTTACAGACCAAAAGACTTTTTTTTCTTAGAAGGATTATATTTATAAAAAGTAATAATTTTATTTTAAAGTCTTTTATAGTGGATTACCATACTTAGTACTGTACTGAATTTATAAGTGAAATACCAGATAAGTAATCAGGACAGATAACAGATACTGGAAAATATCAAACTGGAGACCACTTGAAGATGCCATTTATTTTGTACATTTTGAGTTATTAAATTAATTTTATTTTTATGTTTTTGAAATGTGTTTTCTAACTATGTTTCCTTTTTCTTCTCCTAGGTTTCAAAATATCTTCCTTTGCTTGTAAGTCCTTCAGACTGCTTGTCCTCCAGGAACTAATCAATGGATTTTTATCATCTGAATGGGCATTAGGAGCATGAATATGGTGCCAAAAGACCTTCTTCCACTTCTCTGACTATGGTCCAAGCTTGATTCCGTGATTCATTTGGATATATTTCTGTTTTAAAGAGAGAAGTACGCATTGTTGCCATTCACCTGGCAGAAAAGACTACATTGTAAGATCATGGACCATACTAATAGGGAAAAAGATGAAAGACAACGTACAAGTAAACCCATGGCACAAAGGAGCGGACATCCTTCTCGACCATCTAGTTCTACTTCATCATCTGGGGTTCTTATGGTGGGACCCAACTTCAGGGTTGGCAAGAAGATAGGGTGTGGGAACTTTGGAGAGCTCAGATTAGGTAAGAAATGATTTATTTAAGGGACTTGTAATTAACAACCAATAACCTTAATGAGTTTTGGTATAGTCTAAGACAGTTACTAAGTTAAGTGAAAGGCTGCTGTTTTGTTTTCATTTTACTCTTTTTCTCAGCAGTTAGCTAGGACTTATGGTATAAGAGCTATTACTGGTTGGAACTACACTGATTCCATGTGGTACGTTTCTCCTTTTCTTTCCCCTAGCCAAAAGTGAATATGTTTTTTGTCAATTCATGAGCATAATCTTTGGAGATTTTTTTAAAAAATCTTTTTCTGGAAGTTTTAACATAGGAATTGGGCTAAAATTCCAGGGATGGAATTCCTGACAAAGAAAATGTTTAACCTTCTTCACTTGAGATTCACCTAAAGAATGGAGGATGGGGACGGCTAGGTGGTGCAGTGAATAGAGCACTGGCCCTGGAGTCAGGAGGACCTGAGTTCAAATCGGGCCTCAGACACTTAAAATTTACTAGCTGTGTGACGTTGGTGCAGTCACTCCATCCCAATTGCCCTGTCTTCCTCCCTCAAAAAAAAAAAAAGAGTGGAGGATGAATGACAGTCATTGCAGTTATATAGTTTGTGCTTAGATTATTGACCATAAAGCCTAACGCTTAGGTCTCTTTAGAAAATTTGGAGGAGAAAGGAAAAAATTCTTTCCATATCTGGCACCACAGCTCAACCTAGGAAACTGGGAGATAACCCTTGCTAGATTCAAATGTCCTTTTTCCTGTTGGGCTTTTAGAATTAATCCTGATGTTGTTAAAGATAGTGGAGGTTAGATAGACAATTTGTTCCAGGACCTTTAAGAGTTGAGAAGTGTGGTGGAGAGAAGACTGGCAAGAATATGAAGAGGGTGGGCATGGGGAAGCATTGCTTTTTCCCTTGGGCAGCTCCAGGAATATCATAAGAAGAGTTGATTAAAAGGGTACTTGTCGTGCAGAAATCATCAGGAAAACAGCAATCGGGCAAAAGATCTTTGGTTCCACTAGAAAATGTTGAGTTTCTAGGTATGAACTTCTTGTTCTCACCAGTGGTGAGCTGGCAACCTAGAGTTTGAAGGTTTATCAGACAGTGAATGACTTTTTCCCTCTACTGAGATGTGAGTGTTGGCATTAGCAAAGTTTGCTAAAACTTCTGCAAGAACTGATGAGAATGTGATTTAGATGTGTAATTTCACACTGCCTGACTTATCAGCAACTGTTGAGTTGCTTTAACAACTAGTGTTGTGAATATTCATGTATATAACATTTACTGATCTAACATCACAATGGTACATGAACTAAATTGACTGTGACAGAAACATCCTTGAAAACATTGTTTGTAGTAGCAGTGATTCTTTACTGTTTCATAGTCTATGAATGATGTTTTGATAATCCTTACCTTGATCTGTCATATAGACAATGAAAATGAAACTCACTCTCCTTAGAAATATTACAGTTCTTTTGACCTCGTAAAAACTCACTGCTTTATATCTCATTTATTTATTATGATATCTGCTGGTGCTCTTTACCAGCTACCTATCAGACTCTAAGATGGGAGTTATATAATCATTTTACTTCTATTAGCATAGTGAGAAGCATATAACACTGGACATAACAGGGGCGTATGGTACTGTTGGAGTGCAACTGAGATGGACTATGCACTGGAAAAACTATAGTTACAAATATGGGATCCAAATAGAAAGGAAGGGAAATAAAGGCATAAAATGATTGACCTCTGGGTTTCAGTTTATAGTTATAGTTTTTCTTTTCTTTGCAAGGTGGTAGATATATGACTTCCGAACTGAGAAACAGGAACTAATAAGTAGTACTTGCTGTTCCTTAGCTTCTAGTTGCTATGCTTATAGGCCCACACTATCATCGTTTTCATTTTGGTCACTTAGTGTCTATAATCTTTGGTACATTAAAAACGTTTTAGAGACTTTATTTGCAAACCCCTGCTTAATTATCTGAATTAAGAAATTAAGAGATCAGTTGCAAATTGCTTCCTTTCTTCTTTTTCCTGACAGTTTGGAACAGAGTTTATAATTAGAAGTAGTTACCAAGGATGTCCTCAGAAATATTTTGTACACAAAGAAAGTCACTTTGAGATATGTGTGTGATTTTTGCCTATAAGCATATGAGGTTATAAAATTCAAGGATAGAAAAAATGTTGAGATTGGTATCAAGGATATAGCCATAGGTAAGAGAAATAAATATATAATAAAGGATTAGGAATAAAAGGAGTTCTCATTTCTTTTGATATTGAAGAATAATTCCAGCAGGAAGTGATTGATGCTTAGGGTCTTGAATCATTTAAAACATAGAAGACTAGAGTATACAAGGACATGCTGCTCTTCTTACTTCTTGGCTAAGAGACCAAACCCATAAAGATGTTTATATGGGCAAATCTTACATTAACATTAATAATACTAGTGTTATTCAGGATTTATGCAACTCTTTGCCTCAGAGGAGATCAAGGTGTCTTATAGATTTCTTTAAACCATTTCTCAAAGATAGGTCATTTTAAAAATGTTATTGTAATTATCCTTGTAAAAAAACTGAATGCAGATTGTGCCTTCTGATGATTTGTTGACAGTCAGTGGGTAACTCATTCTTGTATTCCCATTGTGAATAGTAATACTTATTCCTGCTTGTGAGATTTTGTAGGAGAAGTCCCAATGTTTTTTGCCTGGGTAATCAAACCCTACAGTTTTCAGTCTGTGACCTGAAGTAAGTATTCCTAATTCATTCCCTGCTAAACTAGGGAATAAAATGAAAGCAGTAATTATGTCAGTGATAAATTTCAGACCCTTGGACTTCCTTTTGAGAGTACCATAAGAAAGTAAATACAGTAAAGGGATTTTTTAAAAAGTAGTAATGATGTGTTAACAGTATTGGATAAGTAAGTTTCAGGTAAAGAAACTTAGGCTAGGAATGGACTCTCCCACTCCCACTTTCTTGCTAATGAGGATGATAATAATAATAATAATAATAATAATAATAATAATTATTATTATTATTATACTTTATATTTGTACTAGACCTGTTAATTTCTCAAGGACCTTGAAGTGTATTTTCTCATTGTAACTTTTTCAGTAACCTCACAAGATAGAAAGAAAAAATAATGAGTTATATAGGATCAAGATCCTGGTCTTCTGTTTCCTCATTAAATATTCTTTTTTTTTTAATTTTGTCATAGGCATTTTTATTAACAGACCATTAGAAAAATAATCATGGTGAATTCACCTTTAGTTCA
>CM053582.1:460053604-460084967 GCA_028627135.1 Pseudochirops cupreus | reverse complement strand
CCCACCCACGCTCATTGAGAAGGCAGGCAATCCAACATAGGTTATACATATGTAGTCATGCAAAGCATATGTTCTATAATAGTCATGTTGTGAAAGACTAACCATATTTCTCTCCATCTTGTCCTGCGTCCATTTATTCTATTCTCTCCTTTGACCCTGTCTCTCTTCAAAAATGTTTGCTTCTGATTACCTCCTCTCCCCATTTGCCTTCCCTTCTATCATCCCCACCTCTCTTATACCCTTCCCCCCCTACTTTCCTGTAGGGTAAGATAGATTTCTTACTTAATTGAGTGTGTATGTTATTCTCTCCTTAAACCAAATCTGATGAGAGTAAGGTTCACTCATTCCCTCTCATGTCCCCCCTCTTCCCCTCCACTGTAAAAGCTTTTTCTTGCCTCTTTTATGTAACATAATTTCCCCCATTCTACCTCTCCACTTCTCCTTCTCCCAGTATTTTATCACCCAGTATTTTATTTTATTAGTATGTTATCACCCCTTAATTTTATTTTTTAGATATCATCACTTCATATTCAACTCCCCCTGTGCTATCTGTCTGTCTTTCTCCATCCGTCTGTCTGTCTGTTTATCTATCGATTCCTTCCAACTACCCTAATACTGAGAGAGGCCTCATAAGTTACAAATATCATCTTTCCATGTAGGAATGTAAACTGTTCAACTTTAGTAAGTCCCTTATGATTTCTCTTTTCTGTTTACCTTTTCATGCTTCTCTTGAGTCTTGTATTTGAAGGTCTTATTGTCTATTAACCTCTGGTCTTTTCAGCAAGAATGCTTGAAAGTTCTCTATTTCATTGAATATCTATTTTTTCCCTTAAATGTAGAAGCTGCTAAATTTTGTGGTATCCTGATTGTGTTTCCACAATACTTGAATTGTTTCTTTCTGGCTTCTCACAATATTTTCACCTTAACTTGGAAACTCTGGAATTTGATTACAATATTCCTAGGAGTTTTCCTTTTGGAATCTTTTTCAGGAGGTGATCAGTGGATTCTTTCAATTTCTATTTTACCCTTTGGTTCTAGAATATCAGGGCAGTTTTCCTTGATAATTTCTTGAAAGATGATGTCTAGGCTGTTTTTTAGATCATGGCTTTCAGGTAGCCCAGTAATTTTTAAATTATCTCTCCTGGATCTGTTTTCTAGGTTAGTTGTTTTTCCATTGAGATATTTCACGTTATCTTCTATGTTTTCATTCTTGATTTCTCATAGAGTCATTTCTTGATTTCTCATAGACTCATTAGCTTCCATTTTGGTCCATTCTGATTTTTAAGGAATTATTTTCTTCAGTGAGATTTTGGACCTCTTTTTCATATATTCAATTATTTTTTTTTAAAGATATTCTTCCCCTCATTGGCTTTTTGGACCTCTTTTGCCATTTGTATTAGTCTATTTTTTAAGGTGTGATCTTCTTCAGTATTTTTTTGGATCTCCTTTAGCAAGCTGTTGACTCATTTTTCATGATTTTCTTGCATCACTCTTATTTCCCTTCCCAATTTTTCCTTTACTTCTCTTACTTGATTTTCAAAATTCTTCTTGAGCTCTTCCATGGCCTATGAACAATTCACATTTTCCTTCAAGGCTTTGAATGTAGGAACTTTGATTTTGTTGTCTTCTTCTGGTTGTATGTTTTAATTTTCCTTGTCACCAAAGTAAGATTCTTTGGCTGATTTTTTAATGCTGTTTTCTCATTTTCCCAGCCATTTACTTGACTTTTTAACTCTTTGTTAAGATAGGATTCTGCTTCCAGTGTGGAGGGTATACAGTATTTCCTTTTTTATATATCTATTTTTTATTTTATTTATTTTAGTTTACGTCATTCATTTCCATGAGATTTTGAGTTACAAATTTTCTCCCCATCTTTCCCCTCCCCCTCCCCCAAAACAGCCATCCCCTTGTATAACCCCTCCCTCAATCTAATCTCTCCTATGTCCTCCCCCATGACTCCTCCAACTTTCCGATAGGGCAGGATGGATCTCCCTTCCACAGTGCCTGTGAATCTTAAGTTCCAGTTGGATGTAGTTAATAAGTATTTCCTTTTTGAACCTTGAAATTTTCATGAAGATAAATCAGGAATTTGTCAGTTGCCTGCTCTTAGCATTGAGAAACAGCAAGCATCTCTGTATTATACCACTTTGTTAGATTTGTTATCTCTTCCTGATTCTTGAACTTTTTCTTTCTTCTGGTAGAGTGGTCTTTAGTTCACTGACACCAGTGTGATTTCTTTTTTACCACTTCATTGATCCTGACCCAAACATCTACCGTGCTTCCCCCAGGATTTACTCACATGTGCATTTCTTCTTTCTTCAGTGTTACTCCATTCCTTTTATCTGACTTACTCCTTATTTAAAAGAAAATATAAAGAAATAGCATGGTAGTAAAATAGATGTATCATCCAGCCCCTGGATATTCATACAGTATTGCTGATACTGTCCTCCTGGTTGTGTTTACTTCATTTTGCATCAGTTCATGTAAGTCCAGATTTTTCTAAAAGTATCCTGTTTGCCATTTTTTAATAGCACAATATTATTCCATTGCAGTTATATATCACAGCTTGTTCAGCCCTCCCCAGTTGATGGGCATCCCTTCAATTTTTAATTCTTTACCACTACAAAAAGACTGAGCAGGTCTCTTAAACTTTCTTTCAGCCTCAGTTTATCATCTATAAAACAGACATAATAAATAGTACCTACCTCGCGGGGTTGTTTTGAGGATCACATATGTGTTAACATATATAAAACACTTTTCAAGCATATATAAAGCACTTCTGCAATTATAATTGCTAATTATAATTCTCTGTGTTATCTGAATTGGAATTATTATTTGAAGAGTTTTGATTTTCTCCTTTTTCTGTTTATAGGGATATGAATGCTTGTATTTGTTGGGGACATTATGAGGAATACAATTTATAAGCCCTAAAGACATATAGAGATGGGATCTGATCTTATGGTTGTAATGCCTGAACCGTTTTCCTTCCTCATCACCTTCTGACTTTGTTGGCTCCCTTCAAGACTAGGCTTAAGTCCCATCTTCTGGGTCTTTTCCAATACCTTCTTGGCCTACTGTGTGGACTCCATCCCTCCATCTCCAATGCATTACCTCTGAGATTACCTCCAATTTATATGCAGTATATATCTTGTGTATACATAGTTGGTTTGCATGTTTTCTCCTTCATTATCATGTAACCGTCTTTGAGGATTTTTGCTTTTTTTTGAATCCCCAATGCTTGGCTTATCCCTAACACATTTTAAGTGTTTGTTTTTAGATGATGATAATGGTGACAGTGATCATTGTCATTGGAAAACTGAATCTCTTGACCAGAAACATTTGCTTTGATAAATTGTGTTTTTTTGCAAATGTCTTCCCCCCCACAAGAAAGACCTTCCCTACCTTAGAATAAGGAAGTAGAACAAATCAATGTCCTTAGCTACCTCATGCTGGGAAATTTTTGAGTATTCCAATGTTACCCAATTAATCAATATACTTCTTGGCCCCCTTGGTCTCTTTTAAAAAAAAAAATCACTAAAAAAAATTTTTTTAATTAAAAATTTTTTAAAATTCTCTTAATTAAAGATGATTTAGCCAAGCTTCCTCTTTTAAAATGCAGATGCAGGAACAAGATTAATTAAACCCTAAAAGAGTAAGAATTAGGCTAATCAGATTGTTTATTTCCTGATGAACAATAGACAAAAGCTGTAATGAAGGCGTATTTTGGAGAGAGAGAACTACTTTTGGAATAGAAAGCTTCCTTCTATAGTGCCTCTTACATAGATCAGTGGAAGAGAGGTATCATCAAAAAAGGGGGATATCAGTGAACATCAGAAAGAAGCATCTACTCGAGAATTTTGAGATAGGGCTAGTTCAAATGCTCTGAATAATAAATGAAAGACCCAGCTGTCCACACACACACACGCACACACCTTACTGGAAAATTATACAAAACTGCTAAGTGTTCTCCAAAATGAATTAGATTAGCCAATTCATTGTGATTTTTCTCCAAAACTTTCTGGCTTCATAGACATTGCTGTTCATCTTGAACTACAAACACCCACAAGAAAAAACAACAACAGAACAACTGTTACCATAAATGCATTGTTTTTGGTAAAGCAGAGTGAATTGACCTCTGGTTTTTACTAACTATCCTAAGTAAATCATGAAATTATGGCAGAAATAACAGTTTAGGTACAATGATGTCATTAGCAATAATATAGGCATTCAACCTTACAGATCATACTTTGAAGAGGCCTCATGAATTATACTTTGAAAACCATTCTGTTGTTTGCCATTTGAAAACTCATAGAGAAGAACAAAATTTTTAGGTTTACAGTGTATTTTTCTGTAGTGTATAGTTGAAAGTAATCTTGAGCAGGTAAAAACGTAAGGTTTTATTCACTTTGCTAGTAAAGAAGTTGCCATGTGATTTAAATCACAACCTCTGTGAGTCTTAGTTTCCTCATTTGTAAAAAGAAGAGGGTTGGGCTCTAAGATTTTCTTTCATGTTTTTGATTCTATGATTGGTATATATCATGATATGTAAATATTAAAGAGTGTATTTAAAATCAAGGAGCTACCTGTCTTGCCCTCTCCTCCCCCCTTGAGAAAATGAACTCTTTATTGCAGATAACAGGGACAATAGATGTAGAATATTACATTTACTGTCAAACACAGTCAATGTGCTGGTGGTTTTGCTGAACTAGAGGTTTTTTTTTTACTCTGTTTAAATGTTTGTTTCAAGGAATAGCTTGCTGAATAGGGCAGAATGGACAGATTATATTTGGAAATAAATGTATAACAACAAAAGTATCAATAAAATTTTTTAAAAATTAAGTCAAGGAGTCAGCACTGTGTTGGAGACTTGCAGATTCTAATACTGTCTGCTGATGTTTTCCTGAAACTATTTTTATTAAGAAGGAGGTTTAAAATTTTTTTTAGCATTGTAGCCTATTTTTCTTATTATTTATAATAGCTAACACTTACAAAAGCACTTTAAAGATTGCAAAATGCTGCATATATTTTATATTATTTGAGCCTGATAACAGTTCAAGGGTAGGTACTATTATGCTTATTTTACAATTGAGGAAACACTTCTCAGACTCTCTCAAGGATCAGTGACTTGTCCAGAGTCACACACTGAGTGTCTGAGCCAGTATTTGACTTTAGGTTTTCCTAATTCTAATCTAATCTTCAATCTACTACACTGTTTGATGATGGTTTAATTAAAAAAATGTCATAATTAGCTTAAGGAAGTCACCAACCCTTATCTACAAAATCATACATCCCACATGATAATTATCTGTGTTTGTGTAACCTTTTACTGTTTACAAAATTCACTCCTGGTAGCAACCCTCTGAAAGTAGGTGGTATGAGTCATCCTCCTTTTAAAGATGAGGAAACAGGAGAGCTTATGATTAGTCAGTTCTGAGTAGTAGAACTCAGATTCAAGTGTGGTCTTCAGACTAAGGTCAGTGCCTTAATTAATATATTGCCTTGCCTCCCTAAAAATCACGCCATTTTAATTGGGTAGGAAATATGAACTAGCTTATTAAATAACTATCCAAGTAGACGTGGTAACCAATCAGAATGTGCTACATAGAATTCTTTTACAAAAGATTGTCTTATTTTATTTTTCAAATGGGCATTTTCTGTTGAGTGTTTGAATGAATAAATGAATGAAACCTCATTTGTTAAGTTTTTACTCATTTGTTAAGTTTATGGTAGGCCCTGTGCTAAGTTCTGGAGACACAAATAAAAAAAGTAAAATAATTGCTGTCTTCAAGAAGCTTTAACCTTCTAGGTAAAGACAAACCACATAAAGCAGTGGTCACCAGGGAGGGATAATTTTGGACAGGGAAGTCATAAAAAGGGCTAGTGGAGTCATCAAGTAATTGATTGACATATCCTTTTCAGTAATGAACATTTTGATTTTTTTACTGTTCCTAAAGGTGGAAATCTGGAAGAGGAAGGGATAGTATGAGAAATAGGATGTTTGGTGGGCATAGTACATGAAAATTGCCCAGGAGCAGCAGCCTGTTGAGTGTGGATCAGGCTTGTTATGGAAAACTCTGATCATAGTGATTTTTGCAATGTAATGATTTCATAGTAGAAGAGCAGAAATACTGGTGGAAAAGAGGTCTGAGTTAGCTTAGCAAGCCTCTTTTTGAATGAGGATCTGAAAACTACTGGTTTTCTGAAATCCCACTGTATTTGACAGACCCGATGGTAAATGAACTCACTGAAGGTGACTTAATGAAATAGGAGGCTTCATCTTGTGGATTTTATGGGGAGTATCACATTTAAGACTACTGCTTAGAAAGGGCTAAGTTTAGAAGTAAAACTACAAAAACTACTAAGTAATGTAGTTTCCTTTCCACTAACAATAATAAAGACCCCATGGCCAAGAAGTCAGATTGGAAAAGCTTGTGGATTTTGTGAAACAGATACTAAAAGCTTTGAGTGCTTGAGGAAATGCCATCTTGTCAGTGATATTTTTTTTTAGTCCATTAAACTGCTTGCCTTTCTCACAGTTATTGATGACTGTTATATTCCTGTGAAATTTATTAAAATAGTCATTCTTTTTAATTAGGGAGAAAATATAATGCTTCATCTTTGTAAATAATTTCTTCCAGAACAAACTTATAACCTACAGTGTTCAGAACAGTGGCACTTAATGATTGTCTAGACTTCTGTATGGCTCAGGAAGTAGCTTCTTTAGTTTTAATGCTACAATTCACCCCCTGGTAGACCTCCTTTAAGCCTTTAGTCATTCAGCAAACGTTTATTAACGTTTATATACATATGTGACAGTCACTATGCTGATACTCCAAGAAGGGCAAATATAGTATCCACCCTGAAGAAAGTTAGGGGAGAGTACATCTTACGGAATATAGGACAATATCAATGATGGCTATTAGCCCTTTCAACCACTGCCACTGTTGCCATGTTTTCGTTAGTCTTGTTAATGAATTCATCACCACCATCACCGCCACCACCATCTCCACCACCATCACTAACATTTATAGAGCACCTGCTATGTGCTGGGCACTGTGCTAAGTGCTTTATAATGATTATCTGATTTGATCCTCATGACGAACTTGAGAGGTAGGTGCTTTTATTATCCCCATTTTATAGATGAGGAGACTGAGCCAGGCAGAAGTTAAGAGACTTGCCCAGGGTCACATGCCTAGTAAAGTATCTGAGATCTCATTTGAACTCAGGTCTTCCTGACTCCAAGTCTAGTACTATGTACACTATTGTGACACCTAGATGTCTTCATAAGCATTTGATAATTATCCACTAAGGAGCAGGCACATGGAAATATCCCAAGACCACACTGAAACAGTATCTCCTCAAGTCACTTACATTCTGTTGGATGAGAAAAATGGAGCACCTGGCAATTCAGGCATATGCTGTTATCTCCCAACTCTGAGGAGGATTGTGTAAACATTACAGTTGAACTGTTCTGTGCATTGTTTTTTTTCTAAGATAACCTACCTCACCCTTTTGAGCCTCTGGAACTCCTCATATGGCTTGGGCTTAACTAAACCCATTCTTCAAGGCCCATTTTAATTCCCATTTCTGTAAAGCCTTTCCTGATCATCTGTTCTCCATCTGATCTATCTTTTCTTCTCTCTCTGAATTGATGTACCACTTATTTGGCACTAATCATATGCTGTTTTATATTAGTCTTCTTTGTGTGATTTTGTCTTATATCTCTAAGTTGTACGTTCCTTGAGCAAGAAATATATCATTTGGGGGAGGGGGATACTTCATTACAGCTCTTAGCAGTGTCTCATATATATTGTAGGTGCTCAGTAAATATTTGTAAACTCGTGAATGGTTGGTTAGAAGAGAGAAGGGACTGGACCTTACACCCTTGGGAATCTGATTGAATGGCTATCATTGTTAGGAACTCCCTTAGAATCTGATATGAGAAATAGGTTTTCCATTCGTTCTTTGGTGGCATTATAAAGCTTTGGGAGTAAAGTGGAAGAATGCTTAAAATTTTAAGATAATGTTTAGTGGGTATGTTTATAAAATCTAGGTGTTATAGTAGGCGTGGAGTCAGGAAGACAGCTTCCTTAAATCCTTCCTTAATCACTTGCTTTTACCGTAGGCAAATCACTAAACCTCTCTTAGCCTCCATTCCCTCATGTAAAAAATCATAAATGGAGAGGAAAGTGTGTCTTCTTTAAATCTTTCAGTTAATTTTGTGATAATAAAGATGTGATCTGCCACAAAATGTAACTTATGAAATCCTATCTGTTTTATTCTAATACCCTCATCAAGCTCGCATTGATATGTACATAGATAATTCTCATAAAAATTCTTACAAAAGAACCTAAATTCATTGATACTTTAAACTTTTACATTGTAATGTTTCCTTGTAAGAGAGGACAAATCCTTGGTTTTTAGCCAGGTGCCAGGTATTCCTGCCTTGGGACATGAAGACAAACTCTTAACTCTTCCAGAAAATGGTTTAAGGTCATTGATGTTTTCATATTGCTCTCAAAGTTCAGTGCTTGAAAGATACATAGAATCTTACCTCACCTGGACCATATCTCTGAATCAGGTGCTGAATACAAAAATTAGATTTGATCAAGCTCTCCTTTCTCTGTTCTTGATGGAATGAATCTCAGAGTTGAAAGGAACCTCAGAGGCCATATGGTCTAACTCACACCCTAGTACGGAGAATACTCTCTGCCCTAAGGGAGAAAAAAAAGTTAGCTATACTTTTCTTCTAAAGGCTTCATTGAGGGGGAAATCTGCTAGCTCCTAAGGGACCCCAGTCTATGTTTAGGTAGGTCTGTTTTTCCTTTCTTCAAGCCTAAAATAGATCACTTCACTGTGCTACTTTTCTGACATCCTCTCTACACCAATCACCAATCCTTTTCCTCTTCTTACTGTTTTTAAAAGTGCTTTTTTCTTTTTGTCATAAGGTTCAAGATTACTTTTTAGAAAAAGCATAGCTGCTTTTCTCATGTAGGTTCATAAGGGATACCTGGCTTTATTTTGTTAGAGACCCAGTATGGTGGTTCCACTGTCTTTGGTGGTGAAAAGAGTTTGTTTTAAAATCTTGATAAATCTTTTCCATTTTTTCCTTCCATTATAGGTCCTTTAAGTTTCATCCTTAAATATCCTCGATATTACTTTATTTAGATTGATCGCTTACCAGACTTTCTGAAGATTTGTTTTTTCCTCTATTTCTTCTTGCTGTTTTATGAGGTAATATTATTCATAATTTCCTATCATCTTCTAAGTTTTTTTTTGGCCATTATTCTTTTCTTATAGACTTTTTTTTTCTTTTTTGAGGAGGGAAGAATCACCCAAGGTCACATAGCTAGTTAAGTATCAAGTGTGTGAGGTCATATTTGAACTCAGGTCCTCCTGACTTCCAGGCTGGTGCTCTGTTCACCGCATGCCACCTACCTTATGTTAGGTGGCCATTATTCTTTTATGACTTAAATTTTGTTTCATTTTCAAAGATCAGCCTTCTGTCTCTCGTGCTTTTCTCATCTCATCCCACATTGAAAAATCAAGAAAAACAAAACCCCTAGTACAAACATATATAGTGAAGGAAAACTAAACATTGACCATGTCCAGAAAAAAAATGTCTGTTTACTCCCTGAGTCCATCACTGTTTTGTCATGAGTTGGGCAGCATGTTTCATCATGAGTCTTTGTGAACTGTGTTTGAATTTCCCAGGCTTGCTTGCTTGCTTGCTTGCTTCCTTCCTTCCTTCCTTCCCTTCTTCTTCCTTTCCTTTTCTCTCTTTTTTCTTTTAATATATTTCATTTTAATCAGCTAAAATCCACCTTCTCATCCTCCTGTCCCAACAACCTACTCACCCCCCACTGAGAACATAAGAAAAACAAAACCCAAAACTGTGAATAACCAATTGAAACAAATTTTCACATTGGCTGTATACAATGTCCCATTTTGCATTCTGAACCCTTTGCTGTCTATCAGGCGATAGATAGCATGTTTCATCAATTTTCCTCTGGAATCGTGGTTGGCCTGTTGCATTGTTCAGATTTTAGAATTGTAGTATGCTGTCATATTTATATACTATAACTTGTTAATCTGTTCACTTAATTTATGGACACCCCTCAGGTTCCAATTCTTTGTTACCTCAAAAAGAGCTACACATTTTTTTGCACATCCTTAGAGTTAGTTTTACTTAGCACTGATTTCTCTCTTCATCTACCTTCTCTATTTCTCCTACCACCTTCTTCTCTGTAAGATTTGACGAATGAGATTATATTCTTAAATGTTTGTTAGCTGAAGCAGCTTCTAGGCTGTTTTGCTTTTTCCATGCTAACAAACTGAAAAAAATAAAATAAAAGCCGACTTACCAGCTAAAATTATTTAAGGAATATTTATGATTTATATGATATCTGTTCTGTTTCCCAAATTTTTTGGCATCTATAGCCCATTTAAATAGATAATTCTGACCTACCAAAGTGTAGAAACTATAAGAATATAAATACAACAGCAACTCATTACAGAACTTAAAGAAAACAAAATAAATAAAATAATAATTGGAGGGGTATTAATTACTTGTAGTTGGGACTGTTCCAGTAAAGTGAAAATGACAAAAATACTTGAATTAATTCACTTATTCTGTGTTGTACTACTAAAGGATTACTTTAGAAACTTAGAAAAATAATAATAATTTATTAGGGAAATTATTCATCAAGGGAAAAAGGGCAAGATTCTCAAGGAAAATAATGGGAAAGAAAGAGAATGTAGTAGTACCAGATCTCAAACTATTCTACAGGGTAGTAATGATCAAAACCATTTGGTATTGGTTAAAAATAGAAAGATTGATCAAGAATATATTAGGTACACAACACGTAGAGAGAAAATTTAGCAGCATAATATTCTGTAAACTCCAAAACCCCAACTACCAGGGTGAGGATCCAGTATTTGACAATAACTTATTTAAAATTGGAAAGCAGTTGTACAGAATTATGTCTATACCATTGCCTCCTTTCTTATACCAAGATTTTTTTAAACCAAGTTCTAAATAGGTTACAGGACTCAACTATTAAGAAGCTTAGGAAAAGCAAGGAAAGAAATATCTGTTGCAGTGTGGTTAGAGGTAGAGTTGATACTAGACAAGGAGTAAAGATGATCACAGATAAGATGGACAATGTTCATCACAGAACATTGAAAAAAATGCAAATTCAATTCACTTAAAATTACAAGAGAATAATTAAGTGGGGGAAATCTTGGAAGAAAACTTCATCAGTTTTTGATATTCAAGATATGTAAGGAACATCTACCCAATAGACTAATGGGATGTTTTTCTTTTGGGAAGTGCCTGGTGGATCCTTTATGCCCACAGATTTCTTCTGAGAGTTCTGAGCAATTTGCATTTATAATTTCCTGAGATATATATAGACTTTATTTTTCTGATCATTGTTTTTGGATTATTCAGTAATTCTTAAACTGTCTCTCTCTTCAGCCTGTTTTTAATATTATTTTTCAATTAAAAATATTTCTTCTTAGATTCCTGAGTCATTGTTTTCTGTCTGGCTTATTCAGACTTCCAGGCATTCTGTTCTTGAGTGAGGTTTTGAGTGAATTTGTTCCAAAGTATTGTTGTCCCTTGCCATTCTTTCCTTCCTAGCTTTTCCATTCTCTATCTCTTGCTTCTCTTCTTCCAGGTACTCATGCAGGGCTTTTTTTTTTCCTCTGAGGCTTTTTAAAAAAATTCTCGTAGGGTTACATAACAAGAGCCTTTCCCCAGTAGATAAAAGGTCAAGAATATGAACAGATAGCTCTCAGTGGAAGAAATAAAAATAATGAACAGTCATAGGAAATAGTGGTCTCAATCATTGATAATTAGAGACGTGTGGTATAAAACATACCGAAGTTTCTACCTCATACCTGTTAAATAACTAAAGATGATAAAAAAGGAAAATGATAGTTGTTAGAGGGATTACAGGAAGACAAGTTTACTGATATGATACACTCTTGGGGGAACTGCAAATTGGTCCAGACACTTTGGAAAACAATTTCCAAACAGCTTTCTAAAAGTCCCTAAAATCTGTTGACCCCTTGATCTGGTGATTCCATTACTAGGTTTATACTTTAGACCAGGGGTGGGGAACCTGCAGCCTCCACGCCACATGAAGGCAGGCTTTCTAGGTCCTCAAGTGCAGCTCTTTGAGTCTTAACTTCACAGAACAAATCCCCTTAATAAAAGGACTTGTTCTGTAAAACTTTGATTCAGTCTAAAGGCTACATTTGAGAACCTAGAGGGCCATATGTGGCCTTGAGGCTACAGGTTCCTCACCCCTGCTTTAGACCAATAAAGGAAAAGGGGGAAAGATTCATGGAAGCATCCTAACCACCTCCTCACAGAGAGATGATGTATTCAGTTGTAAAAGGAGACATACAGGGGGCAGCTAGGTGGCACAGTGAATAGAGTACCCACCCCGGAGTCAGGAGGACCTGAGTTTAAATGCAACCTCAGATGCTTAACAGGAACTAACTGTGTGACCTTGGGCAAGTCACTTAACCCCAATTACCCTGCCTTTCCCCCTCCAAAAACAAAACAAAACAAAAAGAAGGAGACATACATTTTCAAACATGGCCAGTATTGGAATTTATTTTGCTTGATTATTATATTTGTCAAAAGAGTTTTGTTTTTCTTTTTCTTTCTGTGTATTTTTATGGGGGGTGGAGGAATGGAGCTAGAAATGGGGTAGGGATAGAAAGCTGTTTTCCTTCCACCACATTACAATCACGACAACTTTGAACATTTTGCATTGAATTTGTTATGTAATAAAAATACCAAAGGAAAAAATGCTGTCCCTGAATGGATTCACAGGAAAATTCTATAAAAAAATTTCAAGAACAGTTAGTATCCCTGTGTGACAAATTCTCAGAAATTAAGAAATAAAGACTTTTTATGGGACAAATTTAGTCCTTATATGTAAACCTGGGAAGGATAAAGAACAGGAGAACTGTACACAAATATCATTAATCAGTTACATTTTACATTTACAGTAACTTTATATTTATATTACAATTTACATTAAAAAATGATGACTAAAATCTTCTCAGATAACAATTTAGTTAAGAAAACATTCATTATAACCAACTTTATTCATACTAGGGAGGTAAGGATGGTTTGACATTTGGAAAATAATAAACAGTTATTAATATGTGGAAAAAAATTTTCCCAGTCACATGATTTTCTCTGCTTTAACAAAGTACAGTGCTTATTTAAGCTAAAAATAAAACATTCCCCCATTCTCCTGCAAATTATAGGTATAGAGAGGTCTTTTTAGAATATTATATCTAAAACCACAAACATGCATCAGAAGCCTCTGACATATAAGAAGTTTTTTCAATAAATATTGGCATAAAACAACAATGCTTACTAACCCTGTTACTTGATATAATTCTGGAAATACTAGTGATGTCAGCAAGCAGAAAAAAGTTAAAAGTATAAAAATAGGCAAAGGGTATATAGTTTTATAGCCCTTTGGGCATAGTTCCAAACTGTTCTCTAGAATGGTTGTATCAGTTCACAATTCTACCACAGTGCATTAGTGTCCCAATTTTCCCATATCTGCTCCATTTATCAGTTTCCTTTTCTTTCATATTAGCCAATCTGATAGGTGTGAGGTACCTCAGAGTTTTTAAATTTGCATTTCTCTAATCAGTAGTAATTTAGAGCATTTTTTCATATAATTATAGATAGCTTTGATTTTTTTTTTGTTTGAAAACTGTCTGTTCATATCCTTTGACCATTTGTCAGTTGGGGAATGTCTTTTATTCTTATAAATTTGACTCAGTTCTCTATACATTTGAGAAAGGAGGCCTGTATCAGAGAGACTTGCTTTCAAGATTGTTTTCTGGCTTTCTGTTTTCCTTTTAATCTTGGTGACACTGGTATTGTTTGCATGAAATCTTTTAAATTTACTATAATCAAAATTATATATTTTATATTTCATAATACTTTGTATTTTTCATTTAGTCATAAATTCTTCCATTCTCCATAGATCTGACAGGTAGATTTGCTTTTCTAATTTGCTTATGGTACTATCCTTTATGTCTAAGTCATGTATACATTGCTTTTTCCGTTGTTTTAAAGGAAAATTGTTTTCTCCCTGATAACGTTATTTCTGATTCTCTTTACAAAGCTTTTGTTCCAGGGAGGAGATCAGTTTGCCCTTTGAGCATAGATCATTTCTGGGCTATAGCAGCAATATAGACATCATATGCATTGCAGAATGTTGTGAAAATGTTAATATTCTTCATACTTAATAGTAGTGAGCTTTTTTCTTTGTATTACTTTCTCTTGGGCTTTCCTTTGTAAAGGATTTGTGGACTTTCACTTTTCTTCACTTTTTTTTTTTGAAGGGGAAAGGTAGGGCAGTTGGGGTTAAGTGACTTACCCAAGGTCACGTGGCTAGTAAGTGTTAAGTGTCTGGGACCAGATTTGAACTCAGGTCCTCCTGATTTCAGGGCCGGTGCTCTATTTACTGCTCCACCTAGCCACCTTTCCTGCTCATTTTTTTTCTAACGCTTTGACAGCTTTTACTGTAGATTTCTCACATTTTCCACCCCTTCTTTGAGTTTTCTTTCTGCTTGAGTCTTCTGTCCCTTTTTCTTTCCCTCAGGTCCTTCTGCTTAAGTTCTCTTCCCCTTTCTCTTTGAGTCTTTGGCTCAAGTACTTGCTCGTGAGAGCAAGATTCAGTTACTTTTCTCAGACTTAAAGTCCTAAAATTTAGTCTCCGGCATTCTTAAATTAGAAGTATCTTCACATCCCTTTTATAGTTCTTCATCTATTATTTCCTTCTCCTTCATGTTTAAATCTTTTTCATATTCTTTCTTCCATGGAAACCCAAAAGTAGTAGTTCCATAATACCAATTTGAGATTTACCAACAAAGTTAAAAAAATTATTTGTGAGTTATTAGATATTGATCATAGATTCAAATGTCATACAGTTTGTATAATATATTACAAAATTTATTCTTCTATAATAACTTAATATACAGTAATTATATATTTTATGTAATTTATATCATATATATATAATTCATATATAAAAGAAAAGTTGAAACATCATATGAAAATATTTCTGATGTTTTTTTAAACAAGTTATAGAATTGTTGCATTAATTTTTGTGGTAAACTTGGTGCCACCAGTAACCTTTTTTATTTTGGAGGTTGGAAGGTGTTGAAGTTTCTGCTTTCTAATAAATGACATTAATATGTACAAGCAAGGGGTACCATTAGTCTTTTTTGAAAATATGCTTCTTATATCGATTAGGCTTATTTAATGCACTCTACAGTTGTTTTCTACAATGGAGAACTATTTTCACTAACACATTTACTGCTAAAATTCATTAATTTTCTATTGTCTGTAAACAAGTTTTATTTTTAAGCTTTTAGATCCCTCTTACAATCAATCTGTATCACCCAAGTTTAATATTGTAAAAGATGAACATTCCAACTCCAGTTTTAGATTTTGAAGAATACTTTTTTTGTAGAAAAAAATAGTTTATAATCTTTCATTTATTGTATGCCTCTCTATGAGATGCCATAGTCAATTATTATACAGATCAGTATAAAACATGTTCCCTACCTCCAAAGAATTTGTCTTCTAAGGAAGTGATATATACATGGAATAGTAGAAAACATTGTGTGGTAAAATATAATTAGTAAATTATATTTCCGATAGAAATAGGCAAATGAGTAATACACACTGGAGAAGAGAGAACAGGATAGGTTGAAGCAATTAGGAAAGGTTTTATTGGAACATGAGATAGACCTTGAAATATGGGTAATATTTGAGAAACTAAAAAGAAAGGATGATGAAGTCATAGGAGAAAGAACAGGAACAAAATCGTTAGGGCAGAAGACTGTTCTAACTGAAGCAAATGGTTTGTGTTGAGGAATAGTGGGAAATAAATTTGGGTAGTAGAATGGAGGCAGGTTATAAAATACCTTGAATATAGAGCAGAGGAGTTTACATTTGGGTAACCAATAGGCCATAGTAAGTTTTTTAAGTAAAAGAATGAAAACATTGATCAAGTAAGACTAATTTGGCGATTGTAAGTAGGATGAATTGAAAGGAAAGATGAATGCAATCAAGACTGAGCCTCTTGTAGTAATCCAGTTATGAAACAAGGACTCCAGATAAAGGTGTTCAGTGGTAATTAAAGAGAAAAGGTAACAGTGCAAGAATGGAATGAGCTTTAGGACTGACATCTTTGCTTCATCTCCTATATCCATTTTCCCCATTTCTTTCATCGTATTCTTATTTCATTTATGAAATCATTTTTACTTTTTAAAAAATTCTTTATTTCTTCCAGAAATTCTAGTTCAGTTTATGCCCTAGCTGTGTGTTTCTTTGAAACTTTGTTCATAAATCTTTTGAAGTCATCTCTTCTTCAGCTTTTATGTTTTGATGTCTTGTGATAGCTCTTTGTTGTCATTTAATTGTTTCAGTCATGTCTGACTCTATGTGACTTCATTTGAGGTTTTCTTGGCAAAGATACTGGATTTCTTTGCCGTTTCCTTCTGTAGTTCATTTTACAGAGGAGGAACTGAGGTGAATAAGATTAAGTGACTTGCCCAGGGTCACACAGCTGAGACCAGATTTGAATTCTGGAAGATGTCTTCCTGACTTCAGGCCCAGCACTCTGTGTGCTGTGCCGCCTAGAAGCTCTTTATAAGGAAGATTGTTTTTCTTTTAGCTTTTTGTGAGTTGAGACTTTGTGTTAGTGCCAGTCTCTGTGTACTTCTGGAGGGATTATCTGGGCCTGATTTGGTCCAGTTTTGTATTCTTGGTTCTGCTGATGCTTCCTTCCAGTGTTCAGTGCCTTATTCTTCAAGTTCTCCATGGTTTCTGAGTTGGGGCCTGCCAGCTTTTCAGTGTGCTCAGAACTCCTTGCTTGCCTTTTTGGTCTGGACTTTGCAAGCTCCTGTCTGAGTTTGGGTTTGAGCATCATCACAACGGTGAGTTTGCCCTTGGTTGGAGCAACAATAGGCTGCTGCTTAGCACCAGACTCTGTCTGCTAGCTGAAAGAGGTTCAGAACAACAGATCTGTCGTCTCTCCTTTGGTCTGAATTCCTTGCAGGCTCTGATCAGTGCAGGGTTATTGAACTGCAGACTTCAGACTGAACTATGGGCTGATCTAAGGCTCTGCTTTAGGATCTGAAGCCCACAGTTGCTGTCCGTTTGTGTTTCTGCTCTTTGCCTAGCCTAAATCTCGGGATTTAGGATGGCTTTAGTGTACAATCACAGGTTTCTTTGCCTGGAAGGCACCACTCAGAGTCTTTCAGGCTGAATCCAGTTTCCAATGTCTGTAAGACCTCTTTTTACCTTCCTAGGCTGGCAGAATGACTTAGTGTGATTTTTCCTTGGTTTTCCACATCAGGACTCAGTCTAGTGATTTTTCCTAGTCTTTGTAGAAAAGTTGAGACCATTTTAGCTGATCTTCCTGTATCCAAAAATTGCTCCAAGTTTATGGAGATGAGGGAGGTAGAAAGAAGAGCCAGTATGGGTGAGAAAGAGTTGGAGATTAGCTCGCTTTGATATCCAGTTGGAAATAATCTATCAAGGGTTGAAAGGACTGAAATTCTGCATTGGGAGTCATTAATATAAATGTAATAGCTGAAACTACAGGAGATTTCCAAGGGAATGTAGATCTGTTGATTAAATAAATGAAATTTATTGTACCGTCTTTTTGTCCTTATTTTAAAGGGAGGATGGTTTGCCTGAATTAATTGCCAGCAAAAACTTGTTCACTTATAGTTTGACCTGTGTTTGATCCCTGAGGTTCCTTCAAACTCCGAAATCCAGCGATTCTGTGACTTAAACTTGTGAATGTTAGAAATTTGTGTACTTTAGTCTACTCATTATTCCCTTTTTCTCACGTTTCCCCTCATGGCTCTTGTTTGTATAATTTTATCTGGTATTTAGGAAGATTGAATGACAGAACCAGTAGGTATTTGAAAATTCAAAATTCAAGTTTAACTTAAAATTCCCTAGCTATTTCTGTTCTAACACAGCTAGATCTGTTTCACTTTTAATTTGTAAATCATTTTCAGTATATCTGATTGAAATTAGAAATGTGGACTTTCTCATGACCTCATAAATTTGTTTCTTATAACAAATATCACTAAAACTTATATGCTCTGCTTTTTCCATAGGTAAAAATCTCTACACCAATGAATATGTAGCGATCAAACTGGTAAGTAAAATCTATAATATTTGTGCTAATTTTATTTCGATTTTACCTTTTATACATATTTACAGCTGAATGCAGCAACAAAAATAATGACTAATGAAGGTTTTCTTCCTTGAGAAAATGGAGATGAGAAAAAAAACCCCAGCAACACTTGTCAATACATTAAAAAGTCTTAGAATTAAGGAGAGACTAAATAAACATTTGCTAGACTAGATGACTTCCACATGTGTGCATTTCTAATTTCTGCAAATGAGTACGGGGTAGTATTTTCTAACATCTTTTCTTTGGGGCCACTCTTGTTATTTGTAATTCTGCAACACCTACTTTCAGTCTTTTTGTGGTGGTTCTTTCCATTTACGTTGGTCTTGTCGCTGTATATGTTATTTTCCCGGCTCTGCTTACTCTGTCACATCATGTAAGTTTTTTTGTGTATTTCTGTATTCTTCATGTTCCTTGTTTCTTTTGTTGTTGTTCAGTTGTTTTAGTTGTATCCAACTTTTTGTGACCCCATTTGGAGTTTTCTTGGCAAGGATACTGGGATAGTTTGCCATTTCCTTCTCCAGCTTATTTTACAGATGAGGAAACTGAGGCAAATAGGGTTAAGTGACTTGCCCTCAGGCAGCTAGTAAATGTCTGAGGCCAGATATAAAGAAGAGGAGTCTTCCTCACTGCCCCACCTAGCTGACCCTTTGCTTCTTTTAGCACAGTAATATTCCATTACACTTATGGATCACAACTTCTTTAGCCATTTCCCAGTCAATGGATTAGTTGCTGTTTTGTTTCAAGGTGATAGAATGACCCATAAAACACATTTTTATAGGATCCAGCTTTTTACTAATTTTGGCCAAATTCTGTCAGCTCCTTTAAAAGCTTGAGAACAGACATGCTTCCTTAGATAAAGTAAAAGCCTAAGGAGACTTTATACATTGATAAAATCTCTGTTGATGGGATTTTTGGAAGTAATCTAATCTAGCAGATGTTTATTCAGTCTCTCCTTTGCCAGGCATTCACTGCTTAACAAGGTGAGCTCCACTCCCAAAACTTTAGAAGTTCTTCCTTAAATGTGTAAGGTAAAAATCTATCTCCTCATTGATTCTGATTCCCTCTCTGGTGAGGTGCTATTAATACAAGACCCTTACTTCACGTTTTTCTTTTATAATTTAAGCACACCCATCTAGCCACTCCTGACAAGTATTAGGAATGATATTTTATCATTTCTGTTCTTCTGTTTATAAAACAATTTAAATATTTTTATCTGTGGTCTACACAGTAAGATGTTACTGTATTTGCCTAGGAAAATCTGAAGGTATAGTAAAGTCCAGTTACCTAAAGGTGATAACCATTTCAATAGCTGATATTTTTATAAGCTATTATAGTTTACAAAATGTCTTACACATTTTATTTGATCTTTCTAGTAACCCTTCAGAGTAAGTCATATCCCCATTTTAAGGTGAAGGAGCCAGAGAGTTTAAGTCAGTTATCAGATTTGATATAACTAGTTAGGTGGTACAGGAAGGAAACCAATGCACGTCATCTGATGAAAAATCAAAGAACTACATTGAAGCTACAATTTTAGAGACTATTTCATTAATTTTTAAGGTTGATCAGTAGAAGACTGGATAAAGTAGTTTGTAACTTTTAGTTTTATGAAATTTTCCCCTATAAAGTCTAACATATTTTCTTTGCTATTTCAGGAAGCTAAAAGCTTTATTAGAAAAAGGAAGGAATTGATGGCTGAAAGTGAGTGGGACCAGACTAGGATTCTTGAGATATTTGAATCCTGTTTTTGATTTGTCCTCACTGAATTCCACTTTGCTCTGCTTAGTTTCTTACTAACATGTGACCAGGAGAGTGGGAGGTAGAAAGGGGCAGGAGAGGCATGGAAATTACTGACAGTTTTCAGAGATGCTTTCAATAATAAACTATGTAGCATTTTGGGAACAAACTGTTTTCTTTTTTATTATTATAATTGTGAGCTGGTGGATAAAAGGGGATGAGAAGAGAATAATGTATATTCAGCCCAAATTCCAATACAACATTTTGAAAAGTACCAAAAGAATTCTTTTGTGTACAGGAATTTGATTTTGACTTGAATATGTTTTGTAGTGACTCAGACTATTTAATAGACTCCTGATTGAGCTTTCTGCTTCTAGTCTCTTTCATTTTCAGTCTTTATTCTATGTAGTTGCAAAAATCACCTTCCTATAATGGCAAAATATCAGAGTTACACAGGATTCTGGAGGCCATATAATACAACCTATATCTGTACAAGAATCTCCCATACAACATAATACAAAGTGGTCATCTAGATTTTATATGAAGCTCAATTATTTATTGAGGTAATTCAGTTCTACTTTAGGATTAGTTGTCAGGAAGTTTTTCCTTAAATGAAGCCAGATATTCTATGGGGATCCTTTTTTTTTTTCTTTTTGAAGGGGGTGTAGGGCAGGGCAGTTAGGGTTAAGTGACTTGCCCAAGGTCACACAGCTAGTTTTTGTGTTAAGTGTCTGATGCTGGATTTGAAATCAGGTTTTCTTGATTGCAGGGCCTGTGTTCTATTCACTGCGCCACCTAGCCGCCCCTGTGGGAGAATTTTTATATAGGTATAGTTTTGAGTACATGAAATCCATTGCAAATCTAAGATTCTCTCACTCATTTTCATTTGGCAAATATGAACACTTATATGTATGAGACACTGTGCTGGGTACTGAGGAGGAAACAAAGACAAAAACGAATATATTCTTCTCCTCAAAGTGCTTTCCTCTTGCTTAGGGATACAACCAGTCACTCAGTAAATAAATCAGCAGATATTTGATATGTACCTACTATATGCCAGGTCATAGTATACAAAAAACAGTGAAAGTCCCTTTTCCCATGGAACTCAGAGTCTAATAGGGTAGACAACATGCAAACATCTGTTTACAGACAAGCTATATACAGGATAAATAGGAGATAATCAACAGAGGAAAAGCTCTAGCATTAAGGGGAATCTTGAAAGGCTTCCTGTAGAAGGTGAAATTTTAGTTGAGGCCTGAAGGAAACTAGGGAAACCAGAAGGTAGAGATAAGGGGGGAGAACATTCCAGGAATGGAGGAGAGCCATAGAAAATAGGAGTTGGGAGATAGAGTAAAGACAGACTAGATGCCAGCTGGCAGCTTTATCATCTACTGTACAGTTACAAATCAGTAATCCAGAGTGTATTGAGAAGAAGCCCTTCGCTTAAGGGTGGTATTCTTGTTAGGAAGGCCGTGGGCAGTGTATTTAGCAAAGATGAAGCAGAAAAGCCAACAGCAGCAGTGTGGTTCAGACCCTAGACTCAGAATAGAGTCTCACTTCTAGCATCAAGCCCAGCATGGAGAGGAATAACTAGGGCAGGAATCTCATACGAAAGAGCAACATACAATTCCCCAGCCTTTCCGTGAGATCCTAGGATAGCACAGCAGTCATTAATAAAACAAGAAAGCAGCAACAGGACCAGTCCAGATCTTTCTCTCCTCCCTAAATACAGCAGAGCCCAGTCCTAGCATCAAGTTCAAAGTCAGGAAACATACTGGAACAGTTGGATTAAAAGAAAAAAAAACCCAACAAGGGCCCCACCATTTTGAACTACAGGGATTGGCAGGGATGTTCAAGACACAACCACCAAAGAAGAGAATAACGTCAAAACATCCACAGGCATTGCCTCAGATAGAAAAACAGCTTGGGTACAAACTTAACTAGAATTCTTGGAAGAGATAAGCAAGAGTTTAAAGTTTTTATGAATAAAATGAGAGTACTAGAACAAACAATTTGAAAGGGAATAATATAGAAGAAAGAATTGGAAAGGGAATTAATAGCTTAGCACAAGAAGTGTAAAACCTTACCCAGGCAACAAACTACCTAAAAATTAGGATGGACCAAATAGTAGTCAATGACTCCATGAGACAAAAATAAATAGTAAAACAAAGCCAAAAGATTAAAGATATAGGAAATGTAAGTTATATCAAAGCAAGAAAAAAATTGACCTAGAAAGCAGATTGAGGAGGGAAAAAATTGAGAATTGTTAAACCATCTGACCACTATAACCAAAACAAAAGCCTACACATTGTATTTCAAGAAATCTTAAAACTGCCAGAATGCTTAGAACTAGAAAAAAAAGTGAAAATAGAATCACCTGCTGAAGGAAACTCTAAAATCAAAACTCCTGGGAACATCATAGCCAAAATCCAGAGCTTATAGATCAAAGAAAAAATTCTGTAGTAGCCGTAAAGAAAGATTCAAGTACTAAGGAACTGTATCGTAGTCAGGATCATACAAGATTTAGCAGCCGCCACCATGAGGGAGCAAAGAAGTTGGAATATGATATTCCAGGAGAGAAAAGAGCTTATAGCCAATTTAATCACTGACTGTATTCCTACAGGGGTAAAAATGGATCTTTAATAAAATGGAGGGCTTCACAAACATTTTCTTTTTATTTTCTTTTTCTTTTTTTGCTTTTTGGAGGGCAGTTGGGGTTAAGTGACTTGCCCAAAGTCACACAGCTAGTTTTGTGTCAAGTGTCTGAGGTCAGATTTGAACTCAGGTCTTCCTGACTCCAGGGCTGCCTAGCCGCCCTGACAAACATTCTCAATGAAAAGACTGGAGCTTGAAACTTTGAAATTCAAACACAGGAGTTAAAACATAAAAAGACAAACATAAATGAACAATGATAAATAATTAAGCAGGGCAGCTAGGTGGGGCAGTGAATAGAGCACTGGCCCTGGAGTCAGGAGGACCTAAGTTCAAATCTGGCCTCAGGCACTTAATACAAATAAACTAGCCATGTGACCTTGGGCAAGTCACTTAATCCCAATTCCCCTACCTTCCCCCCTCTGAAAAGCAAAAATAATAATAATAAAATAAGGATAAACTGCTTACATTCTAATATGAGGAAATGATACCTCTGCCCACTCTGAACCCTATCATCATCTGTGGTGATAGAGGGAGTGTAATAAAAGAAGACCTAAGAGTTGGTTCTTTTATGTCTTAATGATCTTGAAAGAATAGAAAGAGAGGAGAAGAGAAATATATTGGGGGTGGGGAAGAGACAGGAAGCTTAGGGGAGAATGAACTCACATAATCTGGGTACACAAGTAGATGAATCTCACTTTCATCTGGATTGGTCAAAGGAAGGAAAGAAGAATACATGCATAGAGTTGGATAGAGAAATACATTTCATTCAGCGGGGAAGTAGGAGGGAAAGGAAAGAAGAGAGGAAGAATTAGAGGGTAGACTTATAAGCAGAGCAAACTAAGGATGTAAAAAAAATTTTATTGCTCTTTTTGAGGTAACAGAATGGGCATCTGGAGGGGTGTACATCAGGTGAGGATTGGCTGAATAAATTGACATATAAATATGATAGAATAATATTGTGCTTTAAGAAATGATGGAGTGAGTTTCAGAACATTCATGACTTGCATGAACAGAGGAGAACAATTTCAACAATGATAATACATTAAAGGTAAACAACTTTGAAAGAATAAGGAACACTTTGTCAGTGTAATGCCCAGCCACAATTCCAGATAACTAATGATGAAACATGCTCCTATTAAAGAGGTGAAGAACCCAGAGTGCAGAATAAACCTTATTTGGTGAGGGAGGAACGCATAATAATGTGGACATTTGATTGACTATCCAACCATGGGTTATATTTTTTTTTCTTTTGCTCTCATTTGGGTTAGTGACATTGGGGTAAGAGATTGAGAAGAAATGTTTTTACTGCCCGAAACAAATAAATTGTATTTTATAATAGTAGAGAGGGGAGAAGATAAGAGAACTCAGGGCAGATCCTTGGGCAAACCTGAGTTATGGGGCCTGACCTGGATGAAGAGGAAGGAAAGGAGAACAACAATGGTTGTATTGGTAGGAAGAGAGCCTAGAGAGAGTAGTGTCTTGAAAACCTAGAGAAAAGAAAGAATCAAAGAGGAAGGGGTAATTGACAGTGCCAAAGGCCAAAGAAGTCAAGAAGGATGAGGGTTTAGGAAAGACTATAAGTCTTGGCAGTTAAGAAATTGTTAATAACTTTGGAGAAAGCAGTTTTAGTTGAGTATTGACATTGGAAACCATACTGTAAGGAGTTAAGACAGTGAGAAGAAAAGACTTAGAGGCAACTGTTGTAGATTGCTTTCTCAAGGTGTCTAGCTGCAGAAGAGAGAAGTTGAGTGATAGCTAGCAGGAATCAGTGGATCAAGTGAATGTTTTTTGACTATGAGGGAGCCATTATTAAATTTGTAGCCAGTAGACAGTGAAAGATTGAAGATAAGTGAGAGAGTTCGAATGATAAATGGGGTGATCTGCTAATGTGATGGATGGATGTGATAGGATCACTTATGCAGAAAGAGGAGGTTTCTTTGGCAAGGACAGTCTTTTTCCTGTAAGACATCAGTGAAGATAGAAAGGGGACAGAAGACATTTGGGAGATGTGATTTTATGAGGAGAGGTAAGATGGGTTTCTCAACAAATGGCTTCAATTTATTCACTGAAATATGAGGGAAAGTTTTCACCTGAAAGGTGAGGGAGGGTATATATAGGAGGCTCAATGAAGGATGAAAAGATTTGGAAAAGGTGTTGTGGTGATTGGGGTAATGAATAAATTAGGGGAGGTATAAAGGCATTGCCTTGCTTCATTGAGGGTCTTGTTGAGATTATATATCATATTTGTGGTGGATTCAGTCACAGCACAATTTTGCAATTTTCTACAGATTCATTCAGAAACATTTGAGTAGAAGCAAAGGCATTGGATGATAAAAGTAATTGAGAACTGAGACTTGACAGGGCAAAATGTTATTTAAAAAAAACAAACATGGGATTAAAAAAAAAGAGGGTAGTGTAGAATTGGTGCGGTTCACCAAAGGTTCAAGATGGGGAAAGGAAGAGAGTGTAGCTGGTGCTGAGGTGATAGCCTGGGGAAGAACTAAGGGGTCAGGAAATTGGAGATCTCTGAGAAAAGACCTTTGCATTTAGCAATTGAGAGATTATTGATAGCTTTGTAGAAAGTAGTCTTAATTGAGGATTGGGATAGGAAACCAAGTTGCAAGGGGTTGATGAGTGGGGAGGAAAGGAAGTAGAGATGAGACAACTTTTTCTAGAAGTTATTCTATGACAGGTAAAAAGTATAAGATAATAGCTTGAGCAAGTGGTAAGACCAAGATAGCAAAGATGGGAAGACCGTGGCGTTTTTGTAGGGAGGAGAGAAGAGATAGATTAAAGGCTAGAAAGGGAGGTTGATCAAAGGGACAAACTCCTGGAAGAAATTGGAGGCAGTGGGATCAAGAGATATCATTTCTTCATCAGAAATGAACAAATAAAGAGAAAATGAAGGATGATATTACATTAATGTTTTGAAGAAGAGAACAGAGACTTTCTGTAGGATAGTCTGTTTTTATTGCTTAAGTAGCTGAGAAGCTTCTTTACTAGCAACCAGTGGAGAGAAAAGATTAAAACTGGTGCTGTGGGGGTGTGATAGTTATTCAAGGAAGAATAAAATTGATAGCTGTCCAATTGAGATTTGATTAAATTTGTAGTGAACCTAGTTGGCACAGTTTTGTGACTTCATTCAGTGGTGTTGTACACTTGAGTGAGATCAGAAAAGGCAAATAGTGAGGGTACCCTAGCACTGGGTTTCTATAAGGCATAAAGTGGCAGTAGGATGAGGAAGCAAGAGATTCAAGCATAGGGGGAAATGTATAATTGGACTAATGAATTATAGCGTGGGAAAGGAGGAAATGGATACCAAAGCAAAAGTGATCCATTCAGAGTGGTGGTCTAGGTCTAGGTGTCTAAGTCTCATTGAAAATGAAACTTAAGTATAGAAGAGGTAAATCTGAGGTAGAGAAGGGATAGGTACTTATGGGGAGAGAAAGGAATTTGAATTCTATATCCTGAAGATATAACACATTGGGATTGTAGTAGGGTGGGATCCTAGGGGAAGGTGGGCTTGAGGAATTTGAGTTCTTTGCACATTCCCACAACATCAGCCAGTACTCTTGTAACCAGAACTTTCTAGAAAAGATCTAAGGCTGTTTGAGTTAACTTAGTCCCCAAGTGGGAGAGCGGTACCCAGTGGGGGGCCTTTTGGGTTGGGAGGATGTAAAAACAGCTTTAGAACTTTGGTGGAGAGCTCTTAAGACCTAGAGAACTTCCTTTCTGGCTACTTTTAATCTCCACACCAGTGGCTTTTACTTGCTTTGATCTTTTTGGACTACTTTTTAGTACCTCAGGAATTGCTTTTATCTGGTAGTTGTTGGTTATATTTTTATTAAAGAAATTATTTTTTTGAACCCTTGGGTTCTGAGTCACTCCATTGCAATATGAGTTGCCACTCTGGTGATGATGAGGTCAAGGGTATAAACATCCCTCAGTGTGCCTGAGTTGAAGTGAGAGTATGTGTCAAAGGAGTTGAAGAGATATAAAATGAGGAAAATATAACACCTTCTTCATAAGGTTGTTATGAGGTTCAGAAGAGATAATGAATGTAGACTTTTCTGCAAACTTAAAAGGATTGTGTGAATTTCAGGTCTTATTCCACTAGAATATAAGCTTCTATAGAAAAGAAAGTTTAAATTTCGTACACAACAAGTTATTAATAACATTTTTGTGGGAGCAAAAAACTAGAAACAATGTGGGTGCCCCTCTTTTTGGAAATAAAAGTCAGTCAGTAAAGATGTATTAAGCACCTACTATGTGCTAGGTACTGTGCTAAGTGATGGGAATACAAAGAAAGGTAAAAGACAGTTTCTGTTCTCATAGAACTTACAGGCTGATGAGGAAGACTGTTTAAAAACAAGCTATATACAGAGTAGATTAGAAATGATCAACAGAGAGAAGGAACGAACATTAAGGGAGATCAGGAAAGGGTTGCTGTAGAAGGTAGAATTTTAGCTGGGACTTGAAAATAGCCAAGGAGCCCAAGAGGCAGAGATGAGGAAGGAGAGCATTGCTGAACAACCATTGAAAATGCTTGACATTGGGAGAAGTAGCTCATGAGGAATAACGGTTTACAGTATCACTTGATAGAAGAATGAGTAGTGGGGACACTGGCATAAGAAGACTAGGAAACTGTGGTGAGAGGGGCAGTTATGAAAGGCTTTGATTGTGAAATAAAGGGTTTATGTTTGATCCTGGATGTAATAGAGAGCCACTGGAGTTTGTTGTGCATTTATGTAGTGCTTAAAGCTTGTAAAGCACTTTACAAATATTATCTCTCTTTATCATCACAACAACCCTAGGAAGTAGGTACAGTTATAATCTCCTTTTTATAGATGAGGAAATTGAGGCATACAAGTTAAGTGATTTATCCATAGTCATACAGTGTTTGAGTCCAAATTTGAGCTCATGTTTCTTGACTCTTAAGTCCAGTTCCCTATTTACTGCACTACCTAGCTGCTAAACAAATTGGGGCATTAGGGTTAGGGGCACATAGGTGGCGCAGTGCATGAAATGCCAGGCCTGAAATGAGGAAGATTCGTCTTCCTGAAGTCAGATCCAGCCTCAGACACTTATTAGCTCTGTGACCCTACATTTCCTCAGTTTCTTCATCTGTCAAATGAGTTGGAGAAGGAAATGGCAAACCATTCCATTATCTTTGCCAAGAAAACCCCAAATGGGGTCACAGAGAGTGGGACACAACTGAAAAACTACTAAACAACCAAAGGGTTAAGGGAGATGAGTAAAGAAAAATGAGGTAACTCAGTTATATAAAATTTTAAAATTCAGGAACAAAATGAATGCAACTAGAATAATGAGAGAATCTGCCAAATAAGGAACAAATTCTGTAACATGTATCTTCCCCAGAAAATATTATAACTGAGTTATATATGAAAATATGAAGCTAAGAGTAATTCCCTAATAATTGGTCAAAGCATATGAACAGTTTTAAAAAGAATTGTAAGCATGTAACAACCATATTTGTTAAAGCCTCAAATCACTAACAATAAGAGAAATGCAAACTAAGACACATCTGATACTTTATATTACATCCATCAGATTAGCAAAAATTATTGAAATGGGAATAGTGGTGGAAGGGCAGTGAAAAAGACTTGTGAATTGCTTCTACGGCTCCACAAAACAACTTGAAATTTTTCAAGAAGCTCTTTGTCCCAGGAATCCTAATAGTGGGCATATACTTCAAGGAAGTCAAAGACAAAAAGATATCATATATACTAAAGTATTAATAGCAGCCCTTTTATGATAACAGAAAACTGTTAAGAAAGTTGGTTGCTATAAAATCATATATATCACAAGGTTGTAATGAGTGTCAGATAATATATGTAAAGTACCTTGCGTACCTTCAAGTCCCATATAAATGGCTCTGAGTCTTGTTCTCTAGCCACTCTGGCACACTACCAACTACAATACATAAATGTAGGGTTTTTTTGTTTGTTTTATTTTGTGTCATTTCACCTATTACAATACAAAAATGTTAGCTGTTATTCCTTTTTACTTGATTATTTGACGTTTTGCATTTTTCTGTCTTAACGGTAGTTTTTGAAGATGACAGATTTTGACCAAAGATGGTATACTATTAGTAATGAGTGTGAAGATACATTTTGCATGATTTATGAGCCAGTCTTCCATCTTGAAAATGGATGCTAATAAATGGCATCTGATAAAATTTTTAGTCACGTCTTCTAAGGCATAGGTTTTAAGTCTGACCTGCTTCTAGTCTACCTTTTCAACCTTATTTCATATTGTTCTCCTGTCACAGTCTATTCCAGACAAATTAGGCTATTTACCTTTTGCCAAATATAACATTCCATCATTTGCCTCCGTGTATTTGTTGTTATTGTTTTTTTAAAGTTTTAAACAATATTTTATTTTTTTCCCAAATTACATGTAAAAACAATTTTTAACATTCATTTTTTAAAAAAAAGTTTTGAGTTCCAAATTCTATCTCTCTTTCCCTTTCTTCTCCGTTCCCTGAGATGGCAAGTAATCTGATATAGGTTATACATGTACAAATGTGCAGTCATATAAAGCATTTCCATATTAGTCTTTTTTTTTTTGCAAAAACACTCAGAAAGAAAAAGAAAGTAAGGAAGAAAGGAAAAAAGAAAGAGAAAAATAGTATGCTTCAGTTTCTGTTCAGATGATCTGGAGGCAGATAGCACTTTCTTTTTTTTTTAACGTTAATATTTATACTTTTTGTTACTGGCAGTTTCATGACTTTACCACTGCCTAAATATATTGGTTCTGAATGAGTTTTCTTATTTATTCATTTGTTCGTCTGTCTGTCTGTCTGTCTATCTGTCTATCCATCTATTTTTTTTCTTTTAGTTTACAACATTCAGTTCCACAATCCCTTGAGTTCCAAATTTTCTTCCTCTTCCTCTCTTCCCCCATACCCCCATGGTGGCATGAAATCCATTATAGGTTCTACAAATACCTTCACATTAAACGTTAGTCAAATTGTAAAGAAAAATTATAACCAATGGAATGAATAACAAGAAAGAAGGAATGAAATGAAACAAAACAAAAAAGAGAGCAAGTAGTTTGCTTCAATCTGCATTCAGACTCTGTAGTTCTTTCTGTGGATGGGGATAGCCCTTTTCTTCATGAATCTTTTGGAGTTGTCTTATAACCTTGCATTGCTGAGAGAAGCCCAGTCTATCAAAGTTACTTGCCACAGATACTCTGTGTCTGTAATTGTGTACAGAGTTCTCCTGGTTCTGCTCTCCTTACTCAGCATCAGTTTATATGATTTTCTTCAGATTATTATGAAGTCCGTCTCCTCCTCATTTCTTATAGCACAGTAGTATTCCATTACATTCATATACCACAACTTGTTTAGGCATTCCCCAATTGATGGGCATCCCCTTGATTTCCAATTCTTTGCGACCACAAAAAGAGCTGCTATAGATTGAAGCAAATTACTTGCTCTCTCTTTTGTGTTTTGTTTTATTTTGTTCCTTCTTTCTCATTGTTCACTCCATTGGTTATAATTCTTCTATACAACTTGACTAATGTTTAATGTGAAGGTATTTGTAGAACCTATATCTGATTACATGGTGCTATGGGAGCATGGTTGGGGGGGAGGGAAGAGAGGGAAAGGGAGAAAATTTGGAACTCAAGAGATTGTGGAACTGAATGTTGTAAACTAAAAGTAAATAAATTAATTTAAAAAAATTTTAAAAGCTGCTATAAATATTTTTGTACATACAGAGGCCTCTTCCCACTTGTATGATCTCTTTGGGATGTAACCCTAGTATACACTTTTTTATAGCCCTTTGCACATAGTTCCAGATTGCTCTCCAGATCAGTTAACAACTCCACCAACAATGCATTAGTGTTCCAATTTTTCTACATCCTCTCCAGCATTTATCATTATTCTGTTTTGTCATCTTAGCCAATCTGACTGGTGAGATGTGGTACCTCAGAATTGTTTTGATTTGCATTTCTCTAATCAGTAGTGATTTAGAACATTTTTTTCATGTGCTTATAGATGTCTTTAATGTCTTCCTCTGAAAACTGCCTGTTCATCTCCTATGACCATTTATCAATTGGGAAATGACTTGTATTCTTATAGATTTGACTCGGTTCTTTGTATATTTTAGAAATGAGGCCGTTATCAGAGACACTGGTTGTTAAAATTTTTTCCCAATTTTCCACTTCCCTCCTAATCTTGGTTACATTGGCTTTATTTGTACAGAAACTTTTCAATTTAATATTATCAAAATTATCCATTTTGCATTTCATAATACTCTCTGACTCTGGTCATAAATTCTTCTCTATAAATCTTGCTCTCCCAGATTGCTTATAGTATCAACCTTTATATCTAGATCGTGCACCCCTTTAGACTTTATTTTGGTATACAGTGTAAGATACTGGTCTATGCCTAGTTTCTGTCATACTATTTTCCTGTTTTCTTTCTTTTTTTTTAAATTTTTATTTTTATTTTTGTTTACATCATTCATTTCCACGAAATTTTGAGTTACAAATTTTCTCCCTATCTTTCCCCTACCCACCGCCCCAAAACAGCCATCCCAGTGTATCCCCCCTTCCCCATTCTGTTTTCTCCTATGTCTTCCCCCCTCACCCCTCTGACTTTTCGGTAGGGCAGGATGGATCTCCCAACCACAGTGCCTGTGTATCTCAAGTTCCAGTTGGATGTAGTTAAT
>CM053582.1:460008172-460053104 GCA_028627135.1 Pseudochirops cupreus | reverse complement strand
AAATGGGGGAGCTGAGGTCTTCTCTCCCGGGTTTTGAGTACCATAGACACACGATTCCCCCCTCTTGGCCGGCACCAGATAGAGAATCCCGTCGGGGGGGCGGAGCCAAAGCGCCGGCAGCCCGTACCGGAGCGGACGCGGTCTCTTAGGTGGCTGCCACGTTCTCACCAGATCATTGGGCTCCCGGGCTGGCCAACCCTGACAGCTCTCTACTGATACTCGCCAATAGGGAAAATAACTGCGCAGGGAGGGACGAGAGGAGATAAAAAAGATACTGTGATTGGACGACGCCCCCAGCACAAAGAGAGCCTCCTAGGCGGGCATGGACCCCTCCCTACTAGCCTAGGCGCCCAGGCAACATAGGCTACTGGCTTGGGATGTTCACGCTACTGGTGGATCGAACGAAAGCAGCAACCCCCTCTTATCTCCAGCCTGGGTTTGCTACCGCACTAACAACGAGCTTGAGGCAATTAGGCTTGCTGCCTATCCCCTCAAACACAGATGATGTCAGTTGAGTTCACTTATCTAATTTAAAGATAGGCGATGGTTTTTATCCCCATCCCCAGGCTCATTCGCCCGTCACCGCACCTTTGTTCACACATCTCTCGTTTTAAAATGCCCTACACCTTCTATACCTACTCGTCATCCAAGGCACAGCTTAAATGTGCATCTCAGGCGAATTTCAAATCCAGACTGCAAATTCAACATTCGTTCCACTATATTCTAAATCCTTCCTGGATGTTTTGTTTGAGAATATTCTGGGGAGTATGATTACTAGCAAAGTCCAGTTTCCTAATCTCAATGACTAGCTGCTCCCTGCAGGGTACCATGAATTTGAAGGTGCCAGTGTCTTTCAAATTGTTGTGTATGCTGTTACTTCTAGGCTGTGGAGAAAATTGGAATGAGAAAAAAATGGCTTCCAGGGGATGAGGTTCGCTTGGAGCTGACATCTGACCCTATCGCTGCTGAGAAGGATGATGACTTTGATCTTCATTTGTTGAGGATCTGCATATTTTTACATGCAATGTCAAGATTTGGACTTATTCCTAAGGTAGCTAAATTTTCACGGTCCTGAAAAGGGCAACTTAGTGTTTCTTATCCTATTAACTTCGAGTTACAATGTACTGGCTACACAAGAATTCAAAGGTCCTCTCCTCCACATGGTTCGTACTAGATATAATTTGTGCAGAACGTCTTGTAACAGAGGGCAATTGGTTTCGTATTCTCAAACCACACGATGGACTCCATCTCCACCTTAGAAAAGCTTGGATCCGTGCAGCTGCCATTTCCCAACCCCAGCTTCTGGCTTCTCCTCCCTCCTCGACTCCAAGGCTAGAGCTTTTATACTAACAGAGGTTACTTAAAAAAAAAAAAGATATCTGAAACTCATGTGATATCCTAACCAGGAATAAGCATAAGATAGAACCTAAGGGAAAGGACAAGGCTCCAACCAAAAGGAACGAAAATGCAGTAGCACCAGGGCGGGGAGATGAGTGGAGAGCCTAAATCACACCAAGGCTGGTCCTGGCTTGAGTGTTAGCCCCTAGAAATAACGGGGGAGAAAAAGAAAGAAAGAAAAGAAAAAGAAAAACTAAATAGGACCCGCCTGAAAGGTAAGACATTTTATTTTACATACAAAAAGGGTGCAAACTGAGTCCCTTCCCCTCCCAAAAGTGGGGAAGAGGTGTACTTTAAGATCACATTTGTGTTTCTCCTGCTGCCCTAGGAAATGGGCAATTGAGAGACAAAGATAGCAGGACCCATGTTCTCCAAAGAAAGCCACTCCCCCCTCAGAGGAGCTCTTCCCAGTGGTATATAAGCCCTTATCCCGGTAGAACCATTTCAAATACACTTTAAATTGACATTCATGTTAAAAAATACTACAAGTTTCATTTTCACAGCTGAGCTTCGAGACCAGTGCCAGGGTTTTATGAATAAAATATTGCATTACATATTTAAAATAAAAGATAAAAAACTCAAAAAGGCATTTAACAAGAATCAGACACATCCACACAATATCAATTTAAAAAATGATTTCCACAGCTGATTTATACATTTTACAGTAAAAAAAAAGTTGCAATCGATATCCCCAACATCCCCTATTGAAAGTACAAGGGCAAAGGTTAAGGAAATAGACAAAAAAATAATATAATAAATTATAGCTTGCAATATATCCAGTGGGAATTTGTGACTTAATATTATTTTCCATTGGGGGTTAGAATATTTTTTGGTATCATTTACATATTTTCTACTGTTACTCTTCTTTCTGTTCGACAAATGAGAATTTTTACCAGGATCAGCACACTGCACTCATCTGTCATTTGTTTTCTTCAAAGAATACTCAGGAATACAGTTTAAGCAGCTTGAGCTGTAAGTAGGTAGAGTTAGGAAATACGTACATACACACACACACACACACACACACACACACACACACACACACACACACACACGTCGGTATATAATTCCACTTCCTACCCCCAAAGAAATGGCTCATTTTCCTGAGACATTCCTAACAGACTGAATCCTTTTAAAGGCTTTCTGTGCAAGAGATGACCCGGGATTTGGTCTACAGCTCAAGAAGAGGAACACTGAAAAGGAAAAGGTCATGTGCACAATGGTGGGGCAGGTTAGAAGAAAGCTGTCAAGATCACCACATTCCTGGTATTTATTAGCAGTAAGGTGATTACAGACCATCACCACATGCTACTAGGGACACCTCTCTAATGTGACACCTTGCAGACAATGATGGCATCAGATATTTTACTGGAGTGAAAGAAAAGAAATCTTGTTTAGATAACTGAAGTTTCTTTATAATGATGAGTTTGGTAAATCGAACTTGAAATTGATGAAATACATATTCACTTTTTCCTCCATAGGCTGATCTGTACACAAATACTGGAGTGGATTTCCTGGTTGATTTGGGGGAAATATGCTTTCCACTGTCTACACTCAGTGAATTTAAATCTATCTACTGTCTTGAGTACAATGGAGAAACCAGTTCTTTTGCACTCAGTTACCTGGAAATGGAATTAAGGAAAACATAACAATGTTTTAAGACTGCTTAATTAAGTCAAGTACATTGAAATTCCTACTTTGTGGTTAAAACATTGCTCAAAACTTCAAGTACCCTCAAAAGGGCCACATTTTCCTTTCTTTTAAAAAAAAAAGCAAAAATAAAATAAAACCAAAATAATCACACTTTAGATTCCTAACTGACCCTTCGTGGTGAAGGCCCTAGGAGTTGGAGCCTAGGAGCTATCCATAAGGCTTCTGTGCAGGTGACTGGGCCCTGGTTTGTCTGTGGAAAAGCAGCTTCCTTCAAGGCAGTGCCTTTGTTTTTAAAGCACATACTGACAGCAGAAAGGGAGACCAAGGCAATCGTTCCAACTCTCTGGATTCCTAGGCTTGGTCATATTCACCTTGGGTATGAAATGATCCACTTAGGGTCAAATCATGACTAATAGTCAGAGCAGCAGCAGCAGCAGCCCAGGAGAGAGGCAGTACTGGCCTTGGTGGGTTCTAACCACTTCACAAAGGCTGCATCACATGCTCCAAATCCAGGGAACCCTGACCCATCTCTCTGACACTGGATACTACTCAGGGTGGCTAACCTGTATGGAAAACTGGCTTAAATGCAGGAAAAGGAGAGGCCTAGAAAAAGTGGCTAGGGAGAGTGGAAGGAGAGGAACAACAGAGGTCTAGAGTATGTGCATGCCTGGGCATAGCGGTACATTGGGGGTGGGGGTGGGGAAGGAAGACAAGTTCCTCTTGGGAGATACTCCGTTGGAAGCAGTGCTTTTAAGAAATGCATGCCATGCTCACTGGGCAAGGAGGAGGGGTTATGTCTTACATTAAAAAAAAAAATTAAGGCTGTGATCCTTAGTAACCACTTTGAAGTAATGTTCCAAGTGCTGCATATTCTTGGTGTTAAAAAGCAGCTACTAACACTGAGAATCAACACTGAATGAGCATTATATGTACTTTTTCCATTTAGCTATATTGGAAGCTGCTTTAGAAGGAGATACCTTTTCTGGCTAATGGGCAGCAGATGCTTTAATGCATTTTCAAGTATACTGAGAATAAATAAGCAATCACTACTCACATGCTGGAATCCTCCCGACAATGGCTGTCTACTGAAGCTGTGGTTTTACCTGCCCCTGCATTAGTCAGCTCTCCATGTGAACCTTAAGCAGGCAGACATTTTTCTCTTCGAGCCCCTCAGCATGCATGCATGCACACACGAGCACGCGAGCACACACACACACACATACACACATACACACACATACACACACACCCTTTCCTTGGCCCACTTAGACAAGGAGCAGTCAGATAATGTTCCCTAAAGCCATTACAAAAGCCAGTTGACTGCTGGAGGGAGAAGCTGCTCAAGTCTGGGCTCTAGTTTGGGGATCTTGCCTCTTCTGGCATTCTGAAATATAAGACTGCCTGGTCTGTGTGAAGCTCCAGAGCAGATCTGGAGAAAGGGCGAGTGGAATGACTCTTTCATGCTTAGGATGCAACACAGTTCCTAACTCTGCCCTGCTAACATGGGGAAAATACTCTAACACTTGGCCAAAGCAATGATAGTGCTTTTTACCTGGTTCAGAGAGAACAGGTGAAGCTTCCTTGGGGGAGTTTAAGACTAGGAAAGATGGCGGAATCCCAGTATGACCTCCATCTGTTTAGGATGTAACTAATGCCAATCTGCATATGCTTAGGTGAGTTTCAACAGTATAGTATTATGGAGTTAGCAGGAGTAAACAAAGGGAGTTTCCTGAACTTAAAGTTATATAAAGATAAATGGTTTTTTTGGTCAATCCCTGACGGCCAGAGAACAATTAAAATGATTTAAGAGTTTGAATTACCACAGTATGGAATTAGATTAAAATCGTCACTGCAAGTGGTTTTGGAATTCACACATTAAGAGTTTCCTTCCAGAGGCCACACTGTTGGACAATTACGGGGCTGGAAGGAAAGGAAGCCCCTGTTTCAAAAGTGGAGGTGTACCTGTCTCCTAACTTGTCTAAGAACTCTTTCTCTAGCTATGCAGGGAAGGCTGTTCCTAATATTCACTGGAGGCACGTCTCCCACCGTCAGTTTTTCATCTGAAGAACCTCTAACTCCTGAGTCTAGCTGCTTCTTCCAAGTGACAGTGGTATGATAGCACTGTAGCAGAGGCCCTGGGCAGGCATGAAACATTACCAGGATGCTGGGGATCTGGCTCCTCATTTCTACACCTCTTTCATAAAAGCTAAATCCTCAGAGGGCATCTGAGGAATAGGTCATTGGGAAGGAGCCCCTCCAACTACTCAAATCCCACCCTTCAAGAGCTATCCCTTAAAAAAAAACAAACAAACAAACATAAGACCCAAGAAAAGTCACAGACACGTCTACAGGTGGGTTTACCTGGTGGCCAGGCAAGGCTAGGACACTGCCTTAACTTTTTTTTTTTGGTGAGAGGCACTTGGTTAGGGTTGAGATTGCTAGGCCACACCAGGCTCTTCTAGGATGTGCCCCTTTTTCTAGAATTCTCCTGGGTGCCTTTTGGCAGACCCTTCTTTGGGAAGGGATAAGGAAAGAGTAGTTAAAAGAATTGCATATGCACCAATTTAAAACCAGCACTAAGCCATATATAAGTCTTACAAACTGGGGTGTAACCACCAGGTAACAGGGCAAGGAAGTGAAGTCCCAAACATTCAAAGTCTTCTGGGGAATACGGAGGAAACATGGAGCCTCCCTAACGTTTTGCATTTCACATACAGAAAGATTTCTTGCTAAATTAACAAAAAGAAAAATCACAATTATTATTTGAGCTACACAAATAAAAAGTCAGTGAAGCTAAACTCCCAGCCCAGGTCTTCCTGGGGCAGCTGGAGCCCCACTATGGCTCTAGCCAGTACTGCTTCTGCTCCATTCAAGTAAGGCAACAAGAGACTTGGTAGCAGAAAATGGCTAACTACTAGAAATTATCTCCATACCTGTAAGTTCAAAGGTACACCCAAAATTTGGAGACCAGGATTTTCATTTGATAAAAATCATAAGACCAAGGGATGCCAACTTCCTTCACAGAGAGCACGCTCTCTAACTTTTCTGTAGTAAGAGACCAATACGGGAGAAGGAGAATATTTCCCTCACCTTCATCCTTCCCAAAATAAGACCCTTCCCTGATAAAGATAACTCCTCAGCTCCCTGCCAATCAGTCTAGGATGCTAGGCCAGAATCTTATCACTTTCTTATCATTGTCTGGATAAGCCACTGAATTCCAATGAAAATCCAGAATGAAAATACTAAATCTAGATTTTGCCCTGTTCACAAAGGAAGTGGAAGATTTGAGCCCCTTCCCAGTGGTGTGTCAGCATGAAATGATGGTGTGCAGAGTATTTTGAGTGGAAAGAGACCTAGTTTCTTCATCATTCTACTTGGAAGGGATCCCTGTCGTTTCTCTAGGCTCACTGTCCCCACCCATCCTATAGTTATCCCTGCTACATAAACTGACAACGGGATTGAAAAATCTTTCTCTACAGTTCCCTTTTCCCCAAGGTTTTCCAGAACCTAGTGATCTTGCCTTACTTATTCCAGTGTTTAATTTCTTGACACTGTTTCTTGCTGCTAGCTAGGTTTATTGACTTGCCTAGAGAGGTGTACATAGGCTTAGCTTACAGCAATGTTAGGCAGATCACATGGTCTACAGTCAGGCTGCAAGGGCAGCCTGGTGAGCAGACATAGTCTACACCAGGCCTCATTTCAGCTGCTGACAAACATCCCCAGTTTCATTCCACAGTCAGAAGGCAAAGAACAAGTCCACTCCTTGCCTTGCCATGCTAGCTTTCCGCCTCTTTTTTTTCCCCCCACAGAAATGTGTGGTAGTACTTATTTCAATTTTACCCCAATGTCATCTGGAAGTCACAGTTATCTAGCCAGACAGGACCCATACTGTGTGAGAAGCAAAACTTTTTTTTTTTAAATTTCCTGGTTGGTCATCAGCTTTTCTAGGATAATTCATTTATCCGAAGTTAGTCTTCAGTCCAACTTAGCTTGTTTATGTGCACACAAGCGAGGGCCACCAAACTGTCAGGTCACGAGGCTCTGGGAAGGACATTCACCAGCTGAGAAGTAGGACTGGAAATTCAAGTATGGCTCCTTACAGACCTTGCCAATCTGAACGAGATGATTCAGATGGCTTGAGGTTTGGCTTCTTTTTTTCTGAGTACTGAAGACCAAGATCCTTATGTTGAGAACGTTCTCTGGACCCACATTTCTCCCTCAGTGGCTGCACTAGCCCCACTCCCTCCACAAAGAAAAAGTAAAACCCCAAAATAATCAGACACAATATGCATCTGCCATGTTATTAAAAAATTAAAAGTGCAATAAGGTCAATTTTTCTTTTTCCAAAACAATTTGCACTGTCCTATTACTGTTTAGAGAATAGCTCTTGCTCACCAAGAAAGCCAAGAACACCAACTCTACATGGACAGTAGATTGCAAATTTCTCACAGCTTGTGTGCTAGAGTGTAGCATCACAAGGAGGGAGGGAAAGAGGGAAGGAACCAGCGTCCTATGGCCAAATCAGGGATCAGTGGCAGCACAGATGAACAAAAAGAGGAATTCTATTATGGAAGCCTGGAAGGTGGAGGAAATTTTTCTCCAACTCCAGGCTTGCCTTTCTCCCACTTGTTAGCTGCCTACCCTGTCTGGGGAAGGTCCTCTCATCTTACCATTAGAATATAAAGCCTTTACTTATTAGTCTTTTCATCAGAGGAGGGAAAGGCAGAGCACAGGAGTAAACTGAGGAAGAGAATAGTAGTCAAGTTTTTGTGAATGACACCTTCACTGTAAACAATGGGAAGGAAAGTCAACTAGGCAGCCCCAAGTGCAAGCAGTGGTGGCGCCACCGGGAGTCTGGATCCCACCAAGAGCCTCCGGCTTGGAATTAATCGGTGAACCGATTCAGCACTGGCCAACCCCATGCTGGCTTCCTCTGGGGCATCTGTTTTCTTCTCTTTTTGGTTTTTGATCTCCACCCTCTCCTCTTCCGCTCTCCTCCCAGAGAGGAGTCCTTTCTAAAGAGCAATGGCAGGAGCTGCAGGTGCAACTGAAAAGTCCCCAGGGTTTGGGGGAGGGGAGGGGACTCCTCGGGAGGCACTGGTCACTTGTGTCGCTGGGTAGTCTTCTTCCTTTTCCTCTTAAAGAAACAGCAGCACCTGGAGTATAAAGGACAACACAAGTCAGTTCATGGCCTGGAGCCCCAACAGACACCTGCTACCCCTCTGACCTGTGAGTGGTGGGCTTCTCTCCCCTTGCCAACGGGGATAGAAGCCCACCACATAGAGCATGCAGAATGGGTGTCTGCTAGGAAATCTGAACACATGGCTGCTCTGTCTCAATCTGAAATGACCCAAACTATTTCTCCCCACACGAATGTAAAGGCAGGCCACCAAGTGCCAGAAACTTGGAGGAACTGGAGGAAAAGGCTTGTGCCTCATTCTAACTCTCCTATAAATAAAACCTCTTTGCCTTTTTTTCTAACAGAATTAGGCCTGGGAATTGCTGGGCTGCATCACAACAACCTGCTTGCATCTTTTCTCTGAACAGCAAAACTCTTCAGACTGGTGGCAAGGACCATCTACAGGCACTATTGGCAAAGAAGGACCTGAGGCACAGAAATCTCACTGAAAGCAGATGCTTGAGGCTCTTGCAGAATCTAACAGACAACCCGAGGACCTCTTGGTAGAGAGATCAGGAAAAGCTCCTGCTCAGAATGGGGGCCTTTCAGCATGCTACTAATAGTGAACAAAGCAAAAAAAAAAAGGAAATAAGAACTCCTTAATAACACCTTTTAAAGTCTTCCAGGGATCATTGGTCTGACAACTGATTACTAAGTGACACTGAATAAGGCAAAATACAACCTTCCCTAGACTTCAGCTGATGTTCCATTTTGTGTTTAACAACTGGTCATGTTTAGGATTAAGGGTGAAACACCATGCTGAGTTTAGGGCCAGCTTCCTTTGCTGAACCCTCAAGTGCCAATTGATGGTGCTGATCCAATGAGATGCCCTTTGCCTGAGGCTCACCCTTGTTCCCTACCTCCTCTTTACTTCCTTGTTAAAGGAACAAAGAGGAAAGTCATTTTTGCAATGAATGAGAAGTATAAAAGGGGGACAGTGAGGGCAGTGGTAGGGCTGGTGAGGAGGCTCCTTCCACGGTGGTGAAACACAGAAAACAAAAATGTCAGGTGGGGAAAAAAGACGAAAGTGGAAAGTCATGGGATGGGTGAGAGTTGTATTTCAGATATAGTTCAGACCTGCTAATAACTTAAAAGAAAATCTTCAAGGGTGATTAAGGTTGGCTTTTAATTTTAGGGTTATTGCTCGGAACATTAATGTTAATGGAATTAGATATCTGCTACTTCTTTACCATCACTGCTACTTTCTTCTTAGGAGTTAAGCCTCTGTTTTTCATTCAGACACTTGGAAATGAAAGTCAAATGCAAATTTTCCTATAAAAGAGGACCTTATAATGCTCTGAACTTAGGCTGAACTCCCTAAAACTAGATGTCTTTGAAAGTTAAAAAGTACATGTAAGTACTTGCTGAAAAACTTTAAGGCTGTACTTTTATACAGGAGATTTTTGGAGGAAAAATACGTTTTACATATTATATATGTATCTATGCATATCTATCTATCTATATATATGTACATATGTATGTGTGTATGTATATGTATATATACATACACACCAATTGGAGTTTCCGCATAGGTACCCCAGTAAAAAACGAAAAATCCCTCTTAAGACTTCTTCCCCTAAAAGGAACAGATACTCAAAACTTCAACAGAGGAAAATTCTTAGAATTGGAAATTAATAATTAATCAGGTATAAGTACTAACCATATGAATGTAAGAAACTGGTAAGAACTTAAGAAGATTTTAGGGTTCTTCCAAAAGGTTTTCTCTAAGTACCATCAATGATATTTGTCATTTACTGTTAATAGGTGATAGACAGTACAGCCTTTAGAAAATCAAGGATGCATATGCATTTAATAAATGTTTTAAAATAATGACCAAACAACCTTTGATTACTTAATGCTTGGTCAATGTTGGCTGTAAGGTTACTTAAGTGTCAAAGATGGAATGTGAGCAAAATATTAGCATTTATTTTCTGGACTTAGAGTGACCATCCAGGAGTTAGTTAAGTAAAACAATTTACGTTGCAAGGCATTGATATTTTAATAGTTTCGTTAATCATGACTTTCAGGGAGATTAATGACATTTGGGTCAGTTTTTATGCTTATGGAAAAAACCACAAGTTATTTCACAAATTGTTTATCAGATCTCATCTAACTGGAACATTATGACCTAATGTTTGATGCAAAATTCAACTACCTGTAGAGGACAGTGGCATAGCTGAATCACTGCATTTGAAGATATGGTTCTAAGGAAATGGGAAATGTTCAATCTATAATTTTATCTATTGAATGAAGATGCAACATGCTCATTTAAAAAAAAATCCTTACTGAATAGAGTGCTAGACCTGGAGACAGAAAGACCTGAGTTTAAATCCAGCCTTGAATTCTTGCTAGCTATGTAACCTTAAAGTGCAAGTCACTTAAAAAAAAAAACAAAAACCTGTCTGCCTCAGTTTCCTCATCTGTAAAGTAAGGATAATATCACCTCCATCCCAGGGTTGTTGTGATCAATTAAGATACTTCAAAAAAGCATTTGCAAACCTCAAAGTTCTATATACATGTCATCATCATCGTCATCGTCATCATCATCAACAACATCATCACCATCACCCCCATGGAAGATTATTCCCCATGATCTGTTTTTCTCTTCCTTTCTTATTTTCTGTAGACATACCTACCAATGGAATTAATGAGGATAGTGGATAAGTCCTACTTATTAGATATTAGACCAGATATCACTATATCAATTTTTGTAGGCATTACCATGTCTCAGAAAAGAATGAGGAATCTAGGTATGATTCTCGCTAGATCAATTCTCTGTGCCTCAAAGATCATACAAACAGCTTTCCATTCTAAATATGCTAAGCAGACTCAAAGCAGTTTCATCAATTGCAAGCTGAAATAAGCTTTTTCCCTAGTTTCTGAGACTTGATTTAATGGAAAGAGGGATGGATCTGGAGTTAGAGAGGTCCAAGAAGCAAATCCTAATTCTACTTATTGTCTGTGTCACTTAGGGCGAGTCACAGTTTATTTTGGCCTCAGTTTCTTCATTTGTCAAATGATGGAAATGAGGTGAGTTCTAAAGTCTTTTCCGAAGCTTTAAATCTATGATTCTTCAACTTAATTCACTCTATCCACTTCCACTCTCCCATGGAGACTGGGAATACTTCCCACACCTTGTCTCCTCCTTAACTATCCAAATCTTTCAACATCCAGCTGCAGTTTCAATTCTTCTGTGAAATTCCACTGAAACCAGTAGCCTCTCCCTTCTTCTGACATTCCATAGCATTCCATGTCTGGACTTTTCCTTTGGCACTTTTTCACTGCCTCATACCATAGGCTGACTTTTCATGCATAAACATCTTTTCAACTGACTAAAACTCCTTGAGGGGCAAGATATCCTACTTCTTCATTCAGGTATTTAAAAATATTTGCTTACTTACTGATTAAGGGAATATGACTGACATCTCAAAGGAGAGATGGAACATGACAAAATCAGACTTACAAAACATTTATCTACCCAAAAAAGAGTAAGGGGTCAAATTCACTCATGGATGTCCCAAAATTAAGGTTTCTATCTTCAAAACACCCATTTTTAATTTTGTTATTACCCCCTCCCTTTCCCTTCACAGGATTTTTTTCTTTCTATTTCCTGGCCAACATGGTGCTTCAGTTGGCTTGGTCAATAAAGGTTCAGGAGAGGATGCCCAGACTGGTCATTTAACACAAGCAGAAACAAAGCAGTCAAAAGGGTGTGACCATTGTACAGAATGTGACCCCCTGTGCATGCAGACAATGTGGAAGAGATACAACCCCAGACTACAACAGACAGACAAGCTCAGGAGAGGCTGGGAGGACCTCAGGCAATGTCCAGGGAGAAGGCTGATAGGGAGGAAGGCCACCCAACCACTCAGTAGGGACATTCCTCACCACACATGGATTCTTTAGCACTTCCATATTTTTCAGATACTCCTTTTCATGTACTCTACGTTACTTCCCAAGACAAATTCTAGGACTTTTTGCCCAGTACAAAAAGGCTAGGTAGGGCTCAGTATTTTAGCAACTCACTCCACCTGAATTAGTTCTTGACTAAATGTTCTGTGATCTTATAGAGATGGAGTCATTAAACAAATTGTCCTTTCCTCCCTTCATAGGCATCCCTCAGAGAGTCAATATTTGGGTCACACTTTTCTCAATGGACCCAAAAACCCCACAAACTCCTAGAGAGTGGAAACTGTTGACAAACAACAGAAGCCACTGATTTTGTCAAAGAAGCTGATTTCCATGCTAGAGAATGTGACACATCACTTAGGCAAGGCATCATTCTTTCAATTTTTAATTCCTTTGTTGTGAGGAATAATCCCTTGGGGGGAGACTTAGCAGTTATGACTCCCCAGCTCTGTCCATCTCCTTCTGACATTATCTGGTCATGTTAATTCGGGGGGATATATTAAGCCAAAAAGAAAGGGAATGAGAATTTTTTAGGGGGGTGGATTTTGAATGCATACACAGGACAGCCTAATTTCTGGGTATAGGCCTTCTTTGTCTACCCCCATCCCCACCTTGTGGATATAATTCCCCAGATAGGATAATTATGGCACAGGGTGGCATTTTGAAGCAATTCAGTTTCCTAAGTCACTTTTGTTTGGTTTTGCCAATCCCAGTCTAGTCTGGTCCGCTCCCCTTGCATGTGGACTGGAGAGAGGGACTCACCACAAGTTGAGCATTTTCAGGCAGCTACAGAGAGTGTGTAAAGAGAAAAACACAGAAAGGAAAAGAGAGAGAGAGAGAGAAAGAGAGAGAGAGAGAGAAAGAGAGAAAGAAAGATTAGTTCACAGAGGTGAGATGGAAGTGAGTTACTGTGAGCCATGCAAACATGCAGTGCACATTTGACTTTAGCCTAACCCCTCCTTGAGGAGAAGGAAGAGGGAGCAGGTGTAGGGGAGACATAGGCTACTTAGTCAGTGCTTTTAAAGAGAATGGACAGTTAGTACCTGGAACAAGCTTTGAGACAGTAGAATCTCAGTGAAGGATGGGGCAAAAGTGGAGGAGTTGAAGGGAAAGGGCAGGATGGGCCATTAAGGAAAGCTTGCTGTTAGGAGATAGAAGGGAATCTGGGCTATTGAGGAGAGAGCAAATGGTGTTGCCTGGAGGAAACCAAAGCAGATCAAAGGTTGTTCCTGGCTCCCAACAAGAAAACAAGTACTCTTAGACCTTACAAAATGCTACCAGGTTATCTCTGAGATGGAGTGTAGGAATCTCTCACTTTTCTATGTTTTCTATCAATGGGTGCTTATATGGAAGAAGCTGTGAGTTACTGCTTCCCCCACTAGGTGTGTGAAAAAGATTTCAGATGAACTGGTTTCAAGTAAGTAATACAGCTAACTGACTCTAAAGGGATAGTAAAGATCTTCACCAGTCTCACTTATTTTCTATAAATAAGTGACTCGTGTCTACTCCATATAAGTTAACGGATCACCATCATCACTTATTCTACCCCAAACTAAAGTTGCTTCCCTATAAGAATACTTAAATTAGTATCTATGTCATATGTCTTGTGGAAAAGAAGAAATCAGAGCCTTTCTTTTTAAAGGAAAGTCAAGGCAATATTATGTTTTTTTTTAAAATTCCATACTGTAACATGGATGAGTATTCCAAAATCAAATATTTGGAGGTAAAGTTCTGTAGTCTAGAAAGCACCACTGTCCCAAAATATTAGACTCAACTCAAAGCAAAACCTACATTTTGCCCAAGAATGGCAAGTGATAACACAGCTGTCTTCACTAAGGGAATATGCAGGGTGATCCAAACAATTCTAGCTGCTGCATCATCTAGAAGAATAATCTTGTGACTACAATTACTCTAATAATTTTCCTATAGAATGCCAAAAAAGAGTTAAGACAAAGTGGCATCCTATAGTTATGTTAAGCAAGATGTATTGGTCACTATCATGAGAGTGGTAGTGATTAACATACGAAATTCAAAAAAGTCTGGATAAATGCTAGAAAATAAAATTTAAACCTGAGGATCTACAGACAATCTCAGATGGCCAAGCTAATTCTATGGATCATCCATTCCTCTATTCCTGACAGTGTTTATGGGAACAGTAGTTCTTTCACAGTGAATGGCTCAATGGAACTTTCAGAAGAGTTGTTACAAATTATCTCTATAACCTGGGGTTTTGATTATACCAATAAAGTCTAGTATGGGAAATCCACATATGCAAAACATACACGCACACACATACACACAATTAATGTATGAGTTAACCAAAATGTAATGAAATGAGTGTGTTCCTCTGTGAGATGAATCATCCCATGGCATATATATTTATTACATTTATGGGAAGCATAGAATATTTGTATCATACTTTACATATAGCATATATGATGTGGGTTCACATCTAAACAGAACAGCTAAGTAATGCAATGGGTAAAGTTCTGAGCCTGGATTCTGAAAGACCTGAGATTAAATCTGGTCTCAGACATTTATTAGCTATGTGACTCTGGGCAAATCACTTAACCTCTGCCTCAGTTTCCCCTACTGTAAAATGGGATAATAAGAGCACCTACCTTCTAGGGTTGTTATAAGGATCAAATGAGATAAAATTTGTAAAGTAGAGTGCTGGGCAAATAAATAATAAAATGCTTGCTTCTTTCCCTCGTTCCCTATCTTCTTCTTTCTTCCTTCCTTTGTTCCTTGTTTCCAAGCAGTTCCTACACAAAGGTGCTCTGAGTGGTAAAGGATCAGGGTGGCAGAAGTGAGAAATACTGTTGGCAATCCTAATGGCCCAGCATCTGGGCCAAACTGCAACACACTGCCTTATACTGGCTTAGTAAGGCTTTTCAGAGGAAATGAAAAAACAGTGAAAAGAAAACTCAGCACATTTCCTGAGAATAAGGAGATTGTCCCTTTACAATGACGATGGTTTCCTACCAAAAACTCTTTGGTTTGTCTCTTTAGTTTCCTTTACATCAATTACAGAGGCAGAGTGATGAAATGGACTGAGAGCCTGCTTCCAAGCTAGTCAGACTTGGTTCTAGTTCTGTTTCTAACACGTATGGGATGTGTGACACAAACTAAGTCACTCAATCTCTTAGTGCTCTAGGAAATGCTAGAGAGTATCACCTGCAATTTTGTCATCTGGAACAGTACTTTTACCACTGTAATCACAGGTCTTGTCCCTAGCCCTCATCTGTGTCTACTGTGCCTTTTATAAACTGAAAAAACAGCAGGTGCCCTTGGGCAGCAGAGTGAACTGAATGTAAAGATCAGTGACAGTGAGGGGGCAGTCAAACGGAGAACTGAAGCCCAATTCATCTTCAGTGGCATTCTGCATACTGAGTCTAGGATTCAAAAGAAGGCCACTTCCAAAGCAAAATCTGTTTAGCAAACAATTCAAGGAGAACAGAATAGGGAAATATGTTAAACCCATGTTAAGATGGGAGAAGAAAGCTGATACAGGTTGATGCTTTTTTGGTTTGAAAATGCATTCAGACTGGATTATTTCTTTACTTTTATTCAAACTATTGAAGGGCTCAAGAGATTACCCAGGACAGAAGGATCCTATTAATATGTTGTGTTTCAGAGAAGCAACCTGTCTTGATCATTCATTTGGATACTAATCACTGAAGGGACTCAAAGGTTTCCATCCAAAATTGGCCAGCACCGGCAAAAATAAATAAATAAGTGAAGGGCAAACCTCCCCCAAAGACACTTGTTGGAATCCAAACTTGGCTTTGCTTTTTCATGGGGAAGAGGCAAGGCGATGAAAAAGATGTTTCCCTACCCCTGTCCCATGTCACTCTACAGCCCTGTTTCAAAGAATTTAAACATGGACCATGCAGAAGGGGTAATGCTAGAAGGGAAGTAGTTATACATGCAGAAGAAGCAGAGAAAAGGCAAAGCAATAACTCTCTCAACCATTCATGTTAATGAGATATACTGTAAATTCCTTCCCTTCCAAAGATTTGTCTCCATCTAGAAACTTAGGGATTATTTGTGTAATCTACCTTGTTGTAGTCATACTGCACTCAATCAGGGGATACAGAAAGATTTATAAAGGAAGAAGTGACAGTAGAACCCCTAATTTAAGACCACTTTGGCCAATAATCTGAATTTAGGGAACATTTTTAACACATTCCACATGAAGCGGGGAGGAGGCCTGTTTTGTGAAGCCTGGAACTACTGGTAGGACTTCATTATAATATGGTTATTTTGATTCAGTAAATTTTTCTGCCATGTTTTCTTGGCAAAAAAATGACATTCTGCAGGCATCACAGCTAAGAAAGATTAGCAATAGCAATAAGGTAACATGCAAAAGTACCCACACACACACACTCAACCCCCAAAGTGCGGGATTGAAGAAGAAAGGCTATGGAAACAAGCATCAAATATTCAAAGTGGAAGGCTGAAGGGAAAAAAAAATTCTGAATGCATGGTCAAAAAGCCCCCCTGAAAGATGAACGTACTTAGCTTCCTCCACTACCTCCACCTCGGCATGTGCTGTGATGGGTGCGTTGGAGTGTGCTCCCGTTGGGTCATCAACATTCAGCTCTCCATTTGTTGAGCTTACCACCTGAAACAAAAAGGCAGAGTGTGACAGAAGCTACTCTCTACAGAGCGGCCAAGACCAGAGAACAGGCAGCCCTGCAGCGGGGTTAGACACAGAAACACAAGGAGAGGCTTCCAGTTGGGACAGTCCCTGGAACACCTGGTTGTCTGTGTTGATAGCAATGATACTTTAGGAACTGTATGTTTAAGCTTCTGGGCATGTAACACATGAAAAGACAAAACCTAAAGGATAATTCTGCTGGTGATGCAACAAATTACCAGTTTCCTCCTTGAATGAACTCAGCAGATTGAAAATCAGGCCTCAAGAAACATTATAACAAAAAAAGAAATAATGTGTTTAAGAAACAATATATTCAAACAGTTTTCTTCAAAAACTTGTCTATGAAGCTCCTTTTGAAGTCTTTCAAGTAACAGGATTTCTCTGTCTTCTTTGCTGGCACGGCAGACTATAATAAAACTCTCCCTATCATCCCAATAACCAACCTTAATTTTCAAATGTCTCAGTTTTGTGCAAATTTGCCCATATAGATAAATATCAGATTACTCACACCTCTCCTACTTGCAGCAAATAGGTTTCATTCTTTTTATCTAGAACCTTATTTACATGAGTGCCCTTTGAGTTCTTTACCACTTCAGATATCATGACTTAAGGATATGGAAAAACTGCAAAGTGGAATTGAATGGCTCTGTAACTCATTATCCATCTCTAGTTCCACCCTGGAACTATAAAGCTCCAATGGCAAGACAATAATAGCTAAAATGTTCCTTGAACACCTTATTTGAAAAATAAACATTCCACAAAGAAGAGTGAAGACTGGGGGGTGGAGAAGAGTGGGTTTGCTATCATGATATATCACTTCAATGCTAGCAAAATACGTGACATTAATACAAGAAAGCTAACTGTGATTGTGACCAAGTCCTGCCTTGGCCTTACTAGGCAAGCTACTAAATACAATCTTGTGTAACTTTTCCAAGAACAAAAAGAGTGGCTGGTATTTTGTAGCAGTCTATATTCACCATTGACAAAAGTCATCTGCAGCAGTACACCCAAATTGCTACTTGGGGGAAGCACTTAATAGATTTTGGGACTAAGACGATCACAGTTGTAAGAAGATTCTGAAGGTATCTAGTCCAACCTGCATTTGAACAAAAGGGATTCCTGAAATGCTTAAAAACAGTTCAAAATCCGAAGAATCTTGCTTGGTTTGCTTGATTCTTCATACTGGTGTAGAATTGATTCATTTTCTCATTTCTCAGGCCTTCCATGTGCTTCTCATGCTAAAATTCTAGCTGCATACCTGTGAGAAGGCTAATAAATTACTTCTGTGAGCACCAGTTTTAAGGAAAAAAGCACTTCCAGAGCAGCTCTGTAGGAACACCAGTGTTACAAGTCTATGTACAGGACCAGAAACTGTGAAAGCTGGAAAAGACTGACTATATCAATGCTCACTTTTCGCAGGTGAGGGAATTGAGGCCCAGAGAGATGAAATGACTGGTTCAAAGTTACAATACAAGGGCTGGCTAGGTGGCACAGTGAATAGAGTACTGGCCTTGGGGTCAGGAGGACCCGAGTTCAAATCCAACCTCAGATACTTAACACTTACTAGCCATGTGACCTTTGGCAAGTCACTTAACCCCTAACTGCCCTGCCTTCCCCCTCCAAAAATAAGAAAAAAAAAAGAGCAAAGTTACAATACAAGAGAGTGGAAGGGCAAAGAGCATCCAATCTGGTGTTCTTGCCTCTTCACAGCCTTCGCTTGTGCTAATGCAGCAGAGGGCAAGGACTTTTAGATAGCTGTGTGCTTCCAATGCCTAATACTGCCTTGCGCATAGCACGTATTTAACATATATTTAAATGGAGTTGAAGTGGAGTTGATCCCATATTAAAGAGAACAGAAAGTAAAATACAAGTGAGTCAGCAGAAAACATGGAACAAAAAGATTTCTATTATTAAATTTCTTGGATATAATAAAAAATAAGACACCCCCGATCCCCCTCACCCGGTCAATGAACACTAAATGCTACCTTGTGAGCCTGCACACTCTAGAATTCTAAGCTGGCAGAGGGCATGCCCACCCATGAAACTCTCGTCTGAATGGTTCAGTAGACAAGACACTGGGTTAAATGTCACATAGTCTAGTTCTAGGACAGAGCTCTGTCATTTACTACAACTGAGAGCACAAGCAAGGCGCATCCTCTCAAATTCAGTTTTCTGTTCTATAAAATGGACATAATAATACCTGCCTTGGCTACCTAATAGGGTTGATGTGAGGATTAAATGGAATTATGTACATATATGTGCTTTGAAAAACTATAAGGCATTGCATAAATGGAAAGTATGAAGGTGAAGGTAACAAATCATCTCATTAGTGTAGTTTCTAAGTCATAATTGTCTAGAGTGAACTTATTTTTAAAGTTACCTTTTCTTTTTGCTTGATTTGCACATCATCATTTACTGCTCTATGTAGAATCAGTACTGTAGTTAAATTCACTTTCCCTTAGTTAAATTTCATACAGGACCAAGAGAGAATTTTATATTTCATCAAATTATCCATAGGTAAAAGGACATGAATAACATGAAGTAATATCTAACCTTTCATCTTACAATACAAGCTTTATTCTCTTTGGGCTCTCAAAACTCTTAGAAGCAAGCATTATTTAACAATATCCAAAGAGCATCTAAAAAGGTAAGCAGAGAGTTGGGGATAAAGGTCAGCACTACTCCAATGAAAGTCAGAATTTTACTCCCTATTTTTGAATACTAACTTGTTTTATTATTCACAGAAGCAAAGATCTTGAGAGCTGGAAGACCAACATCCACATTTGACAAACAAGGCTGCTGACGCTCAGAAAGGCTGACTTAGCTGAGGTCATCAACATAGCTGGTAACACCTTTTGCTCACCTCTTTACAGAATGTGACCAACATTCAACTCACTGAGTCACTGCAATTACATGACTGTAAAGATTAATGGATATAAGAGACTACATAGTTAAGTGCAATCTAAATGCTAAATATATTTTTTTATTTCTACAATCTTGCTTTATTCAGTAAGATTTATAAGAAATCAACTAGATAACTTAATTAAAATGACTTCAAAGTAAGATAATTTTATAAAATATCAAAATATATTTAATCTGAGAATTTGGATCAAATAACATAGTTCTGCACAGCAGCACTGCTGGAACAATTTTCAAAATTCAGGAGTTCTGAAGACCAGACTATTAAAATGGAGAAGCTGTTGAGAGCTGAGGCCCTATCAGATATTATTTTCTCTTCTTCAGGTACTGTATACTATCTAGGGATATGTTAATTACAAATAACTCTGATTAGGCCAACCACTTTATTAGTACTATGCCAGTAGACACTGCTTTTGAGCAATGTAGTATTTGCCAAGATAATGACATAATGGTTTTGGCTCAAGGTTGATGGATTAAGACTAGAATCTTTTTGTCCACAATTTTAGAAATACAGTAAGTATAACATGATATTGTTGAGAAAGTGATGCCAGAATTGGGCCTAGAAAAACTGTAACTATAGAATCTGTATCTCAAATTTGGAAGGAACCTCTGAGGTACTTGAATTGGTAGAGTTCATTCAATCTCCACTTGAATATCCTCAGTAAGGCAACCTTACCTCCCCAAAGGCAGCCCATTGCACTTATGAACAGTTGTAATTTTTATGTAGGTTTCTTCTTACATTAAGTCAAAGTCTACCTCTATACCATTCATACACTGCTCTTTACTTCTGTCATCTGGGTACATGCAAAACAAATTTTATGTGTGGCAGGCCTTCAAATGCTTGAAGATAGCTATCATGTTCCTGCTATGTCTCCTCTTCTCCAGGCTAAACAACCCCCTTTCCTACCACTGATTCTCATATGGCATAGTATTGAGTTCTTTTACTGTCATGGTCACTGACCTCTGGATAAGCTCCAGGTTACTGTTCTTCACACAACATGATACAAAACTGAAGAGAATATTCCAGAAGTTGTCTGACCAGGGCAGACTACACAGAGTAGGACTATGAATGTCTCTTATTATGAATACTATGTTTCTATTAGGATACCTAAGATAAATCAGTTTTGGTTTCCATGATACATTATTGAATCATGTTGAACTTACAGTTTATTAAAACTGCAAAGTCTTTAAAATATTAAACTACTTTATTGTTTAGACATTCCTCTTGCATTTTAATTTTTTTAATCGTGGTTTTTTCAAAAAAAATCTAAATAAAGAACTTTAGGTTTCATTTTTATGAGTTTAAGATAACTAGTACCAGACACAAGCACAAACCCAAGTGCACCAGATGAAATTTAGTGGCATTTTTTCCTTATGGACCAAAGGCGGGATTTTGTTCTTTTGGCGGTGGGGATGTGGGGAAGAGGAAAATGACATATGAAACAATGAATCTTAAATCAAACTCATCATAAAAATTAAACTCCCTCATTTGGAAACCTCATCAAATTATATGTTCCCCAAGCCAATAGAGTTTGTGTTTCTCACAGTTCTTTCAATCTATCAAATCATTACAGATAATGTGCTACAGTATTCTCGAATTCATGTTAAGAACAACCTAATTCCAAACTGAATTATTACTTCTCTGAGATATCTCAAACAGAAAATATATTAAAATAGGGTTCTTACAAGTGGGTCCTCCTTGATGCAAGTACATAGTAACCAATGTGGCCAATCACCAATGTGAGAAAAAGATATGGAATAAAGTTTAATTTAATCAGCCATGAAGAAAACTTAAGGAGGTGGTCTTCTCAGTACTCAAGAGGAAAAAGGGAATCCAGGTAACCCAGGTAACATCAGAAATATATTGAGATATCTCTTCTGGACAATTTTTTTTCTACTGGAAAGGAAAAGAACTAACTCTTTCTCTTGAATACCTAGTCAAAAATATACCAATGGCATATTCTCAGAGTACATGTCAGCATGATCATTGCTGAGTATGTACTGTAATTACTCCTGTAATTTCCTCTGGCCAAAGCTAACCAATGAACACTACTTATAAATACTAGAGTGCCTTAAGGTTGCCTTGGGGCTATGTCTCACACCAGCATGATATATTCAGGGCTCTCCATTCCCAGGCCAGTTTCTCACTGGTTAACACTAATTCAACTCTTTAACCTTCAAAATGTCTTTAAGTTTAGACTTATGTTTAAAACGGCCAGGCTACCATGAAGGCAGATTATATACTTTATATCATGTAGTTTATCTTTCTGTGTTACAAAATTAAGTCAATCAGAAAACAATATTTGAAATCAGAAGGACGTTAGTTGCTTACTGACATATATCTACACTTCCCTGACAATGACTAGGAATGAGATCAACACCTCAGTGAACTCAATTAAGCCAAAAATTAGCATATGGATAGTTCTGCCAAAAATATGAAGAACAGCTTACCCTCGGGGAGGAGTTTCTACTCCAAAGACAGAAGAGATTCAGAAGCATGCCAACATTCCAAAAGCCAAGCTAGGAAGGTCAGAAAAAGGCAATAAAGGCAATACCTGCACTGATCCCCCATGCCGGTCTGCAGCCAAGTGAGACGTCAGGTACGAGGTATTTGTCTGCCGGCTGGGCTGGATTTCCCACTCTCCTCGACGATCTGTCGATGCATTCTGCTAGGGCATTAGGAAGCATGAGAGCAATATATAGAAGGAAAGGTGAAGCCATGGCAAGCAATGACAAAAATCAAGTTAATTAGCTGTATTCTTCCTGTAACTGTGGGTTTTGTTTTTATTTTTCTTTTAATTAAGAACCCCTGCAAAGCACTGAGGAAAAGTTAGTTTGGCTCTATTTATTTCAGCAAAACCAGCCAACACATGACTGCCTTCCCCCCAAAGGTGAAAAAAAAGCTCAAGTTTCTGTATTAGTAGCATTTGAATAGCAATTGCAACATATTTACAAATGATTTCACGGATTAAAATCTATCCACACAGGCACTAAGTAATTCCAGTAATTTCTGGCACTGAGGATACCAACACCATGCCTTCTCACAAATGGGCACAACATTCAAAAGCAACCTCTATGTGATGTTTCATTAAGACAATATGGATATAATTCATGAATGTACAGTCTCTTCCTAAAGAAAGAGCAGGTTTCCTAATCAAATGTAGACATTACTTCCCAAGGGCATGGAAGGATGAGATAAAGCCTCCAATGATTTTATAATTACTTTAGCTAATAGCCTCTGGTACGGATTTGGAAAAAATTTAACTACTCACTTTAATGTGGATTACTTTCTTCTAGAAAGCAAAGGGAGGATCCTTTCCTAGCAAAGGGAGAGCCTTCAACTCAAACATCCCTGGACTCTGCTTTCATCTTTGAAACGAAAAGGCTGGCATTCCTGGCTCTCTTCTCTCCGCCTTTTCCTGTTTTTCACATCTCATACTATTCTGATCTTGCTCATTCGTGTTCTTTGTTTTTGATGATTTTGTTTAGGTGCCTCTTCTCCTGGGCCAGATGGCTGAGGAGGTACTGCTCTGCTATAATAGCACTAGAGCTCCATGAAGATGAAAAATAAGAAGTTGGAGAGGCAGCAATGAGGGATTAGTAAATCAAATTTTAATTGCTGCCGATACCAACAGTAGCAGGGGGTCAGGAAGTGATAACGGCTGCTCTGCATGGAAGCCATTTTTTAATATTATAAATCCTAGAAATGTACAGAGTTGTAAATGTTGAGTTCTATAAAAAAGAAAGAAGGAATGTGTCAGGGTGTAATGGTTTGAGGCTTTACATTTTCCCTAGAAGATTCTAACTCATAGATAACTGTTATTGGTAGCTCACACCTAAAGGTCACCATAATGCTAAAGCTTTTCTACCCATAGAAAAGGGGACTGTGTTGCTTACCCTCTCAGGTAATGGAATCTAGAGTCACAAGGGGAAGGAATACTATAAATTATCCTAGCCAGGGTAATTCTGTTGTTCCTAAGTGAACAAGCTAAGTGCATAAAGAAGGGTTCATACCACTATGGGTCAGATAAGAAAAACTGAAAGGCTTCTTAAATATTCCCTCTCTCTAATTACTCTGGATAATGGATGACTAGAAGTATAACTTCCCCAAATTATAATTTGACACATAGCATATCAATCACAATAATCCTATGGCCTTACAGTTTTGAGCATCTATTACCAAGGTATTTAGAACATTTGACAAGATATAATTTCATTTATCCTTAGATTCTACATGATAAATGTAGGTCATAGTAAGACATATTGTAATAGATATAAATTATTCTAACATTCAGAAGAGATGTTTGTAATGAGTTTAAAAAGTCTTTCACTTTTAATTTAAATGATCTTTTCTTCCTTGGATCTTTAACCTAGCATTTGGAGCGAATACTTAAACACATTAGTGAGATCTACCACCAACTAAATTTTTTTTCTTTTGAGAAATCAGCACAGATATTTATTTATAGGGCACAGTATTGTTCTGAATCCCATGCAGCTTTTACTTTCCCATGACTCCTCTCCATTTTGTATTTGCTTTAGGAAACAAAAGATGTAAAGGTTATAGGAAAATGCTTATAAAACACTTGTATTTCTAATGTTTGAAATGGAAAATTTTGAATATTTGGTATTATTTGCAGTTTTAATAAAATACAAATTGGAACTTTGGCTAATGTAATTGCCTGCTTTTCAGACTATATATTTGTTCCTGCTAACTCTAGTAAAATCAAAAGTTTACTTGAAGGATTAAATTATGTTATTAGAAAAGGCAGCATGGAGTAGTGGATAGAGAACTGGTCTCAGAGTCAGGAAAACTTGGGTTTAAGTCCTAAGTCTGACATATATATAGGCTTGTCTGACACTAAGCAAGTCACAACCCCTCAAGTGTTCTAGGCAACTTTGTAGGGTTAAAGGTTGTGGAGTTCTTGCAGATTTCCACTGATCAAGAGGAAATTTACTCACTGGGTATTTTCTATACCTACAAGAAAAAATTTTTAAACAAAAAACATCCCACTGTCACTGCTATACATGGAACCATAAAAGTTTACAGGAAGTATTAAAGTATTATCAGTTTAATATGAAAATAATTTCAAGATGTATCCCAAGGGCAGATATTTAAAACATACCCTACAGGAAACGGAATACTTTTCTTTTAAAGAGAAAAAATAATGTTAGCATTCCACATGGCTTCATACACATTTTCCATTCTAGCTGCACAAAAACTGATGACACACTGATCTCAATATTTTATAAATCAACTGAAAGCAGCAAAACTTGAAACATTAAAGTGAGCTTGGGGCAAGAGCTGGTTTATCATACAGGGTTCTACTATTCACTGCAATGGCAAACTACTGGGGCTACTACAGCTTCCATGTCAAAGAAATATTTGTTCTACATCTAGGATTTGTGGAAAGAGCTTTTCAATATCTAGAAAGTCATCTAAAGAGAGGGATGTGTGGTGTGCGGAATAAAGTACTAGTCTTGAAGCCAGGATTCAAGTTCTAGCTCTGACTCATGTTGAGTATGTGACTTTGCTCAAGCCACAACCTCCCAGGCCTCTAGGCCAATGGTATCAAACTCAAAGAGAAACTGGTCACTAAATGGTACATAAGGAGCCCTGCTGGCAGCATAATGACTTAGGAAACCCATGTTAACATGATAGTATCTATTTTTACTTATTTTGTTAAATATTTCCCAACTACATTTTAATCTGGTTCCAAGCATATTCCCTCTGGTCTGGGTAACTCTCAGACTAAGTGGCACAGGATGTGCTGATCTGCATCAACAGAGGGAGTTCTCTCACCTGGGAATTGCTCATACCAGATCTATTCCCTATCCCTAACCCTATCTCTATTCCATTTACCAACATAAGGCTTTTAGGGATAATAAGCAACTAGAGTTATATTTGTTTCACTTTCCTTTTAAGCGTCTAGAGAGGTTCTGGGTATATGTGAATAGCAACTAATTACTAGACAATATGTTGATGATGTTGCTTTATTTTTCCAAAAGATAGCAAGGCAGCTAGCAATGGCAAGGCAACACCAATAGGGGAGTTAAGGATATGATCTTTCACTGTCACTATAGCAAAACCAGTGTAGTTCAGGAGCTGAAGGGTCATCTATGACAGAAGCAGCAAAATCATTACCTGTATTACTAGGAAAGGTAAACTTTGAGTATATTAATTTCAAATTGGAAGAACAGAGAATTTACAATGTTAACTCTCTGGCAGAATACTTTAAAACGCCTTTCCACTTAAAAATTTTAGTTATGATTCCTTTACTTTGGATGTAGGAAAACAAAAACAAGGAGGCAGCCAGTCAAAAAAGACATAAAGGCAGTGCTAATGAAAAGCATATGGAGAACATGGCTAAGAAATGGACAATAAAACCCAAAAGGGGTAGGAGAATACAATGCCTTACAACACCCCGTTTTGGCATGGAAGACTTTCTTCTGGGATCAATGGATAGTAAGTAGGGAAGAACAAGGGAAACATAACATTTGCTGTAAAATAACAATCCCAAACATCAATACTACTGTTAGTGACATCCAGAGGAGGGTATCACAAACAAACTGAACACTGAGTAGAAAAATTCTCCCAAATATCTTTGGGTGAGTTCCTACCCTGAAGCAAGAGGAAGAAAAACAATATTCTTTTTTATTCTAGCCAGTGGAACTATATAATTTTGGTTTTTTTGGGTACAAAATGCACTTCAAAATAATTTTGATTATTTATCAAGAAAACTTAATCAATTTTACATCAAATTTGCCATCCACTGATACTTAAACATTGGTATACTGCAACTCACTGCTCGTCTTCAACTATATACACCAAAACAAAAAACTGGATAGTAGCAAAAGATTAAGAGTCAGCACAATTTGTCTTATCAAACTGCTTAGATAAAATTTCACTTTCCCTTGTCGGTGTAGAAGAAAAAGAAGAATTCATGAAAAGGAAACATTCTAAACTGTATCACTCTGTGATTTGTGAGGGATTTTTTTAAAAGCTGGTAAGATTATAGACTTGTATATTTTAATAAAATGAAGATCTACCTAGATCTGTCCGCTCTAAGAAGCTCATGAAACTTGTTAAATTAAAATCGCCAAATAATGACCTTCAGATAAATATACCCAATGCACAAAAAAGGAGTGGAAGAATTTCTAGTTTCCATATACCTTATTAAATACCAAATTTGTTTAAAGAAAAAAAAATATGACTCCAACCTGAAATGAACCCATCTAACAACATTCATTACTCAACAGCAAGGACAATCATATCAATTATGAAAAGCTTCACGAAAAACTAAAGGGAACACGCTAGCAATCTATAAATCTATACTTCGAGCTCTCCCTTTTCCTCTACCTTCAAGTGACGGGACAGCCTTGGAAACACTGAAACTTCAAGAAACTTGATCCATGAAGTCAATGTTTCTCTTTATGAAATGACAATTTTCTGACATAGAAGATTTCAGTTCTAACTACCTAACAGAAGGGATATGATAGAAGCTTGATATCCAGAGATGGGAAAAAAGGGGACACTACTACCAAATCTGTGAAAGTACCAAAAAAAAAAGCTTACTGCCCATCCCACAACTAGGGAGGATAGTCACTAACACCACAGTATGAGGGACAGTAGTTTAAAGTCAAAATCACTGAGTCTGCTGGTGAGCAGTCCCAGAAAATAAAATCTCTTTGAGATGCCCCACTAATCATATTTCTAGAGCATCTGACAGTTTCTAAATTGCTTTCATCAAAACTCTCTGTAAGAGTACCACTACTCTTTCCAGTTTTATAGATAGGGGAGTTGAGGCTCAGAAAAGTGCAATGGTTTGCCCACAGTCTATCATGTCAGTGAGTGGTGGAGCTGGGATTCTCCATGAATCCCCCTGGCTGAGTCTAGGCCTGTTCCACTGCCCTTGGATGCTTCTCTGATGCTCCTTTCTGCCTGGATAACTTCATGGGAAGAAGACTTGGGGGCTCAACACACTAGGTTCCCTCTTGTCTCTTCCCACCTGGATTTCCCAAGTCTCTGAAATCTGCTTCTAGGGACAACAAGCAAAATGCAATTCATTTCAGAGACTAGAGGGAAATGTCAGTATCAAAGAACCACAACTTATGGATAAATTATCTCACCTCATTAGCAGATGGAGATATTGTAGGTCAGGACTGAGGGAACACTGAACAAGAGAGGCTCAGGGCTAAATAAGGGGAAATTTAGGAAACTTAAATCTATAGATCAACTGAAAAATCATATCCTAAAACTGGAGGATTTTTCCCAATTTAATCAAATTACTCTTTTTAAATGTAGGAAAAATGGACTTTTAAAATTGCATCTTAACACACTAGCATTACTAGCCAAAGGAATGAAATAATGAAAAAATGCACACAGATAGAAGAAAACTTTTAATATGGAATAGAGAATTAGGAGCTGAGGTGAAGAGCAGTGACCAGGTGACAGAACAGGAGGAGCTAAAGCAAAGGATTTTATTTCAGTTTTCACACCTGTTTGTTTCAATGTCCCCTCAGTATTAAGTTCCCAAAGGAGAGGAAGAGAAACCCTATCCTGTATTGAGATCTATGCTGGAGGTGAGCAACGGGGAGGGCGTCGGTTCTGTATGTCCGTGTTCTCACTAGACAACAGACTGCACGTTAGGAAATTACACACAGGATAGAAGGAGGCAAGTTATCTCTGAGCAAACTCGTCCGCCCCTTCAACTAGCAAATCCTGAACCTCGCTGAGAACTAAGCGGTACTCTGCAAAAGGAAGGAGAATGGAGAGTTAATCAGCTTTTGGTTTGTTAAGGCTACTGAACCTGCATTTTAAAATAAAGTCACTCAATCTACTAAGGTACCCAGTTGACATATAACCCCAACTAACTACTCACAATTTTGGTCCCATCTCCATCTCTGAATAAACATATTTTACAACTGACTCCATTTTAGGAAGCATGGCAGCCACAGACTTCATATCCAGTGCTTTGGAGTCTACATAAATTTTTTTAAAAACCTCTTTCCCTAAGGGCATGACTATTCCAAAACACATTGTAATTTGATTTTTTTCTCCTACTTACTGGGCTGATTTGAGTTTAAACATGGTTCTTTCTAAAGAAAAGAATTAATGACTTCTCAGGACACCTTCTTGGCTTGGTCTATGAATTTATACTTCTCTTATGAGTCAAGATGAAGCCACAGAAGTGTACTTACATGTAGGGATGAGAGACAAATCTTTTTATCTTGGGTAAACATACATGGGAGGATAACACAGAATTCATTAACAACTTAGGTTATAGATCTAAATGTCTAGTATCATTGTTGCAAATCTCAAAACGGAACCACTAATCTACTCATTAGCACGTTCTATTTTCAAAGAAACTAAGAGTAAAAAAAAAAGAAATCATAAAGTGCCAAACTCTTCACCTTAGGTTAATACAAAATTCTACTCAGATCTCACCCACCTCATGCAGGAAGCCTTTTCATGGTGGATGCATAAAGTAAAAGTGCCTACCTCCCCCAAAACTTCTAATATGAGTAATCATTATCCCCTATGATGTCTACATCTAGCCCATCAAAAGAAGGGGAAAACAAAAACATGAAAGGGGGTGGGGAGAGGAAGGAGCTTAACCTAATCATAATGGTGCTTCTTATAATGTCTACATGATGTTCTTACAGAGGATGTATACTCTCTGTGCAATGGAATAAAAGTTCTAAATATTCTGTATTATGGGAGTATATCTTGTACCATCATCATGCACAATACAGCAACTATTATTTACTCTAATGGATTTATGGAAAGTGGCAGGACTCATTTCTAGAAGTGATACCATCAGACAATACTAAGAAGGCCCTGCCTAATAGAAAACTATCACAATTACTATTCTGACCATCTTCCTGATGAGGAGAGCAGAACTAACAATGGGACTTTTTCGAGACTAGTCAGTCTGGAATCCTGGCTAGCATTATCAACCTCTAAGGTAATATTTAAGGAAATAATGAGGGCTGAGAGGTACAGGCCCAAATGATGGAAAGGATAACCCACGTTAGGATATTAGCGAATGAACTAAGCTATGAGGAGCAGGCACTCCAACCAAACTTATGTTAATTTCCCCTCTCTATTTTTAACAAAATTAATATCCTGAAAAATAACCTGCATTGTATTTATAAGGATAATTAACTGCTTAGATGAAAACACAAAATTTTATTTATGTGTGTGCATGTTTATACATATTTAAGCATATATACAAGTGTGTATATGCCTATATATGTATATATAAATATATATATGTGCATATTTATACAGAGATTACCTCTGATATGAGAGATTTGAAAAGCACACATATGCAATACTATTAAGAATACAGTAATGTGTGTTCTTAGAGCACATCATCCAAAATGGCAAAGATATTGAGTCTAACATAACATTTTGGATTTATAATTACAAACAAGAACCAAACTCCACACAACTCAACACAATTACAATTTAAGACAGTAAACTGAATTTCACACTGTAATTCATTTTGTAACTGTTGTTAATGGAGATCTTCATCAAGATGAGGAAAGAGAAACTAATATGGCCATTTGAACTCCCTTTAAAGGAGGTCCCAGATTATTTATGTCCTTTACAAGAAGGCAGCCCTGGCTTTGCTAGCCAAACAATACTATCTGCTCACTGTAATAATTTTCCATGAAATGAAGCAGAAACAAAAAGTAAAAATGGCATTTTAAAACAAATATACTGTTGCTTCCTGACCAATTCTGGCTCTAGGAGGGACTCTGGAGGTTGCCTAGAGTTATATATTTTTATAATATAGATGAAAACCCCCAGGTACAGAATGATTAAACAACTTATGTTAGGTGATATGATAACTGGAGACTAATAGCTGGACTCCTTTCCTTGCCAAATAATATTTTGAGTACAAATCAAGCCCCTACCACTACTATTTGGTCCACCACCAAAAAACTGCCTTATGTTTAGTAAGGATCCATTTCAGAAATCACCTCTCCACCACAGATACTCATGATGGCTAAAATTATTAGGAAGCATTTTGATAGTCTTGCAGGCTGAATACATGATCTACCTACAAGGTAGGACATATAGCATATTGTCTTCATTTAGATGTCTAAAAGGAGAGGGTATCTGGCTGATTATTAAAGTTGTACTGATAAATAATTTCGTATGCTTGCATAAGTTAATAAATTAAAAGTTAACATTATATTCACAATTTTAGAGGGAATAGTCATCCCAATCATAAATATAGTCCTGATGTGTCATCTCACACTGACTTGAAAACCTAAAAGCTAATTTAAATTAGTACTTGATTTTCAGAGATAGGAAACACATACAAGTGGCTACAACTGGATTTCTTACAAACACTAGAAAACAAACATGGATGTCAATAAAATGCCAGCAAAACTACAGACTAAGAGAAGTCAGAGTGTAAAAACTCCAGTACCAAAGACTCGCTCACTACACAGCTGAGAGAGCTGCACTCAGCAAGGATGGACCAGAGAGTCTGCTAGAAGGTCGGGTAAATGTCATGGCACTGTGGGAAATTCTTGGCTTTTATATGATACTATAAACCCTAGATTGTGGAAGACCATGCCAATGAAGTGTAAACTTTACAATATTAGAAAGGCTTCAAGTAAAGTCCTAACAACAGACTGAGGTCCTTGTCCAAGGCCCAAGCAAAGAACAGAGAGGCTCATTACCAGCAGGTTAACTATTATGTGATATACTCTTTGACTAAGATAGCTATAAACCTAAAAAAAGTAACCCGAGAAGTAAAATCTCAAAGCTAGAAATGTTTAGAAAGAAGCCTTCTTTTCAGCAGGTATCTTCCTACATAATTACAGGTACTGGCAAAAACATTTCACTTGAAGCAACACTAAAGACTGTAACACTTTCACCTTATTAGTTTTACTGAATCAATCCAAGTTTTCATCTGTTGCTAAACCGCTTCCCCCTCTTTTTGTTAAGTTACATATATTTATTGCAACTTCAACCAAACAGAAAAGATTTTGCAAGAAAAAATATTCATGTCACACCAAGAGAATTCAAAAACATGAAGTACTATGTGATTACATTACATTCTGTTCCTCCACTAGAACCATTTAAGTGAGCCCCCATTCTCCCAACGAATAAAAACTACAGGAAGATGTGACTTGTTTGGCACGACAGAAAACCTGGCAGAGTGAAGCCCAACTTCATGCCAGACTGACCCACTTGAGAATAAACCTGGGCACTATTCAAGTCAGCTGGGTCCTCAAAGTATCTCTAAGTCAGCTGGAAACTCAAAGTATCTCTAAGGAGTATTTTACTAGATTTCCCCTCCACATTTAGAAATGCATTCTAAGCAATTAGGAAGTTCTTGAAAAGTTCATTAAGAATCATGACAAATTGGCAATCAAGAGAATCCTTTCATCATTACTGTATAGTGTAGAACTCTTCAGGTACTGAATCAAATTGCTTGCCTGAAATTCTTTTTAAAAAGATCAGATCTAGAGATCAAAGATCTAGATCGGATCTGACAGTTCTAAAATAGATACCATTCACTTGCCTCGAAATCACTTCAGGGATCAAATAATGGAGACCCTCAGTTCATAAGTTCTGGAAGACAAGAAATTTCTAGGGTTTCATGCATTAGTTTATCACATTTGGTCATAACTCAACACATTTATGAACCCCCTGGGAAAAAACTAGTATGGTACCAAAAGCACTATGACAGGAAGAACTTTGTGCCTTCTCTTTCAACACAAGTACTTGTATTTTTAAGAAAAAAAATGCAGGAGAATTTGGGTTTTAACACTTAGAGGAATAGCTGAAAGAATAGGAAAAAAGTCACAGACCTGGTTTCGAAGAGGTTGTTGTTGTGATGGCCGTTCTCTGTGTGCGTGGCTTTCTCTGGTTATTGCAGATGTACCAGAATCTACATGAACTGACCCTACTGGAGTAGGCTGGAAAAATAAAACAAAAAGCCAAGAAGGGAAAATAGGTCTGATTCTATTCCTCTTATAAACTGACAGTTAAAATGCTGTGATTTTACAAATGGAAACTTAGTGATGAGCCTGTCTCTTTAGTTTTCCCTATCATAAAAAAATACCATGGTCCATACGGGCCCCCAATCCAAGGATTTAATTCATATTTAAAATATCTTTTAAGGAAACATAGAATGGTGTGTATTAAGCATACTCAGTTCGCAGGAGGCCACATTTTCTCACTTTCAGAAAAACAAATTCTGAGATTTTCTGAAAAAGAAACTTTCCATGGTGTGAAATCCATTTACTTTCAGAAATTCCAGGCACCTTAAGCCTTATACAATACCAACTTTTGAAGCATATGACCCAAACTTCTTTTAAAATGCTTATTAATGCCTTAAAACCTTCTAGTAAAGTTATTCTTGCTTTCTACCTCTGAGGGCTGACTGTGGAATCACACTAAATTGGTTGATAAATGCAGTATCTATATTCAAGGCAATTATTCTTCCAAAAATGAGTAAGAGAGGACTACCAGATGGGAGAAGATACTTACAATTGGCCTTCCAACCCAGTCATAGGCATAGTCAAAGGTGTAGCCTTTCCTTTCAAAGAGCTCAGTAAAGAGCGTCCGTAAATAATCATAGTCTGGTTTCTCAAAGAAATCTAATCGCCTGACATATCGAAGGTATGTTGCCATCTCCTCTGTTGGGAAAGGAAGTAGAAGAACATCAGAATGAAAAAAGTACACTTTTTACAGTTTCTTCAAATACCAAATGGAACTAATAAAACTTAATTTGAGTTATCTGAAAGAAAAGGTTATGAGTTATGTCTTCTTCCTATTGGTCTGGCATGAATCATGTACTAACCTTGCAAGATCTTTAAGAAAATAATCATAAGGTACCATCATATCCACCCAACCAGAATTAGTCATTTCAAAAAGATAAAAATTAATCCTTTTCACATCACTAATAGGTATGTAACTCAAAGATAATTCTAAAAGGGCTTTTACCTGGAAAGTTCTCACAGAGAGTTTCAATTGGGGTATTCCTTTTGGTGTCGCCAATCTTCTGATATCTTTCTTTCAATGTATCAGCCTACGTAGAACAAAGAAAAATAATTATTTGGAAATAAGGGTTAACAATAGATTTGCAGAAGTAAAGCTGGTTTTGCTCAAACTAGTAGGTTTTTGTTAAGCAGACTCAATTCCTCTCTATGCCCCTACGCCCAAATTAGTAAATGTATTAACATAGTTTGGTGGCATATTTAGATGTGCATAAAACACCTACTTTGGAGAAACTTTACTTGCAAAATATATTCAGTAGTCTACTCACAGACATAAACACTATCAAATAGATTAAGAAAATGAGGGAAGAATTTTTTAAAAAGGAAATATTTAAACATTTCCAAATTTGTGTGAGACTGGAACTCTGTTGCTATTGGTGTTTAATGCTGATTAAATCACACACAACTTTTATTAACTCAAGAACAGAAATATATATATATATGTGTGTGTGTGTGTGTGTGTGTATGTATGTATGTGTGTGTGTGTATATATGTATATGTATGTATGTATGTATGTATGTATGTATGCATATATGATTTTACTGCAAATCTTTTAGAGACCTGGGTAGAAATAAAACAAAAGTATAAATAAACACTTTTAGTAACATTCTATAGAGGGTGGAAAACACATGCAAAAGATAAAACTGAGGTATGAGAATAGCTACAAACTAAGGCTAGTGCTGGTCTTACAATATCTTAAAGCATTAAGAGATGAGGTTAGTTAAGGGTATGTAGGTAGAGAAATACAGCATGCCTTAGATCTGAGCCTCAGAAGGTCTTCAATATGGCTCTTGTAAGATTATACCAAGAATATTCCACTCAGTTTTAAGCAATGGTACTTTAAGATGAATTGGAAGAATTCTAGGTCTATAACCAATAAAAATGGTTCATGAATTTAGAGTTGGGGCAAGAGAAAAAAATGTATTTCTAAGAATTAAAAAATGAATTTGACATTTTTAAAGCTGCAAAAGACCTCAACTACTATGAAAGCTACTATGAAAATGACAGCTATCAAAATCAAACATTGTTATTTAGATTTACTGACTGGCAAGTTCTGATTATGTTTGCCATTCCTCATGAATCATGTTCATGCATCTTACCTTGGCTCCAAGTATTGGTACAGTATTTTTATGTCTCATTTATTTAGCCTCAACTTCCTCATCTGTAAAATTAGGAGGCTAGGCAAGATGATCTTTAAGGTTCTAACTCTATGAAAGTGAGGCCCAGGCAGGTGAGTCCTAGGACCACACAGGTAAGCAAGCTAAACTAACACTCAAACCTTCTGAATCCTATATAATTGAGACATAAAATACTATGTGAACACTTGAAGCAAAGTTAAGATGCTTCAGAATAAAATGATGCATGAAGAATGACAGACAGAAAAGAAACATATTCATTTTGATCTTGATTTATGATTAAACTGGTGAAGAGAATTACATCAATACTGAACCGACATTTTGTCCGTGACTTAAAGTGTATCTGAATGCTACCCAAGGCACTGAGAAGTTAGATGCCTTGCCCAGGTCTTCTTTAATCCAATACTAGCTCTCTCACCATTATGCCATGCTGCTTTTCCTCTCAGAAATTTATCAGTAAAAACTAAATAACACTGTTTAATCACGAATTTTCATTTTCTTCCATAAGATCTTTCATTTACAGTGGAAGAGCAAATTTTTTTGATTCCTTCAGGACGAGTCCTTCCCTGCAAAAGTCAGAGCAGCTGCAGGCATCCACTTGTGGGAAATATTCCTTCTGTCACCTAATGGCAGTGGAAAGTGTATATATGCAGTGACAGAAAAGCATTGTGAAGGTTGGAAGAGAAAGACTCTTTTTAAAAATTTGTTGAAGATTGGGGGGAGGGGGGAAACGACTTACTCTAGTAAAATGGATTCCTAAGAGGGAAAGAACTCTGAGAAGTCCATCCATACTCAGTGAACATTTAAAAATAATGAATCAAAGGTAAATTGCTCCTGGTTCTATTCTTTTAGGCAATCTTCTACTTTATACTTATAATAACAAACAACATAGTCAACTGTAAATTAGCAAATGAGTACAGAAACAAAACCCTAAATTAATTATGTTTTTCCACATATACCTTGAGTCCTTGCCAGGGTAGGCTGCCTCGAAGGAAATACATGAACATATGGCCTAAGGCTTCCAAATCATCCCTTCGGCTTTGCTCTAAAAGGTAAAACAGATCAAACAACAGAATTTCAGCTATTAAAGCAAAACTGGAATCACAACCAGTAATTCCCTAAAAAACATTTTGCTGTGGAAAAACTCTCTTTACAAATTCTTTTTATATCTAAGTTGAGGACAATTTTTATATCATATTAACTTATACGTACTCCTTTGTCTTGATCTGTCATTGGCAAGTAAACCCTATGTGGCAAATGCAAAACTAGAAAGTAGTCCAAACCAACCAATCCTAACTGTCAAGGCAATAAAAGAATTATTATTCCTAAAAGAGTATTTATTCCTAAAAGCGTTTTATTCTTCAGAATACTTTAAAATTTTTGATCAGTGTTATACAGGCAGTTCATCTGATTAAAACCTGTTCCACCCATATCTACATACTATACCTAAATTACTTTAGAATATCATGTAATATTTATTGAAGTGTCCCACATGGGCATGGTAATTTATAAGCAAACAGAGAGCCACTTCTTTCTGGAAGTTTATCAACTAACAAAAACACTTGAGTCATGGGAGTTTGTTTTGTTTTTTGAGAGTGTAGACAGAAAGAAGAAGGGGAACAAATGAGACAACAAAACAAGTATGTGTAAGACGGATATAAAGAAAACTATATTTCTCAAATATACTGACACTACTAGTAATTTCAGTTGGCAAATAGACTAATAGCTTTATTCACTTCTAATTTCAGAACACTACATATCAAACCTCTCATGTTTGTGAAAATCTCTAAGCTTATTAAAAGAAATTTTAAGAGTAAAACTGAGCACTAGTTTGAGCTCTCACTTAAATATATTTCTTTTGTATCTAAAGAACCAATAATCTGATCCAGGTAGGTAAACCAGTCATGCGACCCAGGAGAGAGAGACAGCAGACTTGATTGCTGTTTCTAATTATCTGGAGTTGTTACAGAAAACAAATGAGTAGACTCTACAGTAAACTGTAGAGAGGCTTTCTAAATGGGGCTTAGAATGATGTCTTTCCTAAGTTTTTAACCGGCATTAGGGGAGCAGTGTTATGGATTTTTATGACATATAAGGGAACAAAGAAACAGTAGCTACCAATCAACTGAAACCAGATTTTATAAAAAGAATAGAATGGATAAGAAAGAATCAATGATTCTCAGAGCTGAAAGTGATTTCATAAGCTATCTAGAATTCAACTCATACCTGACTCAGGTGCTTTTGCTTCTGGGACTATGATAAAGTCTACAAGGAAATATTTTGTATGGGTAAAAACAAAATCCTACTCACAAAATTAAGGCCTAAAACAGGGCTTAAAGAAGTGATGAAAAGTCTAGAAATTCATGGAAGAAAAAACAGAGTGGGGTGAGGTCTTTAGCAAAGCAATACAGACAAACCTCTTCCTGTAGCCTCTTACATTGTATCATAACTATTCATTGCTTCTCTATTTTTACATTCACTTCCCTTAAAAAGAGGCCCCTTTGTAGTAAAAATTCATCAGGAAATGATTGCCATTTACTATTGTACACTAGAGGGCACAATTCTCCAAATTATTATAATGGATCATGGACTCCAACAGCCACCTTACTGAAACAACTCTTCCTAGATAGACCACCTAAAAAACTTTAATAAGCTGTTTCGACTCCATTCAAATCAAGATTATGCCTTTTACCTTTAAATACTGGCAGGAACTGGGACACTGGGCTTTAGAAGCAATAATGTCTTTAAGATGATTTTTGAAAGTAAAGTAGATCAATGTTATTTTCCATCACTTCCTTTCACACATCATTCACATAGGTCATTTTCATTATCAGTAAGGATAAATTCCAATACCAGTGACCCATGAATTATTTCAGGACAATCAAAATTTCACGCTATTTTACACAAGACTTCTTTCAAACACTTGAAAAGCTGTGCTTGCTTTTAATGTATAAAAATTCTCCAGATTCAGATATCATCCTTCTTTTAGTGAGAAAAACAGGCTATGTAACTAAGTTTCTGAGACTTTCATTCAGGAAAGATGGGCTTTCCTGACCAGGGTTTTATTAAGTAATTATCAGAGAAGGCATTTAAGGTGATGTTGAGAGCAAACTTGTTTCCTTCATAGCCACGACCACTCTCTTCCTATACAAACTCACTTATACATGGACACCCACACACACATGAAATTTTATTAAATGTACTCATTCAGCATACAAAATATATTCTTCTGGACACAAGCCAAACACATGGCTATTTCTTACAATATACTAGACACAATTGTGACCAACACCTGGGTTATAATTAGAGACAATACTTTCTAGCCTTTATCCAGCAACAAGTGAAAATGATGATTTAAGGGGGTTACTCTGACCCCAAAATAATATAACACTATCTACCACTTGTTTTAGTGTTCCCTGAGCGTCCCTACCCATCATCACTAGAGTTATAAAATCAAGAGAAGATTGCCTAACCCTAGAGCCCAACATTAGACACTTAACCGCCAACATAAAAAATAACATAATATAGGAAAAAAAAATACATATGTATATAGCACTGCCAGTGTCACTTAAGCAAATGACTGTTTTGTCTTTTTTTTTTCTTTTTGGAGGGGTGAGGGAAAGGCAGTTGGGGCTAAGCGATTTGCCCAAGGTCACACAGCTAGTAAGTGTTAAATGTCTGAGTCTAATTTGAACTCAGGTCCTCCTGACTTCAGGGCTGGTGCTCTATTCAATGTACCACCTACCTGCCCCTGTGTTACCTTTTAAACCATATAAGATGTATCTCTAAAAAGAGGGAGACCCATGTTTCAATGACACATATTCTTGTACAATTCCATACTTCAATATTAGCCAAGTCGGGATTTGTTTCAAAAAACTGAGAAAGAGGGCAGCTAGGTGGCACAGTGAATAGAGTACCGGCCCTGGAGTCAGGAGGACCAGAGTTCAAATCCAGCCTCAGACATCTGACACACTTACCAGCCTTGCGACTTTGGGCAAGTCACTCAACCCCAATTGCCCTCCAAAATGCAAACAAAACAAAACAAACAAAAAACAAAACCTCTGACAAAGTACTTCTATTATACTAGATTTCAACTCAAGTGGCCCTACATTGCTTTCAAAATCTCCTGAATCACTAAAAATCAAATTTGAACATACCAATTTTTTTTTACTCATTGACAATTTTGTAGACTTGCTACTGTTCCACAGACTACATCAAAAGCACAAATCCACATTCAAAAAATTCAACTCTTTGAAGTTCCTTAGAAGAATGAATGTATTCAAATATTCCTTTATTATAGTTATATTATAAAAAGTATTATTTAATAAACTGATATATTCTAGGCAATACAGTTATTATGCCTGTAGGTGTGAAAACGGATGAAGTTTTTTATATGTATGTTACAGGTTAAATATTAAGTAAGGTCTTCTAACATGATTAGTAGAAATACAAGTACTTGTGGAATAGCAAATAAATTTAAATTGACTAATACTCAATTCAGATAGAAGCTTAAGCAATTAACGTAGCATAAGTACTATAAATAGAAATACAATGCATGATTTGGCTAACTGTTCTTTCCCGTTGTGGAATTAGCCTTGGTAAGGATCTATAGTTCCTACATATACATAGATGCCCACAGATGTAACTGCAAAAATCATTAGCTAAATGTTTCCAATCAAATTTCATTAAGCTTTATATAACAAAATAGCACAGAAATGATCACCTGAGCACAAAAAAAATAATCTAAATCATTTAGTGGTCTAACAATATCTCATTCTATATGAGGTGTTGAAAGTCAGTAACTTGCTGCCTTGGTTACACAAAAATGTAAAAACAACCCACAAAACAGTAAAAATGAAGACTTGAAATACAAGATGAAATCAAAATGGGACAAGTGCTATGGAAATGAACAGTTGTTTTTAGTGAACTGTCCCTTTCCTGGGAGAAAAATGAACACACCTTTGCCAAGATGGGTATTGATGGACATATATCTTGCTGTTCCAGTTAAGCTCTTGTGTTCCCTGAATGGTATATGTTTTTTGGTTTCAGGGTCAATGTATTCCTTGGCCAAGCCAAAGTCTATAATGTGTATAACATGCTCCTTCCTGTTGCCTTGTCGGCCAATCAGGAAGTTCTCTGGCTTGACATCTCGATAAATGAGGTTCTTTGAGTGCACATATTCCATTCGAGAGATCTGAAAGAAGAAAAAAACAACTTGCTTATTGAGAGATACTCCCCCATTTCTGCAGTTGGATTTCAAACAACAACAACAGCAACTCCAAAAGAAAAAAAAACCCACAATAGAGAAAGTGAAATAAAGTTTAATTTTTTGCAGATCAGAAACTTACCTGGAAAATAATTGACAATTCACAAATGGTGAAGAGAACTGGTTGTATTTAACTCTACTTTAATAGGTACACCACTTTAGATCTGCGGTCAACAACTAAGTCTCAGATATCTTAGTGCAGGTGTCCATAACTGGTAGATAAGAATGAATCAGCAGATCTTGGAACCTTTCCTGGTATTTCTATAAGCTAAGAGCCACTACTTTTTATCCCCCTCTGCACCACAGTGTACTACGTATGCCAGTCGGGAACCACGAGATGTCATAGGGAGAAGGGACTTTAGAGATCATCTAATTAAAAATGTCAATTTTACAGAAGGAGAAATCAAGGCTGAGAGGGTAAGTCACTTGTTCAAAATCACAGTTGCTAAGCAGCAATAAAAATTAATGCTTCCTTACTCTAAATTCAATACTCTTCACTATGATTCCTATGCTGCTTCTTTCAATAGGATACTTCCGTCTCATCCCACAGAGTTAGTCAGCACCACTCTTACTCTGCAATGTTACCAAGACTGTAGGAAAATACAAAATAATTCCCCCTCATAAAATGATTAAGAATCCTTTGGTGACTACTGGCTCATAGCAACCTATAGTCCAGAAATTAAAATGGAAAGCTATTTGTCAATTCTGCCATAACCACTAATATAACTGCATGATTGAAAACATATATTCTAGAAAAAATAAAACATAAGATTATCACTTAAATAAAAATTAAAAAATCTTAAACTCAATCTTTTCCCACATTCTAATTCTATCTTAAAAAGTAAAGGGTTTTTTTTTTTTTTGGCTTTGTGGAGGGGGGGGAAGGTAGGGCAATTGGGGCTAAGTGACTTGCGCCCAAGGTCACATGGCTAGTTTTGTGTTAAGTGTCTGAGGCCGCATTTGAACCCAGGTACTCCTGACTCCAGGGCTGGTATTCTAGTCATTGTGCCACCTACCCGCCCAAAAAGTAAAGGTTTTTAAATGCCAAGGTAAATATAATGCATAAATGGTGAATCATGGAACGACCACATTTTTTGCATTTGTAAAATGGCGATAACAATAATATGTACACCACCTACTTCACAAAATTGCTGTGAGTAAAGCACCTTGTAAAGTATAAGATGATATGTAAAAATGAGCTATTAGTCACGTTACTATTATTATCCCTGTAAAAAAGTTTTATATTTGCAAGGGCTTTTCTAATCATTTATAAAAGTTATAGGACTTTAGATATCTGAATTTTAGACTGAGAAGACAAGGCAGATTTTTTTTAACCTAAGTCTTGGTGGCCTATTACTTATGACCATTTGTCGATAAATAATCATATACCTATATCTTTCTCATAATGGATAGATAATTTTCTCACGGGAATTATTCATCTGATCCTTAAACTGGTTTCAGTTTCTAAAATACTTTCTTTTCTTAAAAAATGAATAACCAGCTTCTACAACTATGGCAGTCTCTACTGTGAAAGGAGGCAAGAATAGACTTTTCATCATGCTAGAATCTCCCTTATGCTGCTTAAGACCCTGCAACAGCTGCTTTATGTGTTGTATCTCATGTCTTTTCATGAAGCCAACCAAATGAAAAACTATCACTACCATGAAAAATCTGTAAGTATGACATTAGGCAAATCAGTTTCATCCAGATGATTTCAAGAATTTTACACTCTCCTCCACTAAATTATTTGCTTCACCTTTAAGGGTGGGATATTGCCCAAGATTGTTTTTATATATCAGGATATTTGTAAATTTTCGTTGGGAAATAAAGGTCTGGTGTTAAATTTCCTTTGTTTAAATTTGATGTCCCTGGAAGCTTCCTAGAATGGCATAAAAATATGAAAAGTCAGGTACTACTCAATAAATTACTGCTAATTAATACACAGTATGGAAATGTTTATATATACATATATATGTATATCCATATACAAATATGCAAATATACACACATATATACATATATACACAAACACATGAAAGGCTTATATAAGGTAGCAAACTCTGTCACCACAGTCTATACTTACCAACTGGATGGCTATCATTAACACAGTCTTCAAAGTAAACGTTCGGTCACAGAGGTCAAACAAGTCCTCCAAACTAGGGCCAAGAAGCTCCAGTACCATGGCATTGTATTTCCCACATGGCCCAAAATAATACACCTGGGGTAGGCCTTCAGCTGAAATTGAAGAGGGAAATTATAAACAAATTAAAAATCAAAACACACGGCAACACTGGCCTGAGTTCAACGGGGATAATGACCTGACAGTCTGTAAGATGAGATTTATTTCCATATTCTTCCATAATTCTTAGCTGAGAAATTAACCAATGAGCACAAGTTTCAATGCAAACTAACTAGACTGGAGGTCGGGATGTAGGTGTGGTCTGTTACTTAAAATCTGAGAACCAACCACATTCCCATTCCTATACAGAAGAGAAAATTGTCTATGATCCACCATCAACTTATATAGTAAACTATTTTTCCCAAAGGATGCCTGGAAGTACACTATTATAAAAGGTTCAAATGATGGCTCAGTGACCTTAAGATTAAGTGAACAGATCATGTTGCACTAGCTAGTTTCATTAATGCTCTCTTAGGTTGACTCTTCTAGTATAGTAGCTGATATTTCCTGTTTTCTTATTATCAGTTGAAAACATATAACAGACACTTAGTGTTTGACTTCTGATAATAGTAAAAGGCAAAAAGCTAGATTTTTCACAAGATTTGTAATTCACAGCTACAAGAAGCTAATTTCTATTTTTCTACTTTAATGATAGCAGTTTCCTCCCCAGAATATAAATAAGACAACAGAACATTTGAAAACTATATGGCCTTCAACTACTTAAATAACTGGAGGAAAATTCAGTGTTCGTGACTGGGCTATGCCAAAACAATAACAATGACAATATTATCAAGGCTAATCTAGACTTTTTGAGATGACAATGAAATTAACAAGGGGATACTTTACAAAACTTAATAAAATAATATAAAATATCACGGGGAAATCATGAAAAGAGGTAAGGATGAAGTGGGAATAGTACTTGTAGACTTCAAACTATATTATAAAACAAAAGTCATTAAAAATAATTTAGTATTGGTTAAAAAGTACAGAGGAAGGTTAATGGAAAGGACTAGACAAGGAAGAATCAGAAACAATGTAACTGAATAAGCCAGTGTTCAAAAAACTGGAAAATATTAATTATTTTTGAAAAGAAGTCCTATTTGATAAAAGCTCCTGAGAAAACTGAAGAGCAATCCAGTTGAAAAGAGTTAAAGACCAACACCTTATAACATATTCCACAATAAAATCTAAAGGGATATATGGTCTTAATATCAAAAATAAAAGGGGCGGCTAGGTGGCACAGTGAATAGAGCATGGGCCCTGGAGTCAGAAGGACCTGACACCTCACAAATCCGACCTCAGACACTCAACACTTACTAGCTGCGTGACCCTGGGCAAGTCACTTAACCCCAACTGCCCTGCCTTCCCCCCTCCAAAAAGCAAAAAAACAAAAACAAAAAACAAACAAGTCCAGAAATAGATCACATAAAAATATGGGTAGCAGATACGTTCTTATATAAACAAGCAACAGAGACAGTTACTGCAGATAAAAAAGATAATTTTGATGACCAGGTAGGGTTTATTCCAGGAATGCAAGCTGGTTTGATATTAGGAAAACTATCAGCATAACTGATCATACCAACAACAAAACTAACAGAAACCATATGATTATCTGAATAGATGCAGAAAAGGCTTTTGATAAAACACAACACCCATTCCTATTAAAAACACTAGAGAGCATAGGAATAAATGGAGTCTCCCTTAAAATGATAAGTAGCATCTACCAAAAACCATCAGTGAATATCATATGTAATGGTGATAAAGTGTTTCCAATAAGATTGGGAGTGAAACAAGGAAGTTCATTATCATGACTGTTATTCAATATGGTACTAGAAATATTAGCTTTAGCAATAAAAGAAGAAAAAGAAATTGGAGGACTTAGAATGGGCAAAAAACAATTAAAGCTATCACTCTTTGCAGATGATATGATGATATACTTACAGAATCCTAGAGAATCAAGTAAAAAACTACCTGAAATAATAACTTTAGCAAAGTTGCAGGATATAAAATAAACCCACATAAATCCTCAGCATTTCTATATATTACTAACAAAAACCAACAACAAGAGATCAAAAGAGAAATTCTACTTAAAGTTACTGAAGAGGGGGCGGAGCCAAGATGGCGGCGTAGGAGCAGCAAGGTACAGCAGCTCCCACACAACCACCTCAAAATACCCATAAAATATGACTCTAAACAAATTCTAGAGCTCTAAAACACACACAAATATACTTTCCACTGAAGGCAGCTCAGCTAGGAGAGACCATCTCAGCGCTGGGAGCTGAAACCAGCCCAACCTGAAACAGCGGGTTGGCCCTGGGGGCAGCCTGACAAGCCGCGCCAAGCCGCAGCTAGAGCTTCAGGAGAGCAGATCTGCAGCAGCTGCAGCAGTTTCCAGAATTATCAAGCCATAAGAATAAAGGACTAAGTGAAAGGTCAGTGGAACTTGGCTAAAATTGGGAGAAAAAAGCGGGTCCAGCCAAACTGCCTCCAGGGCAAGGAAGCAGCAGAAGTGGCACGGCAGCCGCCTCCACATTGCTGCTTCAGAGCTCCCGGCCTGCAGACTGCAAGGGGGCCAAGCGATCATTCAGAGGCCAAGTGCTCT
>CM053582.1:459985586-460007672 GCA_028627135.1 Pseudochirops cupreus | reverse complement strand
AAAAAGTGACATAGGAGAGAATATACTGGGGGAGGGGGGAAACACTGGGATGGCTGTCTTGGGGTGGTGGGCGGGGGAAAGATGGGGAGAAAATATGTAACTCAAAAAAAAATTTAATAAAGAAACTGATAGGAGTTCCTTTGGCACCCACAAAAAAAAAAATAAATAAAGTGATCTGGAGAAGAAAATGTCAAAAAAAAAAAAAAAAGAGAGGAGTGGGTTCAATTGCCTCTAAGGTCCTTTCCAACTCTAAATCTAGAAATCTTTAAAGAGAAAGGCCGTCTTTCCCAAGGATCATTCCATCAGTTATAATCCTTCTTTACAACCAGACTAATGATTAATGGGAAGATATTTGTAGATCCTGTATCCAAGTGCATGCCGACATGATGGGGGGGGGGGGAGAGGGAGAAAATCTGAAACTCAAGGGACTATGGAACTGAATGCTGTAAACTAAAAGTAAATAAACCAAAATTTAAAAAAAAGAGAGAGAGAAAGGCTAGAACTCATTGACTGAACAGGCTGGAAAAAGGTTAACTCCTACCTCTACCCTGAAAGTCTTTTCCTGTGGAGCTGACCATACTTCTGAAGAATGATTTCTATCTTACTCCTGTCCCATCTGTCTTGAAATAAGATGGTGATTGCTATCCATCCCATTTAATTTTCCTCCCAAAGTCATTTGCTAAGAAGCAGATATAGTGTCAAAGAAAAGGATGCTGAAGAACACCCAAGTTCAAGTTTCACATGGTAGTTACTTACTATCTGTGTGGCCTTGAGCAAAAACCACAACCTTCCTAGCTCTGGATTTCCTCTTCTGTAAAAGGATGGGTTTGGATTAGATAGCTAAAATTTCCTTCCACTTCTAAAATTCTGATGTCTAGATGATGCGTTCTGTCTGGATGGTTGACTCTTCAGACTTCAGACATTTCTCCTTGTTTCCACAACAGCCATCTCTACTTTCTACTTCATTATATCCCAGAGGTGTGAGGTTGGTTTCCAGAAGTACACTACAGCTGTAGCTGTGAACTGTATAGTTAGTTGGGCGTTGGCATGAAAAACAAGAACAATCTTGACTACAGAGGATCAATTATGAGGCATACACCCCCAGAAACATACAAGGGCACGTAAGGCACATGCTGTCACACACGGTCAATGTGCTAGTGTTACAAGAGGTTTCTATTAGAAGATTTAAAAATAATCAATAAAACATTTTATAAAACAATGACAGTGAGAGCTTTCCTGCTAAAGAGACTCCATAGGCAAACAGAAAGAAGGGACAATTTTCAAAAGACACATATAAACACACCCACAATCATGGAAGAAAAACTGGACATGGTAAATAGAGGAACTCTTTCAAGCATGACACTTTTAATACTTGTCTCAACCAATCTACTGAAAGTACCCAGGGCCACGCCTCTTGAGAATTCCCTTGGGGGCAGAGCCAAGATGGCTGCTTAGAAGCAGGAAAACTCCACAGCTCCCCCACGACCACCTCAAAGATCCATAAAACATGACTCTGAACAAGTTTTAGGGCTCCAGAACTCACAAAATTATAGAAAAACACATCTCCCACTGAAGGCAGCTCAGCAGGTGGGACAGAAAGGGCTCATCACAGTGCACCAGCCTGGCCTGAAACTGTGGCTTGGCCCCAGGGCAGCCAGGACAAGCAGCAGCTGGAGCCTTCAGGAGAGTGGATCAGCGGCAGCTGTGGCAATTTCCAGAATTATCAAGCCATAAGAAATAAGGACTAAGTGAAAGGTTGGTGGAATTCGGCTAAATTCAGGGGAGAGGGTCCGGCTGAACTGCCTTCAGGGCAAGGAAGCAACAGAAACGGCAGCTGCTTCTACATGGCTTCTTCAGAGCTCCCGGACTGCAGATTGCAGGGGGGCCAAGCGATCATTCAGAGGCTAAGTGCTCTTGCATTAAGCTGCCTAGATCAGGATGGTAGTCTTGGGTGGTGGTCCTGGGGTGTGTTTTCAGTGAGCCAAAGCTGGTAGGGGCTGCAGTGGCCTTCTAATAGCTCCGGCAGCTGCGAAAAGCCCAGCGATTTGAGACAAAACATTCCCCTCTGGAAGCAGAGTTCCACAGAGCTAAAAAGTCAAGTAATTGACTGGCAACAACATGAGCAGGCAAAGGAAGCAAAATAAGAACAGCAATCCAACTTTAGATTCCTTTTTTGGGGACAAAAAGGATCAAAGCATGGAACGGGAGGAAGACAACACAGTCAGAACTCCTGTACCAAAAGCTTCCAAGAAAAATGTAGACTGTACAAGCCATAGAGCAGCTTAAGAAGGATTTTGAAAATCAAATAAGAGAAGTAGAAGAAAAATTGGGAAGAGAAATAAGAATGATGCAAGAAAATCATGAAAAGAGAGTCAACAACCTGACTGAAGAAAATAACACCTTAAAAAATAGATTAACTCAAATGGCAAAAGAGGCCCAAAAAGCCAAAGAGGAGAAAGAATGCCTTAAAAAGCCAAATTTGCCAGATGGAAAAAGAATCTCAAAAGCTCACTGAAGAGAATAATTCCTTCAGAATTAAAGTGGAGCAAATGGAAGCAAAAGACTTTATGAGAATTCCCTTGGACTTTGTTGTGGTCCTTGTTTTGACCTAGATTCCACTTCCAGAAACTGTTTCCCTCTTGTCCTTCAGCAACTGGGTACCTTTGAGCTTGGCTTTACCCTCCCTACGCATAACTTTTCTGCTCTATGTCCTCTAATCCATACACCCAAAACCAAGAAGTCATCACAGAACCTGCTCAGCAGCAGTCATTAAAAGAAGATAGTTGGGGTGGGGGTGGGAAAAAGTACACTACGAATGATTCAATGATTGTCTTTCTTAAAGAGCTCTGAAACTTAATAATCGGTTTCTAAAGTTGACAGGTTTTAAGAACTTTCCCTGCTGAAGAAAGCTAAAATTGCACTAAGAATGCCTTATTTAGTGCATGCATATACCCAAGACAGATTATCAGTAGCAAGCATATTTACAGGCCAACACACATCAATAATATTTTTTTTAATGTTTTGGTCTACAATTACATTAACAATTATCTGCCTAAATTTCACCTCTGATTTAAAAGTTTAAATTATGCAATATTTATAACTTCTACATCAGTTTCTCAGAGTCCTACCAACAAGTACAATGGGACAAGTACTCCTGAAAATAATGGTTTACTAAGTAAACACAGAGAATTAAATAGGAAAGAGGCCTAACATTCAAATAGTTTAAAAGAACTTAACAATAAATTTTAACTGAGGTCTTCTATCCTTTTGGGAGGTGAAAGATATTGATCAACTCAATTTTAAAACTTGTGTTGCAAACCTGGATATAGCTGACATTACATAATATTTTACTTCGAATTTCACATTTCAAACACAAGTAAACTGGTAAATTCAAAGCCAAAAAACCAAGGAGATGGAGGGAAGGGGGCAGGGAAGGGAAAAACTCTGAAACAGATGGCAATTCATTTTTTCCCTGAGTCCAGCTTGAATACAATCCCAATAATGTCAAAATTCAATTTAGTTTTCTAAGAAATAAAAGCCAATCATAAAATGATATAGCTGAAACATTTATTTCCCACCCTGAATTACTGAAGAATAACACAGGAGGCAGAAATCAGCAGACAGAAGTTTGGTCATTTTTTTTCCCTACCATATTCTACAATTTCAAAAATTTATTTTAAGAAAACTGGCTTTTGAGGTGGCTAGGTGACGCAGTGAATAGAGCACTGGCTCTGAATTCAAATCCAGCCTCAGTCACATTCACTCACCATGTGACCTTGGGCAAGTCATTTAACCCCAACTGCCCTCCAAAAAAAAAAAGAAAACTGACTTTCTCACACTTAAGATCATTGAAGCTTTTCTATCAAGATCAGGGATTCTAAAATTTATGACATAAATTTAATGTCTCTGTATGATGATTATATTCCTAATCGGAGAAGGAATCTTCACTTCATAAAAGCGATATCCTTAAAAAGAAAGGCAAACTCAAGAGAAAAAAAAAGCCCCTCCCTCCCACCAAAAAAAATACCCAAGAAATTTTAAACATTTCTCCACCAACTACAATGGCACCGGAAGTACCCAAATTATGACTGCACATTTTTGTATGAGACATTTATCTATTTCTTCCTTAAATTAAAATATATCTTGTAGAAACTGATGGCAGGAAGGTCCCATATATACCAAAATATTCATGGCAGCGCTTAATTAAGTAGCAAAAAACTGGAAAAGTACTTAATGACCAGCAAACAGCTGAATAAGTTATGGTATATGAATTTAATGAAATATCATTGCGCTATAGAGAACGACAAATATGAATAAATCAGAGAAACCTGAGAAACACATATGAAGTGAAGCAGGGCAAAACATTACCAGAACACAACCAACAACAATACTGTAAACAAAGACAACACTAAAGTACACCAGAATTCAGATCAAATGCAGCAACCAGTGTTGGTTTCAGACGACTGATAGTATAACCTACTTCCTTCCTGTCTACAGAGAGCTGGTGGACTACAGGTGCTTAAAGTTACATGCTACATCAGTCACAGTCACTATATCCCAGCTGTTTGGGATGGTTTGGCTTAACTGAGGTTTGAGACGAGTTTTGTTTGGGGTTGGGATTTTTTTGTTGGGAGAGAGGAGAGCAGTTATTGGAAAGCATTTGTAGTATAACAACAAAATGCCAACAAAATGTTTCAAAAAGTAAATAAAATGCACCTTCCAAGTTTTTTATAATTTCTTTGCAGAGAATCTAAAAGTTGGAATGTACTTTAGAGGTCATATTGTTAACTCAGTACTTAAGCAGGAATTCCTTATTTTTGGGAACACCATTGAATGTCATATATTCGATTTCTGCATTTAACAATGAAATGTCTTCAGAATGATCAATGAATATCAGGATTATTTTTTGGCGAAATAGAAGAGTTTACAACCAAAAAGGCAAAGACAAAAACAAACAAAAACTCTACCCCTTTCTCTAATGACTGCAAACAATTTTAGTAGCATAACTATTCACTCTAACATCTATTACCTGTCTTCTTATACAAACTACAGTAAAATCATGAGATGAGAATATAATTAGAAAAAAAGGTGACTCAACTTCCAAAATGCTTATCAAAGAACAAGGCCTCTGACAACATAAAAATTTTTAATGTGTCTTTTTCTAAATGTATGCTTTAGGAGAAATTCTGGTGCAAGATAACATTGACTTTAAAAGGTTAAAAAAGTGTAGTCACTTTCAAAAGACCATATAGAAATGGCCTTAACATACACTTACAACAGTGATGAAAATAATTTACTTTGGTATGCAATTATGCTACTGTTATATTATTTACATAATGCATTTGATTTGCCCAACAGTAGAATCAAGTAATTGGTTCAGGAACTGTGCTTATATGATATGCACTTCCTTTATTTCTGATACTAAATATACCATCTAGACAGCAAAGTATCCTTCAAACTCCTTTTAAATCTTGAGAGACATAAAAAAAAAAACACCTGAAATTCTCTTTTAAATGTGGGCTAGTCCCTCTAAATGATAGGTAAAGAATATTGGAGAATTGAGACTTTCTTGTGGTCTTCTCAAAACACAACAGATGATAAATCCTGGAATAACTCTACATAATACAAATACAGAAATCAACTATCTTATAGTCCGTCATTCAATCAAGTCATTTGATGTTTCATTTAATCTCTGTAAACAGAACAAATTATCTGAGAGTTACAAAATCACTACCAAATTATGTCCAAGACTCAGCCAATTACTTTGACTGAAATGCCCTACTCTTTAGCAAATTGCTAAGAATAAACTCATTCAAAATGCAAAAGCAAACACAAAAACACTATTTCAGCATGTTAATAAGTTTAAAATAGCAACTCCATTTCATTTTATATTTTTATAGTAATACACTTGCAAGAGCTCAAAGTAAGTTTTGCTAACAATGTGATCAACTTTTACAAGTAAAATCCTGGTGCTAACAGAAGAATTTTAGTAATTAAATTACAGGCAATTTTGAAAATCTGGGGCTTAAAAATATATTATCTTCATCAACAGATACAATTTTAAATTCCAAGAGTTATGCAATATGTATAACTTCTAGTTTAATTGTTTATATTATAAATGCACATAGCAAAAATCTGAGAAAAAATTATTTTATCCTTTATCCTTTATTATACATTTTTACCTCATTGCTAAGAAGCTTTATGGAGCCACTAACAATTCAAATCTGTGTTACTTAAAATAGATGATCAAAATCTGGTAGCCACTCACCATAATGTACACACACTCTTTGGAACATTATTTTGATCCAGTACTCCTCTTATTAAGTATCCTCCAAGTCCCCTCCACCTCTCAACCGTACGTCCAAGTCCTCTCCATCACTCAACTATATTGCTATGAGAATGAGGTCGTTTATATCATACAGTCTTAAAAGATTAAGAAGGTTCAGTAGCACAAAGTCCAAAGAGTTGTGAATTCTCACATCTCATCTACTCTGAGACACCTATCACCATAGTGCCTAGCTATTCAGTCACTGATTAGAACACAAATGACGAGAATCTTTCTGCTCCATCTAAACTAGAGCAGGCAGGTTTCCTGGCAAGAGAAGCGGTTGGTAAAGGCTTGCCTGAACAAGTCTGGCCTAGACCTCTACATCTTGCAAGCCCCCCAACCCTCCTCCTCCTCCTCCACCACCACTACTTCTTTCCTTTTTCATACACATACATGAATATCACTCGATTGTAAGCTCAGTGATTTTAAGCCTCAATACCTGATACTTTGAAGCTTTCCAGAACTGCATTTCCCTAAAATAACTTACGACGGATCAAAGGACAACCAGGTTCAGAGGGCTGGGAACCAGCCAGGCAGCTATCAGAGTCCGGGCAGAGTGTGTCACTGAGACAATCACTTTAATTGGCAACAGTTTCTAAACACTGTAAGAATCATCCAGGAACAACCTCCCCCGGCCCCACACGCCCCTGCCCTGAGGTGCCCACTCGAGAGTCCCAGGATGGGGAGGACGCTGTGCCCGTGCAGGGTGCGGGCTGGAGAAGGGGGACGGCTCTTCCCCGCTGGTGGTGCCAAGGGCGGCTCCCTGCCTGGACCCACCACGCAGAGCCCTCTCCAATGCCCACCCCCAGAGACCTCCCCCGCCCACCCCGGGGGGAGCCCAATCTCCTCTGGCCGCCGCGGCCCAGCCGAGGTGACAGCGCCGCCGGGGTCCCTGAGTCCCGTTCTGGCCCCGAGGGAGGATGCTTCCCGCGGAGGAGCCGTCCAGGTGACAAGCTGGGCCAAGGAGAGAAAGGCCGCTCGGCTCAGAGCCCGAGGCCTCCGAACGACTACCTTCCCCCTCACCGAAGGAGGCCTCCGACCCCCGGCCGTGTCCGGCGCCCCCGCGCCAACTCAACCCTCCCGCCGGGCCGGCCCCTGCCCCGCCCGCCCCAGGAGCCCCGCCGCCCCCGGCCTGATCCTGGGGACGTCCGCTCCTCTCGCCAGACCCTCGGGCCCCGCGGGAGTGGCAGTGGGTACCTGGATCTGGCCGTGCTTGTGACCCCAGGTGCGGCAGGCGCGGTCCCCTCCCGCTGGCGCCGAGCGGCTCCTCTCCCCACCGGCCACGGCTCCTTCTCTCTTTCCCAGGAGCGGGAGGGTGGAGGGGTGCGGGAGGGGAGGGGGGAGGGGGGAGGCGGGGAGCAGAGGGGCGGCAGGAGGCGAACCGGAACTATTAAAGCTGGCCCCGCCCTCGGCCCGAAGCCAGGACCTCCGATAGGACAAGCCAGGAGAAGGCAAGGCGGGTTGTGCAAAACTACTTCCGGGTAACCACCGCTCCTGCCTTCCCTAGCAACCGCGTGAGGTTGCTAAGCGGAAGTACCTCCGAAAACCTCACCCCCACCCCCAGCCATTCCTCTCTGAGTAGCTCAGCAAAGGGACCCCCTTCTTTATATAGACCCCTTCTTCTCCTTACAATAACAGCCGCTCACTTTTTTCCCCTCAGCTGCGAACCCATATGAGGACCCAATCACCGAACGCCCTCTTGTCTTCACATTTAATCGCTTCGACCTTCTTTATCCCTCTACGTACCCCCACTCCAACAGCACCCTCTATCTCTGATTCTCCCCTGCCAGGTCCCATCCCAGACCCAATGCCGCTCCTCCCCCACGTGGCCCTCATCCCTCGAAGAGTCTTTTCACGCGGTATAGCAAGCATCTCCCTCTGGTGGGTGACCCGTTGTATTTCAACAAGTCGAAAAACAACAAAACGAGAAAACCACCTTTCCTTTCCGATGGTTTGAGATCCTCATTCACATCTTCCCCTTTTACAATTCCAGAAGCTGTGAAAAATGGAAATGGTTTTTATTTTCGTCTTTGTCTACCATCTTCTGTCTAGCAAGTATCATAGCATTTCTTTGACAAGATTTTGGTGCGAACATGATTAGATGGTAGGGAATAGAAACAGGAGAGGAATGAATAAACAGGTATTTTTACAACTCTGAAGGGAGGAAATAGAGAAAAGTTTAAGGGGTGATGAGAATTTCCATGCCTAAAATTCCATTTACACCTACCTTGGGGTGATAGTGGAAGAAAAGTGTAGATAGAGGATACTACTCCTTCAAAACTCAGCTGCTAGTGCCTTCTCCACAAATACCTTAGATTTACTTGCATCTGAATTGGTGAAAGAAGTTTCCTTATCAATTCGGTAAACCTAAATGAAATGTCAGATCCAGTCAAAAACAAGCTGGGGTGTGTGTATGTGTGTGTAAAAACATATACCAATAAATATAGGCATATATCTATAGATATATATGTATATATTTTATATGCATGTGTATACATACAAACTAGGTTTGTGTATATTAATTAAGTTTATGTGTGCATATATATATGTAAAAGTAGATTATGCATATATATATATACATACATATATACAGACCACTTAATATATTTTACAAATGTAGTTTGTGTATATATTAACTTTATTTGTATATATGTATACATACACTTATATGTGTATATATGTACATATACATATTTATGTACATGAATGTATATATAGTTTATATATGTAAGCTCTGTTTTGATTTGTTCTGTTTCTCTAGCACCTAGAGCAGAGCCTAGTGCCTAGTAAGCACTTATTAAATAATTGTTCATTAATTCAAGTAGGAGAAATAGAAATATTCAAGTAGGAGAATTGGAAATATTAGGGGTCTTTTAGAAGAAATTCTATTTTAAATGAAACTAAATAATATCTTTAGAAAGAAGAGTAGAGTATTAGAACATTCTCTTTTCCTTTTTCACTTATTCTGCTACACTCTAAGGAATGCATATCCAAATCTCTGACTTGCAGCCTATAGAAATCTACACAAAGCAGTGTTCATCCTAATATTATTTCCTGAATTTGTTTTGCATTGTCTGCCCGTAAGGGTATTTGCATCATCAGACACTATTTTTTTTTAGTCATGTTAACCTATCAAAGGGTTTCATATTGGGTCCAGAGTCTTCCTACCATTATCTACCTCAGCTTGGGACAGAAGGAAAATGAATCTATATGAATTCTGGGTAATTTAAAAGAAACAGCAGGATTATTGTCTTGCTGTACCCATGAGTCATCATTAAAGTGACTCACCGTAGACTGTAAGACTACAGGAAGACACATAATAACTGGCACCTAATGCCAAACCAGGGAAAATTTTAGCAAAGAAATTCAGAACTGTGTCAGTGCTATCACATTTATATTTAGGCAGTTTACTTTCCCTGACCCTCCTGCAAATATTCTTGTTCCATATGAAAAGTAACACTAGCACATTCACTCACTATTGATTTTGTGCTTTTTCCTTGTGTTAAATGTACCTAGCTAAAAGTGACAACTGAATTCAGCATAATATAATGGAGGGTTTTTTTTTTTTAGTGCTAACAATTTCAAACAAAAGCTTTGGCTCAGCTGTCTCTATTGTCAGCACAATCAATCACTCAGCAAGTATTTATTATTAAGCACTTAACTATGTCCTAGTTGCTCGAGATACAAGTACAAAGTCTGAAAAAAAATCCCTATCTGCAAAGAGTTTATGTTCTATGACAACAAATTTTTGTTTATTTTTATATATGCATATATACACTCAATGAATAGTCATGCCATCACCTCCCTGATATCACAGTCCTCTTTGAGAGCAAAGGACAAATAGCAGCAACAGTGGAAAAGTTAATGAATAAATAAATAAATAAATAAATGTGTGTGTGTGTGTGTGTGTGTGTGTGTGTGTGTGTATGTGTGTGTGTATACAAGTAGCTAAATACATGGAGTTTGGGATGGAGGACACTAGCAGTTGGGTGTCATCAGGAAAGACTTGGAAAATGATACTTAAACTGCATCTTAAAGGAAGAGACTCTAAGCCAGAGGTAGGGAAGGAATGCATTCCAGGCACCTGAGATAGTCAATGCAAAGAAATGGAGAAAAGAAAGGAGCACATGGTCAATGAATATGAATCAGATGAAAAAGGAGGAACCTTGTAGCCTGGTGAATAGAGAACTGGTCTTGAAGCCAGGAAAACCATCATTCAAATCTCACCTCTAAAACATATTGGTTGTTTGATTTATGATAAGTCATTTAACTTTTTATTGTTCTATGTAACTCTCTAAGGTACAAAGTACTGTCTTGCATTGGTATAGTGAATTTTGTCACCTGAGAATTGCCTAGATCAAAGAAATTACAAAATGGAATTTCCTGAACTTCCCTGAACAAAATTACCTAAAATGGAAAATGTTCTTTTTAGATTGTAGGAAAGAGATCCAAAATGGAAAACATCATCTTCCCCTGATCCTTCTTTGGACATCTCTATTTCTATTTACAGTACCACCGTCTTCCCAGTCCTCCAGCTAGAAACACTAAGAGTCATCTCTGACTTTCTACTTTCCTTCATTTCCAGTTAACTGCCAAGACTTGTCTCTTCCTGTCTTCATAGTTTCTCTCCTATTCTCCTATTGCTACCATCCTAATTCAAACTCTTCTCTAGGCACTGGAGGGAGATATAAAATTTAGACAAGGCAGGACCATCTGCCTATATGGAACTTACAGTCCAGTGGAGATATATTAAAAGGTATAAAAATAACTAATACAAAGTAATACATAACTGCATTTGAAAGGTACAATATGAAGTGCTATAAAAATGGGGGAGAGACAAGGGAAGAATGATTGACTGGGGAGCAGAGAGGAGAGAAAGAAATCAGGGAAAGCTTCATAAAAAAGGTGAATTGAGCTATAAAAAAAATGAGTAGGAATTCAACAGATGACAAAGAAGTAGAAGGATATTATAGGAATAGGAAACAGTTAACAAAACCATCAAGACAGAAGGCAAAATGATATACTTAAAAAAGGAAAAAATTTAGAGTTGGAGGACCTGGGTTCAAATCCTACCTCTGATATGTATTTCATGCATGATTTTAAACAAATCCCTTAACTTCAGTGAGTTTTACTTTCCTCCTTTATAAAGCAAGATTGTTCAAGAAGGCCTCTAGTATCCCTTCCAGTTCTAAATCTACGATTTGATGAAACTTCAGGATGATTGTCCCCAGACATATGCTTTATCAATACCTTAACCAGAAAGCAGATCACCAGACTAAGTTTATTACTCCTTTCCTCAAACCAGACTGCCTACTAGATTTTAAATGCCTTAGTGTATATGTGACTGTGTTTTATTCATCTTTTCTATTCATCTTTCTATCCTCATTTCTTAGCATAGTGCTTTACATATATATAATAGGCATTGTCAAACTGGATACTTCATTTAAACCAATAAATTCTTGAATATAATTTTAGCACTGTCTTTGGAGTTCAAAATCCACTTCTAATGCTTACTGCTTATATGATCTAGGTCTTTATTTCCTCATCTGTAAAATGAGGGGTGAAGTCATATGGCTTCTGAGGTCCCTTTCAGCTCTGGATCCATGATCATATTCTGACTAGCCTTGGCACAATAGACCATACCTATACTCCTTGCTACTAATGGAGACTAAGTCAGATAGATCTTTGAACTGAAGAGTTCTGAATTGTAGTTAGGCTAAAGCTTAATGGGTATCCATACTAATTCATTCTATCACCAATAACATAAGCTCCCAGGTTTGGAGGTTGAGAGGACACTAAAGTTGCTTAAGGAAGGTTGAGCTGGTCCAAGTCAGAAACAAGAGCAGATTGAAGCTTTCATGACAATCAGCCAATGAGACCAGCATTGTAAGTAGTTGTTTCACTTTCAGCCTGGGTGATAGGGAGAACCAGTATCCTTCCCCTTCCCACTCCCACCCCTCAGTCTAGGATTAAAACATCAAGAAATTTTTTCTATTAAAAAAATTCTGCTCTATTAAATATTATTAAATAAGTGTTAAAAATATTCTAATAAATGAAAATATTCTTTCATAAAATCTTCTAACTCTTTTTTCCCTTACAGCTTTTTTTTTTAAAGTAGGAGGGGGTTTGCACTTCTCACCAAATCTGAATTGGGAATAAAATCTGGAAGTCTTTTGGAAAGCTCCAAGAAACAGCTTGGGGATAATCTGTGTAATTTAAACCAGCTGTCTTAGAAGGGATAATAAATGGATGGAAAATTGAAGTGGCTTTATAAATTCCCAAATATTCAGAGTGAGCTGACATGAGTGAGAGGGATACCACCAGTCACCTGAGGAGGGCGAAAGAAAATGGCTGCAAATATTGCATAAACTGATCCAGAATGGAACTCAACATTTTTGAATGGTCCAAGATCAAGGCATTCATTCCCACTGCCACCTCAAAGGAGTGTGTGTGGAAATGTGGGATATGAAGACTATGGAACCCAGGTATAAAACAGCAAAAAGTTTAAATAAGCCAGAGGCACTTGATTTTCCTGAGCCAAAAAGGAAGTAACACTGCCAACCGAAAATCCAGTATAATCCTTCCACAGCCCAGCTGCTGAAAGGCGGGCATTATGTGCAACAGTGGTGAATGGCAAGAAGCATGAAATGCCTCAAATGCCTATGACTCATACAAGGAACAAAGGAAACCAACAGTGGAGTGGAGGATCACAGAAAGAGATAGAGTTGGTGGCAAAATAGCAACAAGGTACAAAAGTATTAGGGAGAACCTAGTGCTATGAATCATGGAAACTATATAGATTCTTGTAAAGAAGAATATAGCTACAAGGAAGAAGTGGTTTAAAGAATACTTTGTCAGGGATAGCTAGGTGGTGCAGTGAATAGAGCACCGACCCTGGAGTCAAGAGGACCTGAGTTCAAATCTAGCTTCAGACACTTGACATTTACTAACTATGTAAGCTTGGGCAAGTCACTTAACCTCAACTGCCTTGCCTTCTCCCCTCCAAAAAAAAAAAAAAGAACCAAATGAACAAAAGATTGCTTTGTCAAGAGGCTTCTATAATATTGTCAATCCATCTCATCTTCTGCCATCCCCTTTTTCTTTTGCCTTCAGTCTTTCCCAACATGAAGGTCTTTTCCAATGAGTCCCATCTTCTCATTGGCCAAAGTATTTAAGCTTCAGTATTGTCCCCAGGCACATGCTTTACCAGTACCTTAACTAGAATGCAGATCACCAGACTAAGTCTAATGCTTCTTCCCCCAAACTAGACGAGTATTTGTCCCTCCAAACTGAATTAATTTCTTTTTAAGTATTGACTGATTTGATTCTTGTGTTATCCAAAATCTCTCAAAAGTCTTCCCCAGCTCCACAATTTGAAGGGTGCTCAACTTTTCTTTATATATAATCCAACTCTCACAGCCAAACATTACTGCTGGAAAAGCCATAACTGACTATAAGTGTAAAACGTCCCCCAACTCAGACTCTGGGGACCCTACTCTATAAATGTCCCCCAACTCGGACTCTGGGGACCCTATTCTATTGCTTACCTCTTCCAGGTGCTTCCCTCCTCTCAGGCTTCGGTGGTCACCGGCTTCAAGACCAGCTTGAAGAACTGCCCCCCCACAGAGCATCCAGGACTCAGGCAAACAGTAAAGATGTTTATTTCAGCATATACAGGAACAGAGAGAGCTGCACGCACGCGGTTCCCCTTTTTATACCCTAGCTTTTGATTCCCGCCTCAGAGTGCCGTCATCGCCCGGTGAGCCACTCACGTACAGCCCCGAAGATAAGGAGACATCTCGAGTGATCATGCCTTCTTCATTGAGACATGCGCGGGCCTCTACCCCGTCCCCAGGCTGTCGTGGTGCGCCCCCAGTGGCTGATGGCGTCAAACACCCTTACATATAAGGACCCTTGTTGGCTAGGTGATATCTTTGCTTTTTAGTATGCTGTCCAGATTTTCCATAGCTTTCCTTCCAAGGAGCAAGAATCTTTTGATGTCATGGCTGCAGTCATTGGCTACGGTGATCTTTGAGCTCAAGAACATAAACTCTGATACTACTTCCATTTCTTCTCACTCTATTTGCCAGGAAGTGATAAAACCACTTCCTAGGATCTTAGTTTTTTTAATGTTAAGCTTCCAGTCAGCTTTTACACTCTCTTCTTTCACCCTCAAGAGGCTTCTTAATTTTTCTTGACTTTCTGCCATCAGACTGCTATTGTCTGCATATCTAACCTTGTTAATATTTCTCCTAGCAACTTTAATTCCAACTTTTGATTTGTCCAGCCTGGCTTTCATATGATGTACTCTGTGTCTAAGTCATATAAATAAGGTGACAATAAAGAGCTTTCAATCTCAAACCAATCAGTTGTTTCATGTTCAGTTCTAATCATTGCTTCTTGACTTTCATACAAGTTCCTCAGCAGACAGGTAACAGGATCTGGTAGTCTCATCTTTTTGAGGACTTGGCATATTTTGTTATTATCCACAGTCAAAGGTTTTAGTATAGTCAATGAAGCAGAAGTAGATGTTTTTTTCTGGAACTCCCTTGCTTTCTCTATAATCCAGCAAATGTTGGCAATTTGGTCTCTTGTTATTCAACTTCTTTGAAAACCAGCCTACTCTTCTGGTAATTCTCAAGTCACATATTGCTGAAGCCTAGCTTGCAGAATCTTAAGTATAACCTTGCTGGTTATGAAATGAATGCAATTATTTGATAATTTCAATATTCCTTGGCATTGTCCTTTTCTAGGTGTGAGACATAAACTGATCTTTTCCAATCCTGTGGCCCACTGTTGAGTTTTCCAAAATTGCTGTTGTATTGAGTGCAATACTTTAACAGCATCATCTTTTAAATAGCTCAACTGAATTCCATAACCTCACTAGCCATATTGTTAGCAGTGCTGACTAAGGCCCACCTTGACTTCATTCCCCAGGATGTATGTATTATTCTTAAGAGGCTATGGCAAGTCTTGTCTGTGTCAATAAATTAATTATATTATGAAGTCATTTGAGCCCAAGTCTTTTAGGTGGGAGTTGAAAGGTTCTTTTGTGAAAGTGTCAGATATTAAAATTCTTAGGTTCTACTCTTTTGGTTAAACCTCCACCCCCAGGTTTAAACTGTTACACAAATTACATTTAGGAAGAAATATCTATCACTTGTAGGGGAGCCTACAAGAATTTAGAAAAGTGTGATTACATGACCTCCACAATTTGCTTAGTTTTAACAATTTATTCACCTACTAAAGAGAGTATATGAAGTGTGGTATAGTCCAGTAGTGTCAAACTCAGATAGAAATGGGGCCTCTAAATCATATATAATGATCCCTATGAGCCACAGATTAACTTAGATTTTAAATGTAACGTTATCTTTTTTGTTGTATTTTTATTTATTTTGCTAAATATTTCCTGAGTCTATTTTAAAATATTTTAAATTGTTTTAATGTTCATTTTTTTAAATTTTGAGTTCCAAATTCCATCCATTGAAAAGGCAAACAATATGATATCCAATATACATGTGATGTTATGCAAATATATTTGTATATTAGTCATGTTGCAAAAAAAAAACAAGAAAAATTAAAGAAAGTGATAAAAGTATGCTTCAATCTGTGCTCAGAGTTTATCAGTTCTCTCTGGAGGTGGATAGCATTTTTCATCATGAGTCCTCTGGAATTGTCTTGAATCGTTATATTGATAAAAGTAGTTAAGTCTTTCGTAGTTGATCATTGTTACAATATTGCTGTTACTATATACAACAGTCTCATGGTTCTACTCACTTCACTTTGCATCAGTTCATATAAGTCTTCCCAGGTTTTTCTGAAACCACCCCCCTTGTCATTTCTTATAGCACAGTAGTATTCCATTGCAATCATATGCTACAACTTGTTCAGCCATTCTCCAATTGATGGCCATCCCCTCAATTTCCAATTCTTTGCCACCACTAAAGGAACTGCTATAAATATTTTTATACAAATAGGTTCTTTTCCCTTATTCCTTGATCTCTTTGGAATACAGACTGGTAGAGGTATTGTTGGGCCAAAGGGTATGAATAATTTCATAGCCCTTTGGGCATAGTTCCAAATTGTTCTCCAGAATGATTGGACTAGTTCACAACTCCACTAACAATGCATTTGTATCACTAATAATTTTTCTACATCCCTTCCAGGGGTATTGTCATTTTCCTTTTCTGTCATGTTAGCCAATTTGATAGGTGTGAGGTGGTACCTTAGACTTGTTTTAATTTCCATTTTTCTCATTTTTAGTGATTTAAAGCATTTTTTGATGTGACTATTGATAACTTTGATTTCTTCTTCTGTAAACTGCCTGTTCATAAGCTTTGATCATTTATCAATTCCCAAATACATTTTTTTCCAAATACATTTTAATATGGTTTTGGGGTACACTAGGGATGTGTGACCTGTGGTCAAGTGTTTGACAACTCTAGTCTAGATAGAAGTTCATATCATGACACTGGTCAAAACCTTTCAGTGGCTATTACCTAAAGTTTGATATCTTTAGTCTAAAACAGGTATAGGGAACTTACAGCCTTGAGGCCAAATGTGGCCTTCTAGGTCCTTAAGTGTGACCCTTTGACCGAATCCAAACTTCACAGACTACTTGAGGACCTAGAAGGCCACATGTAGCCTCGAGGCTGCACTTTCCCTACCCCTGCTCTAAAGTAAATACTTATTTGTAATATCTGATAACCTAAGTCTTGCAAATATTTAATACTTCTGTAATTTGGTATTATAGTTTCCTAGCCTTATTTCAATATCATCAACACATTTTCCAAATAGGTGTTCACCTCCCCAGTTAACATCCCAAACTGTACTGTTAGAAGTACCTAGTTAAGACTGTGGATAAAATGTTGGACCTGGAGTCAGGAATACCTTCAAATCCCTTTCAGACATTTTCTAGCTGTGTAACTCTGGGCAAGGCACTTGAGCTATGTGCCTCAGTTTCTCCATCTTTAAAATGGGGATAATAATAGCGCTTAATAGTACCAAATCCCAGGGTTTTTTTGAGGATAAAATCAGATACTTACAAAGTGCTTTGCAAACATTAAAACATTGTAAAAATGGTAGTTATCATTATTATCACTATCTCTGTTTTGGTTTATGGTATTCCTTGCTGCTGGAATGCCCTACAATATATGATCATTTTATGTTAGTTATTTATGCACGTGTTGTATTCCCCGAAAGATTGTAAGTTTCATACATCCTGCGAATATTTATTGAACAGCCAATATGTATAGCATTGTACTAGGCACTTAGAGTTCCATTGAGTTTACTTGAGATAGGATTCCTGCCATCATGTAATTTACAATCTAGTAGGGTTATAAGAGACAAAAAAGATGACTATATATCAAATCCTTGCTTGTTATGAAACTTTAAACTGAACTTGGAGAAAGGACGTTTCTTATATGTGAAGAGACACCTATATCCTCATTTTTCAGCTGACTGTACTGCTCTGAGACACGTGACTTCTCCACCATGCCCCAGGAGACTCATTACTGGGAAAACCTCATTCCTCAAGATCTTGTCAGCCTTGTTACTCCACATCTTCACTGCCCTCTGACCCTTCGATTGACAAGTGGAGCCATGAATTCTGAAACCTCCACTGTAGGGAGTTTTCAGCTCAGAACTTTTCATGCCTCATTTGGTTGCACTACTCCGAGATAACTCTTCTCCACCGAGCCTCTGGGTGCCTTCTAAGAAACAAATTCTCTTCTTTGACCCTCGACATCTTGAGCTTCCTCTAATGCATTGTTTTCTTACATTAGATTGCAAGCTCTTTGAGGGCAGAAGATGTCTTTTGTTTGTTTGTTTCAAGCTCTTAGCCTGGAACATAATGGACATTTAATGAATGTTGATTGACTATTGACTAAACAAAAAAAAAGTAGTAAATAAATTAAAAACAAAAGATAAATGGAACTAGTAATGTGAATGAATGTTGTTAACATTTGACATACTAGTAAGGCTAAAGTTGATAGTAAATAAAACTTCTAAGACCAGCATGTCAGATAACTAAAAGATAACAATTTATAAATAGAAAACAATTAAAAATATTTTTTCATTGTTGGATTTCAGTCTTAATGTGCGTTACTCTGACCCTGGAAGGATCCTCTTTATATTCCCTTTTTTTTGTTTAATTTTTTATTCATTTAAATTCAAATACAAAATGTTAGAAAAGGGGGGGGAGGGAAGAACATTTCCATGTACCAAGCAAAACATAAGAAAGGATTCAATATAAAACAATAAATCTTCATTTCAAGAAAGCCTACATAATAAATAGTATACATTTTTTTTAGAGCCATTCTGCTTTTCTTGGCTTTCTTGTAGGTTTTCTTTTGTTGTCTACTGTGCACTTTTTACTTTATTTTTTCCCTCCCCCCCTTCCTAAAGAAGGGATATATACACATACATAGATATCTGTAAACATACACGCGTATATAAATATACACTCATATGCATATATGTAAAACCACACTATGCATATTCCACTTGTCATCTCTTTCTCTGGAGGTGGATAACATTTTCCTTCATAGGTACAAGTCTTTCCATGTTTTTCTAAATCAAACAGCTCATCATTTTCTACATCACAGGAGGATTCCAACACAATCATACCCTATTTGAGAGACTGTCTATGAATGTTTTTTTCCCAAGACCCACATGGACAAAAATATTTATAGCAGCCCTTTTTGTAGTGGCAAAAAATTGGAAATTGAGAAGATAACCATCAGTTGGTCAATGACTGAAAAAGTTGCAGTATATAAATGTAATGGAATACTATTCTTTATAAGAAATAATAAGCAGGTGGACTTCAGAAAAACCTGGAAAGGCTTACATGCACTGATGCTGAGTGAAATGAACAGAACCAGGAGAACATTGTACAGTAACAGCAACATTGTGCAATGATCAACTTTGATAGACTTGGCTCTACTCAACAACAAAGTGATCTAAGACAATTCCAAAAATTTCATTATGGAAAATGATAACCACATCCAGAGGAAGAACTATGAGTCTGAATGCAGATGGAAGCATACTATTTTCACTGTTTTTCTTTCTCCTGGTTTTCCCCTTTCGTTCTGATTCTTCTTTTACAAGATGACTAATGTGAAAATATGTTTAATACAATTGCATATATATAGCCTACATCAGATTGTTTGCCATCATGGGGAGGGAAGAGGGAAAAGAGAGAGGGAGAAAAAGTTTGTAACTCAAAATCTTATAAAAGAGAATGTTTAAAACAAAATAATTAATTAATTATTTTTTAAAAAAGGTTTCCCCCAATTTTACACATTCCTTCTATTCTTGATTTTATTCATTTTATTTATACAAGAAATTTTTCATTTAAAATAATTGAAATTATTCATTTTATACTTCAACAATGCCCTCACCTTATAATATAGTTTAAGGTCTGATATTGCTGAGTCTCCTTCCTTTACATCTTTTTCCCCTGGTTTCTTCAAAATTCTTGACCTTTGTTCTTCCAAATGAACTTTGTTATTATTTTTTCTAACTTGGTAAGATAGTTTTTTAGTAATTTAATTGGGATGGCATTAAATAAATAGATTAGATGAAATTGTCATTTTTAAATTATATTGGCTTTACCTACCCATGAACAATAAATATTACTTCAGTTATTTAAATCTGATTTTATTTGTATAAAATGTGTTTGATGTTTGTATTCATATAGTTCCTGTGTCTGTCTGACAGGTACACTCTCAGGTATTTTATACTGTCTAGTTATTTTAAATAGGCTACAACAATATTGAATACTATTGGTGACATGTAGTGTAGTTTCCCTATTTTTCTCTTTTGATTAAATCTATTTTAGCTTTAACTTCATCTGAGATCATGATTACTACCCCTGCTTTTTTTTTTAACATAGTAAATTCTGCTCCTGCCCTTTATTTTATTTTTGTGTGTTTTTGTTTGTGTGTGTGTTTCCTCAAAGTGACATATTGTTGAATTCAAATTTTTAATGTGCTATATGTTTTCATTTTATGGGTAAATTCTTCCATTCACATTCTAATCTATAACTACTTGTTGTATATTTCCCTCTTTCCTATTTTTCCTCACTATCCTTCTCATCTTATTCACTCTATCCCTTCTTATTCCTCTGCTTTACTTCTACCTGCTACCTAACCCTCCTATTCCTTAACCTACCCACTCTTCTAAAAGTCCCTCCCTTATCCTCTCTCTACCCTATCCCTTTACCATCTTCTTTCTGAATTTAGAAGACTTTTATATACACACACATAAACATATATACATATACGTATATATGTATATGTGTATATGTATATATATGAATATATATGTGTGTATAAATATATATATAGTTCTCTCTTTAACCCATTCCCATCGAGGTAAGGTTCCAGCACCAACTGCTCTCTGCCCCACTTCCTTCTTCTGTATCAATTCTTCCTTTCATCCTTCATTTGTATGAGGTAATTGCTCCTTTTTATATCGCCCTATATAGTTTTTTTTTTTAGAATCACCCCATCATGTACAACTCAGTCCAATCCTTTTTTTTTTTTTTTTGCTTTTTGGAGGGTAACTGGGGTTAAGTGACTTTCCCAAAGTCATGCAGCTAGTAAGTGTGTCAAGTTTCTGAGGCCGGATTTCAACTAAGGTCCTCCTGACTCCAGGGCCAGTGCTCTATTCATTGTGCCACCTAGCTGACCCCCAATCCTTTCTTTCAAACTACCCAAATAATGATGTCAGTCATAAGAGTATGACAACATTTTCACATATAAGACATAAACAGTTTGACTTATTGAGTCCTTTATAATTGGCCTTAAATGTCTAATTTATATTTCTCCTGAATCTCATATTTGAATTTTCCATTAAATTCTGCTGTTTTTCTTACAAATACCTGAAAGTTTTATAGTTTGTTAAATTTTTTTTTCCATTCAGGATTATACTTAACTTTGCTGGGTAAGTTACCCTTGATCCAACCCTAGCTCTTTTAATATAGTGCAGCAGGACCTATGATCCTTCAGTATAGTAGCTGCTAGGTCGTATTTGTGAGGGATAATTTATAGTGAAGTTTCCCCATTCTGAAAAATCAAATCTGGAATGGCTTCAGTATTCACTAGGCCTAGGGTTAGGTCACCTGACCTTCCAGCAATCTGGGGCTTAGAGCAATGGAGACCCTCCCCCAGGGCCAACTCAGCAGAAGATATGCCAAATACAGTTAAGATTGCTTTCATTAGACACCCACATGTTTCTGGGTCCTTTGTCTCAAAGAGATTCCCATGCTTAGGTTGTAGGTCAGCCCCCCTACTAATAAGAGCGAAGGCCAGTTGGGGGGGGTTGGGTTTCTGCATTGGAAGATTATATAACCAAGGGCTGGCTTCTACCTGGTGCTCTCTCCCTGCCTCCATGTGGGCAACAGGGGACAGGGTCCTTTCTCATGAGAAAGAATAAAGACCTTTTCTGACCTTAGATTCAGACTCTGAACTCTTTCATCTCACACATATGTAAGCCTTGTTACAGCTCCATGAGACTTAAATTGTTTTTTTTTTCTCGTTGCTTCCAATATTTTCTCCTGAACCCAGGAGTTTTGAAACTTGACTATGATGTTCCTGTAAATTTTCCTCCTCGTATCTCTTTAAGGTGGTGATCAGTGGATTTGTTTTTCTATTTCTGTTTTGCCTTCTTGTTCCAGAACTTCAGGGCAATTTTCCTTGATAATTTCTTATCTAATTTCTTATATGTTATCTGTATCAAGATTTTTTTTTATCTTT
>CM053582.1:459960451-459985086 GCA_028627135.1 Pseudochirops cupreus | reverse complement strand
TTTTAAAAAAATGAATAATTCTTGAATCATCTCAGCCACTTTAGGTCAGTTAACACATCAAGGACCCATGATCACAGTTGTAGGTTCTCCCTTCATTGATTAAGGTTGTGACTCTTTAGACTTATTAATAGATGGTTATTAAGAGTACCCCATAGCTAACCTGAGCTTAGCAAGATTTCTCCTTAGAAAACATATAGTCTGTAATCCATCATACTTGAAACCTCAGCTTTGTAGAACTTGCTTTGAGAGCTTGTATTCCCTTTGGGCTTAAAAGAACCCATACCATGATGAAACCTCAGCATAGTACTCTGCTCCACAACCATATTTTATTTAATCCTCAAATCACAGCAAATATCTAGCAGTGGTAGGCACTGCCTGGCTACTTAACAAATATTTGCTGATAACGGGGAAATTATTACTAGGCATATTGACTTGCTCCTAAGAGAATAGTTCAAGATTTTACAAGCAGGCATGAGAGCCACACAAATTCTTAACTTGGCCCAGAATTTTATAAACCTTTAATTTGTTACTTTCCAGAGATTAACTGAGTTGGCTGCAATGTAGATTGGATTAAGCCAAGGATGTGTCCCAAGATATAGCAACAAACAAACAAACAAACAAACAAACAAACCTCTACACAGATAGTTTAGGCTGGCAGGCGTAAAAGAGGAATTCAGGCAAGGGTAGGTATGGTGCTGAGCATGTGCAGATGTATAGCCTGGAATTACGCATCGCAACAAGCAAAGGTTTTAGAAGTGGCACAGATACAGTATAAGCAGATCCTCCTCTAAACACCTAACAACTATGCTGTGAGGTGTAGAGGAGAGAAACAATATAATAATTATAAGACAGAGGAAAGAATAAAGATGGCATTTAAATTGGCCCTTAAATGGTACATAAAATTTCATCAGCCAGAGTGGAGCAAAGGTTGAAAGTGCATCACAGGTATACAAATATATATGGAATAAGCAAAAACATAGACAAGATTTTCTGAAATCATCTCTTTTATTGTTTCTTATAGCATAAGAACATTCCATTATATTCAAATAGCACAATTTATTCATTCTGCAATTGTCTAAGAGGCAGTCTAAAATTCTCCCTTATATTCTAATTTTTTAAATTCTCCTCCTTTTCTCTCCTTGAGGATCAATAATTTTATTTTGTTTGGAGCTATTCCTTCTTTGGCATTGTTTTCTCCCTTATCTGATCTTCCCCACTTTCTCTTCACCTGTTTAGTTACGTAGTTTTTACATCAACTTTGTGTATGTGTATGGATTCAATGCATGTCAATTATGAGAAATAGCAAGTTTTACCTTCCTCCTCCTTTCTAAACTACTGTTGTTTTTATGATACATAGCTGCACTCATTTTGAATTTCTTTCTCCCCACCATCCTCATCCCCAACTAGGTAAGTACTTTCCTCTACTCACTCTTTCAGCTTTCTTTTCTGTGTTGTCTTATCCCTTTAGATTGTAAGCTCCTTGAGCTATATTCAAAGCTCAAAGGAAATGCAGAATGCACAAATTTGGAGTATCCACCCCAAATGTTCACTAGGACTATTTGTGCCTGACCTGTGGTAGAGCATTGCAAGCTCGTATTGGTCTGATCAGCCATAGTTAGACACTGAAACTTGGCTCTAGCATGGTGATATCACTTTGGTCCTCTTTGAGAACAAAGGACCACAATCAAGCTCCTTGACAAATACTATATTTTTCCATATATTTATAGCCCAAGAGTTTGGTACAGTACATGGCACATAAAGATGTGGTTTATTGACTATTGATCATTGACTCTATCATTCAACTTTCCAAAAGACTTCTCTAAGGATTTTGGGAAGAGCTTTAGAGCTCTATTATTTGATATAGTCAATTTTTCTAAAAGTGAAGATTTAATGTTTCTACATAGCATATACTAAATTTTGCTATATGTATAATTCTGGGTTCATTGGTTGTATTAATTTCATAAATCCCAATTAGTTCCTGGTCATCTCTTGTACTCATTAAAAAGTCTTGTGATTCTGACATATGTTCTTTAGTATGCTAGTTGTCTTTTGTCACTTGTATTTTTGTCCTCATGATTATACTAAGTCAATCAATAAAATTTATTAAGCTCCTCAATCTGGTTTAGCTCATCTTCGGAGGTTTTACTGGAGTGTGGCTACTGTACTTAGAGCCCCAGGTGATAGTTGGATGGTAGGTGGATACAAAAGGTGGATGAGCAGCCCTGAAAAGGGCTCAGCAAGCCCTCACACCAGAGTTGCTAATCATCCCTGAACACTCTATATACTCCAAACAGGGTAACCAACAGGCCTTAAATCTGTCAGTGAGGTAGGGAGCTATCTACCCCAAGCATGTGAAGACTTTCCCCAGTGGAATGGGTAGATGAGAACAATTTGTTGCAACCATTATGAAGCTGGCTGAAGTAGGTAGTGTGGAGCAGCATTCAGTCAGACATTGAAGATGCCAAGGTTATCCACTGCATCTGGGCCATCTCCAGTGATCTAGACTTTTATCTGCCACTAGACTTTGATGACTGGAAGTGAGGCTGCAGACTTTGCACAACTCCATCTCACTTAAATCTGATTCATGTGTATCATGATGTCATGTGCATCACCCATGATGTCACTGTTCCTCTTTGAAAATGAAGGATTTAACAGAGGAGAAAGAATTGCTGGATGTGTATGGAGTCATGAAGAGTCAGACATGACTGAACAACGAAAAGGAAGAGAAAGGTTCCAATATGAGTTCCCTAGGGTTACTTTTATTTCTTCCCAATAGGATGACTACTTAAGAAATAACAATCTGTCAAAAAGAAACTAAGAAAATAAATGAGTAATTCTGAACAATACCAACTTAAAGTTTATCATGGAATGAAACAGCTCACTACTGACTATCAAATCTTACTGCTTGAGATAGCAAAACAAATAAGTCATACCAAAACCTGTCTAAAACGTTCATAGAATCAGACTCTAGTCCTAGAAAACAAATGGTCATGGAGATCATAAAATTGAGAGATGAGGAATCTCCCTGCTTCCAGCTTTAAGTATGTTCTTTTGTGAAAGCATAGAAAAAGCAATTGCATCCTCTTTGGCAACAAGAACACAAAAAACAATTTGGAACTCTATAAAGGCCACACCCAAAATTATACTCGGAAGCAAAAAAGTAAAATAGATGGTAGAAGACAGTTATTAGCCAACACTCAAAATGTACTATGTGTATTATGAAATAGTTTTTATTTCAAAGTATGTTCATACCAGAACAGATATTCAAATTAAATTTTTTTCATTTGCCATTTCAGTTAGCAAAAAGCTTGATTACAAAGCAAGACAGTATTGTCAATACTTCAATTATGCCCCTAGTTGCCTTGTAAAAGATATAACGGAAGTCCTATATCCTTTGGATACACAGGATAGACCTTTTCTGATGCAGTTTGGTCCTCACTTTTCACCTTAAAGGTAGATTAATAAATTTTATGCCTAGGAAACATCTGACAAGAAAGCAACATATCCTTACATTATTTTAAAAAATTGTTGGAGTGATGCTAATTAAGAAGCAGTATGCTAATTAAATCAATGAACGACCATTTATTAAGTGCCTAATATGTGCCAGGCATCCTATAATTTTTTTTTCTTGAGATTAGTTTTTTCCAGTTTACTTGCAGGGAAATGTTTTTTGCTTGGTGGAATTACAGTAATCTTGATAAAAATTCTAGTCAGTGCTTAAAGTCTTATGTACAAGTGGGGAAAAAATCTCAAGATTTTTATTTAGAATATTCAGAAGAGCCTCTGAAAGTAATGAAAATTACATGTTAGCAGTGGTGATACATACTTTCTCTCACCTTTAAGGTTCAGAAATTTAGCACTTAAGAAATATTTCCTCATGGCAGAAGAGGAAAAGAGCATAAGACTTGGAATCGGAAGACCAGCATTCAAATCTTGGCAAAATACTTTGCTAGTCTGAGCCTCAGCTTCCACATCTAGAAAATGGAGATACTTACACTACCTACACTACCTATCTATCCCACATAGTTGTGGAGAAAATGCTTTAGAATAAATTCCTTATAGAAATGGGAATTGTCATTATTACTGCTTGCGCTATCTACCACATAGGGTTGCTGCCAGGAAAGCATTTTGTAAGCTATAAAGCACTAATTTACATGTGAGCTATGATTAAAATAACAATTATTATTGTGATCTAGGGTTCTTTTCATACGCGGTCAGCTTTCTTGATTAATATGAATGTTTCGTTCAAAATTTTTTTTCTCAATTACATGTAAAAATAATTTTAGCATTCATTTCCTTAAAAATTTGAATTCCAAATTCTCTTCCTTCCCTCCCTTGTCTTTAGAAGACAAGTATTTTGATATAGATTATTAATGAATAGTTATGCAAAATATTTCCCTATTAGTCATGTTGCAAAAGAAAATACAAGAAAACAAGGAAAGTAAAAAAAAAAGTATGCTCTGATGTTCATACAGACTCCATCGGTTCTTTCTTTGGAGGTAGACAGAATTTTTCATCATAGATCCTTTGGAATTGTCTTGGATCATCATATTGCTGAGAATAGTTAAGTCATTCACAGTTGATCATTGTACAATATTGCTGTTATTTGTACAGTGTTCTCTTGGTTCTGCTCCCTTCACTTTGCATCAGTTCATGTAAGTCTGTCCAGATTTTTCTGAAAGCTTCTTGCTCACAATTTCTTGCAGCACAACAGTATTCCGTCGCAATCATATACTACAACTTGTTCAGCCACTTCCCAGTTGATAGGCATTCCCTCGATTTCCAATTCTTTACCGCTACAAAAAAGAGCTGCTATAAAATGAATGTTTTATCTTAAAAGGAATCTTAATACATAAAAATGCATTATGAACTTTGACCCGTTACAAATTTGAAACAAATAGAAAAACAATCTTTTCCTAACTAGAGGATACCTCTCTAAATGCTTTCAAAATTGCATTTGACTTCTTTCTGAAGAAAGTTAAGTCATTAAAAGTATATCCCTTCAGTTTTGTTAATACTGGGAAAAGTTTTTAAATGTGCAAAATCTAACTGCTTTTCAAGCAAATGAAGAACAAAATATGGCTCTATTTCAAAAAAGATGCCAAATAAAATGGCAGTGACACAAAGATTCAAGCCAATCTCTAATATCACAAGTTAGTTATAATACCACGTAATGGTTTTCTGACAAACAAGGAGCTTATAGTATTAAGAACAGGAATAAAATACTGCTTAATATTGATGGCTATGCTAATTATTTATATATGCATTTAATAATTTTACAGTCTCCCATGCAGAACTACTTACTACTAACTGAATTTGAGTACAGATTTTTTTTAGTATTTTTAATTTAAATTTATGTACAACAAAATTAAACCCTAACCATTATAAACAGACATATTTACACCAATGTACATGCTAGAATGCTGATGAAAGCAAAAATACATAAGAATACTCTATTCTTCATCTGGACATCCATCATCTTCTGTGGGATCAGGTTGCAAAGGATGAGATCTGTGGGGAGAATACAAAGAATTTCAGAAGCCAATAGAGCATCAGATGCTTAAAAAGAACAATTGTAATGCCATCCAAATAAGGGAAACAAAAGCAGCAATGTTAAGTTTCAGTGGCTAGATGGAAAAGAAAAATAAATACATCATCAACTGCACACAAAAACTATAGGTGCCTAAATACTTAGTACCCAGTAAAAATGTCATTTTAATTTTTTCCTGCTATGATTCAGTGAGATCTAGCGATACTATCATTCATAATCATCTATATCCTTATTTAACATGCTGCCAAGAATATTGGTATATGAGTGATATGCAGCTTTCTACTCCAGCAAGTTATTATTGTCTATCTATTCTGTGTTAGACAAAAGAAGTAATCTGCTTATGTAATGCAGAGCTACAAAGTTGATGGTATAGCCTGGAAACTATTTACTAGACCTCATGCAAATCAACTTCATGTTCACTTTAATTTGGGCAAAGTAAAGAAGTTATAAAACTTAGTATCATGGGGGTGGAGGTTGTTACAGTGAAATAAAGAAACAGGGTTTTATTCAGACAAATGATTTATTGTAAAAAAACCCCAAAAAACAAAAAAACAAAAACTGGGTTCAAGGCTCTCTGAAGACAAAAACCCAGAACTTTAGCCTTTACCTAGCTTGGAGGGAATGAAAAATGGTATGAAAGGGTTAAGATACCTGATTTCTTACTAGAAGAGGGGATTGGGAGACAATGAGTTGAGGGTGAGGGTTGGCTGGAAGGAATTGGGACATAATCAGGAGACATTGAGAAGAGAAAGAAAAAGGGGTTGTTTTGCAACTTCTTTTAAGTTGGGGGTTATTGGGAGGAGGAGTAATCTTGTGACTTCTCCAAACTCAGATGATGTATAAACAGTTGAAACTTAGCTTCACTAACTGGTGGTTAAAAAACAAAAAGGAAGACAACTCCAAAGGACTCATGATGGAAAAGGCTGTTCACATCCAGAGGAAGAATTACGGAGTCTGAATACCAATTGAAAGACACTACTTACTCTCTCTTTTTCGTTTTGTTTCTTCTTTCTTGTTATTCATTCCATTGGTTATAATTCTTCTTTACAACTTGACTAATGTTTAATGTGAAGGTATGTGTAGAACCTGTATCAGATTGCATGCTGCCATGGGAGGGAAGGGGGTAGAAAATTTGTGGAACTAAAAACTTGTGGAACTGAATGCTGTAAACTAATAGTAAATTAAAAAAAGATATGTGGTAGTGAGCTATCTACTAATCTTTATAGTGAATTATAACTGCACATTACTTTTTTAGTCTATCCTTTTCTCTACATGTTTAAATATCCTGGTTATAAAAATGGTAAAAAAAAAATGGAGAGTCACATGTTATTTTTAATACTATAAGGGGTCCATGAGGGGAGCCCGCTTGTGTAAATACAACTGACAAGACTTGGCAACTATATGTATCAATGATATCTTTCCAGAGCAGGGAAATACTGTAAAACATTTTAGCTTTACAGTAACCAAGAATATTGTCTTTTAAGATACAACTATCAGGTCAGCTAGGTGAATAGAACACTGGCCCTGGAGTCAGGAGGATCTGAGTTCAAATCCAGCCTCAGATACTTAACATTTAACTAGCGGTGTGACTTTGGGCAAGTCACTTAACCCCAATTGCCCTGCCTTCCCCCCTCAAAAAAGCAAAAAAAAAATAAATATATAAAGTAAAAGATACATCTATCTCTGTAACATGGAAGTCACAAATAATAAGGTGTTAGACTTTAGAAGAAAAAAACATTAATGACCTTTTGGGTTAGTCCTGTGAAAACTGAGAACAAAGGTTGACTAGAGTATCTTATTCAGTCCAATAAATGAGATTTGTAAGACAATAATGGGGAACAAGGAAAGATCAACACGATGACAAATAAGCAGTTTTAGCCTAAGGTCAATATATTAGGTTATAATTTATCTTTACCCTCTAGCTTTTATTGGAACTGTGAAACCACAAAAACTTCCCAATTCACACCTAGAGATAGGTAAGATAAGATCATAAAATATAAGTAAGTAGGGGGCATATGTATAAGTGTTATTTAATTGTCCAAACTTTTTATTTTGAATATTCATTTAAAAAATGGTTACTGTTTGGGGCAGCTAGGTGGCGCAGTGGATAGAGCACTGGCCCTAGAGTCAGGAGGACCTGAGTTCAAATGGGACCTCAGACACTTGATAATTATTAGCTGTGTGACCCTGGGCAAATTACTTAACCTCAAATGCCTTGCCAAAAAAAAAAAATGGTTACAGCTTCATGAAAGATAGGGTATTTTAAAATTAGTTTTTCATAAGCTAGCTAAAATCCAACTACACAGACAAATCTGGGAAGACTTGCATGAACTATGAACTAATGGAGAGTAAAGTAAGCAGAACCCAGAGAACATTATAAACAATAACTCTGAAAGACTTTTTGTATAGTGAAATGCTCATCTTATTTGATGTTAAATTCAGAACAAACAAAAAATTAAATAAAAAATTTCCTTCAAAGTAGCTTAAAACGTAGGAAGTAAAAATTAAAGCTCAAAGGAAGCAATTCACATAGAGACCTATAGAATCACAGTAAGAGCTGAGACAACCCCATTGACAGAATAATGCCAGGCTTGAATTCTCCTTAGGGGCAGCTAATTGTGGCAAAAGATAGAATGCTGAATCTGGAGTCAGGAAGTCTCATCTTCCTGAGTTCAAATATGAACTCAGACACTTACTAGCTATCTAACCCTGTTTGCCTCAGTTTCCTCAAATATAAAATGAGCTGAAGAAGGAAATGGCAAACCATTCTAGTATCTTTGCCAAGATAACCCCATATGGGGTCATGAAGAATTGGGCATGACCAAAAAAAGACTAAAAAACAATTTTCCTTAAAAGACAAAAAATAGGGCAATATGCTAATAGTCAACAAATCAAATGACAATGTTATATTTTTAGATGTTTTTAAGACTACTAAAATTTAAGTTATAGAATTAGTTCAACTAAGTGGCAGAAAATATTTTGGATCAAATAATTTATCTCATTAGCTTTGATGTAAACTTTAAAAATGATTAAGATGTTTGTGACCTACCCACCAAGTTAAAACTTACTTTCTTTTAGGTTTTCCTAGGCCACTACTTCCTGCTTCTGCTTCATCAGGAATTTGATTCTCTTTTTCTGAGTGTTTAGATGACATCCCAAAGAATTCTCCAATTCCTTTTTGCCATGTGGGTGTTGGCCGTATACACACTGGGTTTCCACCTGCATACTTGCTTTCAACTGGAAAAGAATGATACATAAGGATTTATGAGACTTTATATCAACATGTACTTAATCTCCTGGTTACCTAAAACATCCCAAATACTTTTAGCCAACATCTACCTTTCTTTTTAAAAAAATCCATAATAGTCATGTTGTAAAAGAAAACATAGATTAAAAGAGCTGCTATATATATATTTTGTACATATAGGTCCTTTTCTTTTTTGTTTTTTATCTCTTTTGGGATACAGACCTAGTACTGGTATTCCTGTATCAAAGGGTATGCAGTAACATCTATCTTTCAAAAGGTGATTGGAAAAATATTAATCCTAATTTAAAATGTTTTGGAACAAATGACATGCAAAAACGCACACCAAATGAGTTAATGAAGTCTAATGTGCTAGTCACTGTTTGAGTGGGAAAGTATTTCTCAAATTGCAGTTATGAAACAGTTATTCAAGTACTACTATTGTACTTACCTAAGATTTAGACACAAATGCAAAGAACTTATTTCTAACAAAGACAGGTAAACTGGTAAATTTAGTAAAGTCATAAAGTTAGGCAACAGAGGGTAGTGGTGGAAGAAATGCTGGTTTTGGAGTCAGGAGAGACTTGAAATAGTATAACAAAGTTGAACTAGATATCCTATGAGGTCCCTTCCACTTTATTTAAAAATATTTAGTTTTATCCACTCTATAAAATAAATGTAATTTGTGATAAAAAGGAAAAATGGAGATAATAGAAGAAAGTAATAAAGCTTAAAAAGTTTTTGAAGAAATCCATTTCCCCACCAAAAAAAAAAGAAATCTATTTCCCTGAATAAAGTAAGGAGGAAGAAATGTATCCATAGATTCTAATTGCAGCTCAGTCACAAACTAGCTGGATAACTTTAAGTCAATAAGACTTAGGTTTCTTGTGAAATAAGAGTTATCTTCTAGTCCCTTCCAACTCCAAAATTTTGTCTGTTCATTTACTTACCTAAATTTGGAACATTGATTTCAGTCATTCTGCAAACCACAGAAACTGCCATTGGTACAAAAAAAGACCAGAAATGTTCTCACTAGTTGTGCTCATGAATCTATATAGCGGTATATGCTGGCCCAAGTTATTTGGACAGATATCATCATATATTAAGAAACAAGCACAGTTCTTTTCAGCTTAAGATTTAATTTAGGAAAAGTCAAGAGTGTTTCCACAATCAAAAGTTTAAACAATTTTGATGTTTGAGAAGCTACTTGGTACAATGGAAGAATAAAGGACCTGGACTCAGAGAAACTGGGTTCATAATCCTGTCTCTGACATGAAAATGGCCAGCTCACGTAAATTCCCTGGTCTTCAAGATCCTCAATTGCAAAAGGAGAACACAGGATTTAGATTACCTTGACGTTTCAAGTCAATTATTCTCTGATCCTAAGGACCCATTGGGTCTTGCCATCTGTCCTTTTAACGAACCCTTTAGACTTTTGGCCTTTTCTATTATCTCTGAAACCGAATTTTCATTTATGTGTTGTCTCTCTTAATTAAATACTGAATTCCTTGAAAGCAGGGACTCTATAGTTATATCTAGACTCTTTGTAGTCTCAGTGCTTAAAGGCATATACATGTTTTAAAATGTTTTTCATTCATTCTTCCTTTCACTTAAAAAATAGTTCCAAACTATGCCTAAAGGGTTATAAAAATGTGCATGCTCTTTGACCCAGCAATACCACTTTTCGAGCTGTATCCCAAAGAGATCATACAAATGGGAAAAGGACCCATATGTACAACAAAAATGTTTATAGCGGCTCTTTTTGTGGTGGCAAAGAATTGGAAATTGAGGGGATGCCCATCAACTGGGGAATGGCTAAACAAGTTGTGGCATATGAACGTAAAGGAATACTATTGTGTTATGAGAAATGAGGAGCAGATGGACTTCATAATAACCTGGAGCTGATGCTGAGTGAGGGGAGCAGAACCAGGAGAACATCATATACAATTACAGACGTACTGTATATGTGATGACTAAGTTTGATAGACTCGGTTCTTCTCAGCAATGCAAGGTTCTAAGACAACTCCAAAAGATTCATGATGGAAAAGGCTATCCATATCCAGGGAAAGAATTATGGAGTCTGAATGCAGATTGAAACAAATCATTTACTCTCTCTCTCTTTTTGTTTTGTTTTTTCTTTCTTGTGGTTCATTCCATTCATTATAATTCTTCTTTACAGCCTGACTATTGTGAAAATATGTTTAAGGTAAAGTTATATGTAGAACCTATTTTTTTACATGTTTACATGTCGTCTTGGGGAGGAGGGGAAGAAAATTTGGAACCCAAAAACTTGTGAAACTGAATGTTGTAAACTAAAAATAAATAAATTTAAAAGGAAAACACAAACAAACAAAAACAGTTCCAAAGATTGTGCTTTGAAGTGCTCTTGGGTCAATTTATTCTTCCTCTTCTAAAGAGGGCCCTTAACTGTTCCCCTTTTCACCTTCTGGGTCAGACCTTGAAATACTATCCTCTCTTGTGCAGCTTCCTACTGAAGGGAGCCAAGATCTCAGATGGTATAACATCTCCCCTTCTATTTATGGGTAGGAAGAGAGGTATGAATGTGCTTTACCTTGCTAGCTCCTTCTCTCTGAGAGAAAGATTAGAAGCCGTTCCCCCAATTCTTCTCCAAAAACCCCTTCATAACAGCTCAAGAAAACAATGAAGAGACACAGAAAATGATCAACCAAAGGGCACAAATCCCTGTTAAGTGGACTCGAGTCAGCAAGCATTTAACTTCCTACTAACGTGCCAGGAAGGCACTGAGTTATCTGCGAGGAATACAAAGACAGGGAAAAAACCAGGTCCTGCTCTTGAGGAGTTTATAGTCTAAAAGTAGAGATAATACGCTAATATTTATGTGCAAGCAAACTATAAACTGTGGATCGAGGGAAGGTACAAGCATTAAGGGGAACAGGGAAAGGCTTCTTGCAGAAGGAAGGATTTTAGCTGGAACTTGACTGAGGTTAGAGACGAGGAAGGAGCACATTCCAGGTGGGGAGTGGACAGTGAACTTAAAAGAACTAGCGTTTCTATAGGTCCATATGGAAAAAAAATATATGTAGCGTTAGGATTAGAATTTTGCAAAGCGCTTTATAGGTTATCTCACTTGCAAAGAGATAGATTAAATTTAAAGATATTATTGCCACAAAACAGCCTCCAGAGCATTAACAAAATACTTATTGAAATAAAAAAAAGAGCTCTGGCCACCAAGCTGGAAGCGGGGTCGCGCCCGCAAACCTGCTCCCCTCAACCCCGATCCCCACAGGTCTGCCGTCCCTCCGGGGAGCAGTGCAGGAGGTCCTTACCTTTCCGGGACGGAGGCGAAGGAGAGGAGTTGGCGAAGCTGGAGTGACTCAGAGCCTTCCGGGGCGCTCGAGCAGCCACCACTGCAGGGAGAGAGAGAAACAAGACGATGAGGAGGCGGGAGAAGGAGGAGAAGGGGAGGAAACTTGGGGCCTCCAGCCCTCAGGACGTTTTTGGCGCGTAGGCTCGCGGAGCCGCCCAAGTAACCTGTAGCCCGCTCAGCCCTGATAAATCACCTTTGCGGTAGGATCCTGGCATGCAGTCGGCCTTAGTCCGCACCATGACCAAAGTGGGAAAGGACGGCGAAACAACCGGGACAGGCACAGCGCCAGCTGACAGAGCTCCAACCCTATGGAGAGCAGCGCAGTTGGAAAGGTAGACTCCCGCGCGCTCCGCCCCCCATTTAAACCGGCCGGTTTCCCGCGCCCTAGCGGGGTTCGACACCTCCCACTTTCTCATTGGCTCACTGTCGGGTCCGTGGGCTAATCAGCGGCGTCCAGCGATGTCGAAGAGGAGACATGATGAAGAATAGAGCCATCCATCAACGTAGAGAGACTCTTAATTGGTTTTGGCTTCTGGATGGGCGTGGCGAAACATCCTTCAGTCGCTTCCTCCGAGAGTAGTGCAGTACGTCTGTCTGTCTGTGTCCGTGCCTGCATATGAAGGAGTTGGGTGAAAGTTATGTTAAAATCCGAAGTGTGGATTTATTTATTTTAAATAACTTACAAATTTAATAAATAACAAATTACAATTAAATTTATAATTATTTAAATTATAAGATTTACAAATTACACATCCCCACTTCGGTTGTGTTTTTAACAATTACATACATTTTTCTTAATATTAAAAAAAAAACCGAAAAATAACAACAACCAAAAAACCCCAGTATGTCAAAGACATTTATTTTTATTTACAGATTACATAAATTTAGTTTAATCGAATTTTTTTTTAGGCAACTCATTTCAGTTTTTAAAATAGCCTGAAATTTTGTGCACGACATATTTATTTTGTCCAACTTGCAGATTCCACAAATCCATTTCAATTTAATTGAGTTTTTAAAAAATTACTTCGGTTTTTCTACAAATCCCCAAATTAGTGGGGGAAAAAAATGTATTTGTCGTGATTGAACCTTGGAATAAATAGATAAGCAAAAGAAGTCTGAGATTGCTGTTTAGTTTGACTGCACAAATTTGTGAAGTAGGGGAAAGGAAGTAAATATAGTTGAACTAGTTTTAGAGTCAGAAGGTATTTTAGGGATCATCGCCCTCATTTTAAATGTGGAGAAAGTGAGGTCTAGAGAATGGAGGGCACTTGTTTTCAAAACTCAAAGGCAATAAGTAGTAGGTTCAAAATTTGAACTTTGCTACCCTTACTTTAAATTCATGGAAATTTCTGGACCTTTGATTCCTCCTCACTAATGTGATTTCTTTAAGGATCAAGTATTACTCCCTATTAAGATATACAGGCACTGTGGTAGGGAGATCCATCTTGCCCTACTGAAGAGTCAGAGGGGCGAGGGGGAGGACGTGGGAGAGAGCAGATTGGGGGAGGGGTTATACAGTGGGATAGGGCTGTTTTGGGGTGATGGGGAGAAAATCTGTAACTCAAAATTTCAAGGAAATCAGTGATGTAAACTAGAAAATAAATAAATTAATTTTAAAAAAAGAATTACTCCCTGTTCTTATCAGCCTTATTAAAAAATCTTGCTCTGGACATCATCCAGGCAGGGACCCCTTTCCTACACCCCATCCTTGCCGATAACTGCCACTCACCTTTGCCAAAGTGGGATAATTTTTATGAACTTCTCAGTTTAAATCCTACATAAGGCCTTACTCTGATGTCTCACTTCAGTGTGCAAGTGACCCTGGGTTCTCTAGGTTATAGTCACAGAGCATAAGCTCTGGCAGATTGAAAGTCTTAAAGTAGGAATGAATCCTCTCTTCCTATCTAGAGGGCTATCCTAGTTAAACAGTTAATCGTAGTTAAGAAGCTCATCTAGGACAATACTATAGTTGTATCCTGAGGGCCTTAAATAGATTGTGCTCCTGCCAGTAAGAGTTAGGCTACTAAGAACACCATCAAGGAATTAACAACTCTTTGTGATACAAAATTAGGAAGGCTATCCCTGGGATCCAAAGGAAATTTACTAACTCTGGAGAGTCTAAGATTATATATTTTAGGTTCTTGCTGAAGACCTAGAGTTTAAGGTATTTCTTTGTTCTCCCAATTCCAAGCCTCTGGTAAATGCATAATTGCACATTAATGAATTTAATTTCATTTTTTGTGAATTTCATTTTATCATTCATGCCTTCAATCATTTGTAGTTCCCTGAGACTTTTTAGTTACCTGAAAATCACAGCGCTCAAAGAGGGCTTACAAGAGAGTACTAAGTTTGGGGTGATGGTTCAATTAGGTAGTGTTCCTGGCATATCTACATGTCTTTACCCCCTATTCATAAGTCTAACAGACATGTTAAAAGGCAAGTATATCTAGGAAGAATTACCCAAAGAGCTTTTAAATAACATAGTCCTATCTCTAAAAGTCTTTGGATGGAAGGAGATGTCTTCATTCAGAGAAAGATCTAGAAAGAACATGGTTTGAATGGAGACTGAAGCAAACTACATGCTCTTGTTCTTTTCCATGTTTGGTTTTGTTTCTTCTTTCCCATTGTTCACTGCATTAGTTACAACCCTTTTTTACAACCAGACTAATGTCCAATGTGAAAGTATTTGCAGATCCTATACTTGATTGCAAGCTGCCATGGGGGGAAAAGGGGGAAGGGAGGGGAGAAAATTTGAAACTCAAGGGATTGTGGAACTGAATCTTGTAAACTAAAAGTAAATAAACAAATCAATTAAAAACAAATAAATAAATAAATAATGTGGTCCTGGGGGAAGGGAAGGGGAGTGAAGGAAATGGGGTGGATGGAGGGCCTAAATGTCTATTTTTTAAAAAAACGATAATGATGAAAGATGACATACCTATTTTGATTGAAGAAAAATGGGAGAAAAGAGGAAGGGACATAAAGAAACCCATAATTTAAATGTACTGTAATTGGCAGCCCAGGAATGCTTCCTGAGATGTCTAATAACCTCAGTTCCCTCTGAACAATGTGTAAATTCATTACAGGCTAACTATAAGTCAGAGAGCTTGATTTGGATTCCTGGAAAAATTCTAGAATTATTATTAAAGGTATAGTGAGTGAATATGTAGAATATACAGAAAAGGAAACTTTTCTATACGCTAGCATATCACTAAAAGAACAGGCTATACCAGATTTACCTGTTTAACATGGTTATTAGATCAAAAGAATACCGAAGACATCATTTACCTAGCTTTTAGCAAGGGTAGAGACGATTCCATTTCGAGCCATGGGTTACAAACAATAAATGGTTGTTGTATTGAATTACATTGAACTTGTATACCCACCTTTCATGTATTATGTGTTTCATAACTTTCTCAAAATGATTAAAATTAAGAAGAATGAAACTTGTTGAAATCAGGGATGATGAAGGGCTATATTTGGAAGAAAAAGTATAGGTCTATGACAGGGGTTCAGTGAAAGGGTTACATTTGAGACCTAGAGGGTCACATATGGATGGCCTCAAGGTCTTGGGTTCCCCACCCCTGGCTACAGCATTAAAAGAAAGTTGCATTTATTTATGAATGGGGACCTACTTTTAATTATTTGTGTATGTGTCAAATTCTATATCAGATTGTAAGCTCCAACAAAGAAAAGGATAATGACCATATCTTATTTTGCTCCTGAGCAAGTCATTTAAACTCCCTAAACTAAAATGAAAGTGTTGGACTAAAATGCCTCCAGGGTCTCTTCCCATTTAGACCTCAAATCTCAAGATTGTATACAATGGAACTTCCTTTGAAAGTAAATCTCAATTAGTCTTTATTGAATTGAAAATAATCAGTTAACACGGAGTGTGACCTAAATTCTTCAGCATACAAGATGTAATATTAGAGATTTATTCCTATAATGGAGTCACCCCAATTCTGACAACAGCATTTAAAAATGAATAATTTAGAAGAACGATTTGTAATAGTAATCAGAAAGGTAAGTGATATTATATAGATTTTTTTAAAAAATCTCACATATATGATGTTTGATCCTTACAACAACCTTGAGTAGCTGCTACACCTTAAAATCTTTAGTTTTCTTGAAAGTTCAGCTCAAGTAGCACCTTCTACAGAAAACCTTTCCTAATTTTCCCAGCTGCTAATATCTTCCCTCCTGACGATTACCTTATGTTCAGAAGCGTGCTGGTGCCAGTTCTAATTGGCTTTGGAGAAGTTTACTAAATTTGCAGAATGGGCATCACATCTCAGAAATTGGCAGCTGATATTAATCAGGGTCTGATTTAGTGTTTTGTTGGTTGTCTAGACTTAAGAAAGTGTTCATGATGTGGGTCCAGTATAAAGGCATTTATGTGCACTGCCGTTGTTAAACATTTATTAGGGTGCCTCTCTATTACTCTTTTTTTTTGGAGGGGTGAAGACAAGGCAACTGAGGTTAAATGACTTGCCCAAGGTCACAAGCCAGTGTCACGTGTCTAAGGGTGCATTTGAACTCGGCTTCTGACTCCAGGGCTGGTGCTCAATTCACTGCACCGACTGCCCAGCTGCCCCACCTCTTACTCTTTATGCACTGCTTGAGCTCAGCGGAAGCTGAGTTGTAGAAATGAGAGCATAAAGTCATCAGCACACTCAAGGTAGACAATCACAACCCGCTCTTATATCGGGCCTTAAGGTTTCGGAAGTGCTTTACCCTCATTATCTCATTAGAGACTCTCGTTTATGTTTATTTTGCATAAGCCTTTATGTAAATACATTTTATCTGGCCCAGCAACGTCAACTCCTTGAACGCAGAAGTGATTTCATTTTTGTCTTTGTATTCACACATCTTAGCTTGGCACACAGTAGGTACTTAATACTTGTTGGTATGAATTGATAGAATTTCCTCCCTTGAGGATGACATCATAGGTCAGTAGAAGATTTTTTTTTAAAAAGGGATTATTAAGTGTCCATAAGGTGCCACGCACTGCACTACATGTTGGGCATACAAATACAATATTAAAAGCCCCTTCTCTCTAGGAGGTTACAGAAATAACACATGCTGCTTTATTGGGGGGAGGGTGGGAAGAAATCATTGGGAAGATTTCATGATGTAGTATCTGCTGAGGTGCATCTGTATCATTTTGGTGGGGCTTTTGTACTCCAGTTTGTAAAAATCTCACTTGTGGTTGGGTAACTATGTGTGTCACATCAGTTTGTAACAAGCCTGTGCCATTAAGCTGTAAAAGTCATACTTTCCTTCAGCCATAAAGGCATTCACTCCGCTTCTCCCCCTGCCCCCAGCCTCAAAGTCTTTTCCCAAAGTCTGCTAGATAGTTTCCCATGAATCAATCACTTAAGTATTCTTAGCGAAATACATAATGCCTTTGTTCTTAGGCCAGCTGTGCTTTAGAAACCGTGAGCAACTCTATCAAGAAGATAACTCCCTCCTGAGATGGTCTTTAATCAGTCTAGCTTCCAAACTTGACACCTCCTGAAACAATCAAGCCTATACTCCCAGCAGCTATGTTGGACCTAAGTCATTCATCCTTGACCAAAAAGTTACCTAGTGACATGTCAAGGCAAAAACCACACCTCTCCCTCCCCCTCCCATCGGATCTTTCCCAGTGAATTATGGGCAATTCGCATACCAGTTGATATTAAAAATGTATGGCCCTTTAAGCATTTAACCACTCCCAGACTCCTCCCTAATCCTACCTTTTCCCACCTAGTTAGTATAATGAGCCTCTGACTGACAGTTTTATGCCTTTAAACCTGCACCTCTATTCCCCAGCACCTTGCAGGTCTTTTTTTCTATCTTGCCCCACCTGCCTGCTGAAAAGCGTACCTTTATAACTTTGTCTTAAATCCCTTTCAGCTTGCAGCCTGTGCCTCAGTGAAACAATAAACTTTTATGACTCTACCAAAGGACTGCTGGGTCCAGTAAATTCTTTTTCTGACAACGAACCTAGAACGGATTTCATTAGAAATCCCACACCCCTTCTCCCTCATCAGTATCCTAGTGCACAAATAGTTTCTCTAGGGCTGAGCTATTTTATTAAAAAGCGCTTGTGGGTTTGGCTTTTCCCTCTCCCCGTGTGTTTCCAAGAAACAGAAAAACAGAAATGTAGAATACTAGAGCTGGAAGCCGTCTCGCGTCCTTATATTGCAGAGGTATCTGAAAAGGCTTGTCCCAAGTGCCAAAGTTGGGCCTAGAGATTGGCGGCAAGAAAACAAGTCCCAGAAGTATTTCTGGACCATGCGGCCATTGCATTCAAACAGAGGCCCTGGCATGGGACAAAGCATGGGATTCACAAGGTTCCCCAATGACGTCTGGCTTCTTGGCCCGACCTTTGTTCCTTCACTCCCTCCCCCTCTTTTTCTTGGGCCCCCAGCTGGGCGGGATGTCGGGACAACGTGCTGGGGTGAGCATGGACGCCGGGACTTCCCAGAACCCGCCTGATCCGTCCGGAGGAACCTTTGTAGCCTGCGGAACTTTAATGTGTAGCGTCCGTGTTGCCGGAGGACACTGAAGAGCAGACAACGGACGCGCCGCGACTGGGGCACTGCACTGGTGGTGGGGCGGGGAAGATGGCGGCGGCGGCTGTCTCGGCGTCTGGGGCCCAGCTGGTGGATTGGTGCGTTCGCCAGCTGCGGGACACCTTCCTGCTGGATGTCAACGAAGAAGTCGTGCAGTGAGAGCGGGTCCTGAGCCCAGGAGGGAAGGAGACCCCGGGCGGTGCGCGGGGAGGGAAGAAGGGAACGTGGCTCCGGAAGGGGAGGGAGTGGGAAATGGGGAGACACGGGGTGACTGGAGCGGGGCAGGGCCCTCGGTGTCTCGAGTGACACTCGGGCCCTTTCACCTCCCCTCCCCCCCGCCCCCAGCTCATAGCTTGGGCGGGGCGGGCGCAGGCTCTGGCATCCCCCCGGCTCCATGGCCATTACTGACGGCTCTTCCTTAATAGAGTACTAGGCACGCTTGTATTCTCTGGCCCCTTATGACTCAGGATGGCGGGGACAGAGGAAGCGGCCCTTTCCGAAGTCCCTTATTTCTTCACTTAGAGTTTCTCGTATTTGTGAGGGAGCGTGTGTTGTTCGGGGAAGGAGTAGAGAGAAGTAGACTTCGCTTTTGAAACCTGATTAAGTGACGTAGAAGAGTGTGGAAACGATTTTAAGTTGATGGAAGGAGGTGACTTTGAGGTTGTAGCTGCTCCCCATCTTCCCAACGGAGAAATCAAGAACAAACAGACTAGAAGTGCAAGAAAAGAAAGTTAGCAAAGATAGCAAATAAGACTAATAGCAAATTGGTTTTAAGTACCGGAGGAGATACTAGGAAAGGGGTAGACAACTGTCTTGAGTGGTAATGTAAAATAATAGCTCGAATTTGTGTGTCATTTTACAGTTACAAAGTGCTTTACGTCCATTATGGGATCTTCACAACAATCCTATGAGGTAGGTGGTGCAAATATTATTGTCACCATTTTATAGCTGAGGTTAACTGAGGTGACCATGGTCACACTGCTAGAAAGTGGCAGATCAGAGTTCCAAGAGTCTAGTCTACCTTCCACTCTTTCACTGTCATCCTATTGTGGTATCAAGGGAGTGACAGATCAGACTTCTAAGAATCCGCTATACTTTTTATTGTTTCACCACCATCCAATCTTGGTATTCCATGTTATTAAGATCACTCTGTAATTGTCTTTCAAAATAATTTCGCTTCTGCTTCCTTCAATTCTGCAAACTTCAGTTTTAATTTTTAAAGAGTATATATACACATCTGCTGAGTGAATAAAATAGGGGTATAGTGAAGTACACCATACTTGAAGTTAGAGGATTTGCCACTCATTAGCTTTGTGATCTTGAACAAGTTATTTAATTTCTGTGAACCTCAGTTTCCTTATTTGTAAAATGGAGATAATAATATTAGCAGTACCTCATATATATGTTAAAATTATACAAGATTCCTTGATAGACATGATAACAGAGATGGTTTTGTTCATTTTTCTGTTTATTAATATTAAATAAGGCATAAAACAAGGAGGTTTAGGCTCAGCAAAAGTGTTTGCTGACGAAGTAGAGGAAATATAACACAGAACCCCGGTGAAAGAGGTGGGAGAATCTTCCAGATGTCTTCATTTGAAGATAATATATCAGTTGAATCAGGCATCAGTATGTTGCAAAACTTCCTAAATGCGATTATTTAAAAGAATTTGGCCTAAAAAGTCATTGAGGAAAAACATGAGTAGGTGAAGAATGCTTAATTTCCAGACTTTGATGTGCAGTTGGATACACGGTCCATTAAAATGGTATATTAGGATGTATGTCATGGACAGATATTGCAGATAGACAATTAACTGGCTGGGCCCAGAATTGGATGGGAGGAAGAAAGTAAGATGGAATGCTTTTGGGAAACTCCACAGTGCTTTCAGTGGACTCAAGCTTCTCTTTAAACAAAAACCCATATTTTTGACATCATTTTACTTTTATCGATGCTATATAATTCACAGACTACTTAACCTCAATCTCCAAAAAATAAAAATTGCAGGTCATGCACCTGACAATAAAGAGATGTATGCTGAACATTACCACTGATAAATTTTGTGCAAAAAGCAACTTGAGAGATCTTAACAAAAAGCTTTATTTTTGAAAAGAAGACTAGATAATCATGAACTTTGAACAAAATGAATGGTCTGTGTATTCTACTAGTTCACACAATGTCAAGATACTTAAACATATTGGTAGACCTTCTCTAGAGAGTTTACTGGCGAATACATATAAGAGTAACACAGGAAAATGTAAGTTGTATTTTAAATTGTGCTCTTGTAGTATACAGATTTATGAAATCAGAGATCAGAGATTCATTAAAGTATTGACTACTTTACAAGATTGTTGTGAGGACCAAATGAGATCATGTATTTGAAAGCACTTTGTAAATTGTACAGAGTTCTATAAATGTTAGCTACATGTAAATGATAATAATGATAGTCCTTCTTGTGCCTAATAAAATGTTACCCTTGATTTAGAACTTAAAAGAGTGTGGAGTGAGCAACTTATCCAGTACAGAATATGTTTATGTCTTTCACATGAAATATGAAAACTATAAATTCAGAGATGGTATAATTTTTTTTGGTCTCAAGGAAAAGACCTGACCCTAGATCTCTTAAATACAGGAAATTTTCTTTTAGTGTAACAGAGCATAGCTCTACCAGTTTTTCTTTCTTAACTGATTCCAGAGAGAGAGAAAAATCAGTATACATATTGATTAAAATAAAGATTAATCTGATATTTAATATATTAGAAACCAAACCCTTGTTTCATCAACTGTTCTCTTTGATTTCTGAGGTATGTTATGTCAATTGAGGATGCTGAAGAGATAAGAGAATATGTTACTGATCTTCTTCAGGGAAATGAGGGCAAAAAAGGCCAGTTCATAGAAGATCTTATTACCAAGTGGCAAAAGAATTATCAAGATTCAGTTTCTGATCCTCTGCAGATATACAGAAAAAGAGATGGTAAGCCATGCTTTTTTAGATAAACTGTTATCTAGCCATACCTCCCCTAGTTTGCTCTTGTGAAGTCGATACATTTTAAACTCAGTTGTAAGACTTCATATTTTTTTTCTATTAAAATTTATCTTATTTTTATTCAGGCCATCAATTCTGTATCTTTTTGGATTTCTGTTCTGTAAACTACAAATTTAAGATATTGTAACTTGATATTTATTAAGTATGCTGTCTCTGCCTTCATCTGACTCAGGGAAACTGAGATTAAACTATTAAGAAGCAGGTTTCCCAAGCATGGACCAAATGTCCTTTTCACCTCTGTGTTTCCATCAATCAAACCTTTAAAAGATCCATTTCATTGTCCAAAGAATAGCATCAAAATTGTATGTTTTGGTTTAATTCTGTTTCACTTGCCCTTGATGTTTAGACAAACCTATTTTCTTTGATAAATGACACATTTGAATTATGTAAAAAATAACCCCAAAACTCTTTTTTAAGGACATTTTTTAAATGGCTACCCTTACATTACATATGAAATACACTTATATGAGATGAAACTAACATGTTCATCTGTGTGCTCATCTGGGTGGAGATCAAATGTGATTAATCCTTTGAGATGTGAATAGCATGTAGAAGCAAACATTGCGTTATAAAATACAATATGTAAATGATACACTAATAGTGTAAGCTGTTATTATATAGTATGTATTATGTTTTTAACTTAACTTTTTAATTATAAACTTGTAACCAGAACTATTCCTTTTAGCATTTTGTAAATTGGTATTGCTTAACAAGTCTACATCTTTTTTGGGGGGAGGGGGTGGAGAAGACAATTGGAGTTAAGTGACTTCCTCAGGGTTGTACAGCTAGTAAGTGTTTTGAGGTCAAATTTGAACTCAGGTTCTCCTAACTCCAGAGCAGTGCTCTATCCACTGTACCACCTACCTGTCCCAACAAATATACATCTTGAAAAGATTATTTTAGTTCTGGCTTGAGGGTTATGAAACAAATGAAAAAGAAAGTGTATTTATTTGCTTTTCTTCCTTACCCAAATAGATGAGTATTATTTTATCTTATAGGATCATAGGATAATAGATTTAGAGCAGGAAGGGACCTTAGAGGCCATCTATTTCAACTCCCTCTTGCCTGGCCATCTAGTTCAACCCCCTCTTGCTCAAAGTCCCGTGAATAACAAGGGGAAGTGCTGGAATTTGAATTTTAGGTCACAACTCTTCAATTCTAGCATTCCCAAATTCAGTGCTCTTTTTACTATTCCCTATTGCCTTCCTTCTTCACTTTCCATAAAAAGTTGCTGAATAATTTTTGCTTTTGTCTGTATGGTACTTTAGAGATTTCAGATGGCCAGAGACTTGGGGACCAGTTGAAGAAGGGTAGGCGCAAGGGGAGAAACAAGCAGGAGGTTCCTGCATTTGCTGAACCTGAGTCAACTATAGAGGAAGTCAAAACACCACTTGATTTAGCCAAGGTGAGTGTACATTGAAGGAAGTCCATACTGAACTCTACAGTATAGAGAGGTAGAGGCAATGCCTAGTAGAATTTGAGACAGAAAAAAGAAGCCCTATTCTAAAGTGTTACTTTTCCAGTGAAAAAGATCCATAAATATTAGTGGGTGGAGTGTAGGAAGACAGAAAATTACCAATCATTATAGAACCTTCCATATATGGAAAAGCTACTTGACTGTACTGATTAAAGCTAATTGCTAGATTATTAGTTCTCTAATCAGCTAGATTATCCAGCACCTAGCACAAGGCTTGACACATTGTAGACACTTAATAAATGTTTGTTTATCAAAATGGGGATCACATAGAGACACAAATTCAGAGGTTTAAGACCAGATCATTATATAGATGAGAGACTTCTAAGGAAAGGAAATTAAAATGCTTTAAGGAAAAATATTAATATTTATGAGAGCATGTTAAATAAATATTTAGTTATTAATAACCTTTCTGAGGTTGCTAGCTGTATGATCTTGCGAAAATCATTTAACTTTTTTGTGCTTCAGGTTTTTAATTTATAAAGCAAGTGGGATTAGTCTAGATGATCTTTAAGGTCTCTTTCTATTCTAAAATGATGATTTATTATTATTTCTCCCCAAATTAGCACTGAACACTAGACTCAACCATGATATTAAGGTATGGGTATTTAATTAGAAATGAGCCATGGAAACTAAGGTCCATATATGCCAACCTATCCATATTTTTCAGTTTACCCTAAGCTTTTGATTGACTTTCCTATTTTGCCCTAACTAGCTGAGTGATATCACTCATTTACCATTTACTAATAAATTCATTTACCAGTACACACTGAAGAGGCATCTCTTCATCTCTAGTGAACATCTAGAAAAAGTAGTAGTAATTATGTTTCACCATGGCTATTGATACTTCATCATTCCAAACTAACTTCATTCCCATTTTTGACAGGGCTACCAGCCTGTCAGGAGAATATCATAGATAGAGTTTACTTAGATTCAGTAAAGCTGTTGAGAAACCTCTCAACAAGGTAGGAAAATGTGGGTTAGGGGGGCGGAGCCAAGATGGCAGCATAGCAGCAGCAACATATCGCAGCTCTCACATAGCCACCCCAACATACCCATAAAATAGGACTCTAAACTAATCCTGGAACTCCAAAACACACACAAAGGTACTTCCCACTAAAGTCAGCTCGGCTACGAGGAACCATATCAGCACTGCGAACCGAAACCAGCCTGGCCTGAAGCCTTGGCTGTGCCCTGGGGGCGGCTGGACGGGAGGAGCTGAGGAGCTTCAGGTGAGCAGATTAGCAGCAGCTGCGAGTGGGATTTGTGAAAGGGGGAGATAAGCAGTCCTGCCCGAAGGCCTCCAGAGCAGAAAAGCGAAAGGCAGAGGTTTTGCACCCCCTTGGCGTTGCAGCTTCCCGCCCGTGGCCTGCAGGCAGCAGGGGGACTGAGTGATTGTTCTCAGGTCAG
>CM053582.1:459939225-459959951 GCA_028627135.1 Pseudochirops cupreus | reverse complement strand
GGGCGGGGGAAAGACGGGGAGAAAATATGTAACTCAAAAAAAATTTAATAAAATAAATTAAAAAAAAACAAAAAGAAAGTGAGTTGTCTACAGCATTAGGTTTACAAAGGACAGTAGTGGATGATGACTATAAAAAGAAAGATTTGGGATACATTATGAAGGGACTTGAATGCCAGACTAAGGAGTATGGTCTTTATTAGATAGAAAAGGAAGAGCTGTTTTTTGTAAATGTGTGTATACGGGGGTAGAATTTAGTTTGATTTTCCACATTTTTAGTTTGAGGCACTGGGTATGTATTTTGGACACTATGAACCACAGTCACATGGAAATGTGGGTCTTAGATTTGAGAGAGAAGTCAGGACTCCAGATAAATTTAGGAGTCACTGGTATTTAATTCAACTGAACAAATGTTTATTAAGTAAGATATTCCAGACAAATCTCTAAGATGAAAAAAGACATGAACCTTGACTTCAAGAAACCTTCTCTTATCTTTGTAATTAAAATATCTCTCACTTCAAAAAAAAAATGTGGGTTAGATGGTCAGATAAGTGAATTCTATGTTCGTTAAATGACTGGAACACAAAAATTAATAGCTTGATGTCACCTTGGCACAAGGTCTTCAATTGAGAATTGTAGGTATCTGTCCTTGCCATGTGCTGTTAAACATTTTTGTCATTTATTTGGATAAAAGCCGAGATGGCATACATAATAAATATCAAGTTACACTATCTTAAATTTGTAGTTTACAGAATAGGAATCCGAAAAGCTACAGAATTGATGGCCTGAATAGAAATAAGATAAAATTTAATTGGAAAAAATGTGAAGTCTTACAACTGAGTTTTAAAAATGTCAACTTCACAAGAGCAAACAGGGAAGGTATGGCTAGATAACAGTTTATCTTAAAAAGAAGCATGGGAGGTTTTCATGGATTGATAATTCAATATGAATCAGCAGTATGATATGGTAATCAAAAAAACTAATGTAGTCTGGACTTGTTCTGAGGCATGTTGTCCACATGCGTGGACAGAGGTTCCCTACTTTGCCCCAATCACACCATAGCTGGAATAGTGTTCATTTCTGGCTGTCACGTTTTAGAATAACATTGACAAGCTAGATAGTGCCCAGAGGAAGATGACTGACTAATATGATAAGATAATGGGTTACACCTAAGCCTTAAGGTTAAAAGAATAAGTCTTGTTTGTCTTGGAGAGGGGAAGACGATGGGTCACATGATACCTGTCTTCATTATTTAAAGGGTTGTCCTGCAGAAAAGGGTTAGATTTGTGCTGCTTAGTCCCGGAGGACAGAACTAGGAGCAATGCATAAAAGTTTCAGACAGGCAAATTTTAACTTGACATGAGAAAAAACTTCCTAACAGAGTTCTCCAAAAGCAGTCTTTGGACTGCGTGGGGAACAGAAGGGCACCCTCTCCCTAGAACTCTTCAAGTGGTTAAATGACCACTTCTTGGGAGGTAATAGTGAAGATTCTTAATCAGGGATATGTTGGAACCATATGGCTTGAGAATATAGATTTTGTGTAGTGTTATTAGAAATGCACCACTATTTCTGTTTTTGGTTGTATTTTTGTAATTGGTAGATGGATTTGTCTAATAGCAATGTAAGAAAAAAATAGTGATTTGCCTTGCGGATACCACATGGCTTTGGAAACCTCTAAGAACCTCCTAGACTGAATTTAAAATTCCTTAAAGCTTTTATGTATTCAAGTTGTACTTTCAAAACGTACTATAGGAAAGAACTTGTATGAAATAATATAGGAAATAGAAATAGTAAAACAGTGTTTATTTATATTAACTGTGATTGTATAAAAGTGAAAACATACACACAGTATATGTACAAAGAGAACAATAAAACACATGGAAAGACTTGGGTGAAAGTAGTTCTTTTGACATCTCCATGAGATCTTGAGCAAGTCACTTTAATCTATCTGGGCTTCTGTTTACTCATCTGCCAAATGAGAGTGTTTGACAAAATAGCTTTTGGGGTTCCTTCCAGCTCCATATCTATGATACCATGATAAGTTGTTAAAGATATTTGTATCTTGAAATTGGTTTTTAAAATATAAATTAGTATTGAATAGATTTTGTAGTTAAGAGTTTATAATAAATTAATTAATAAAAATATGCCTTTGTCATCTTTCTGAAAATACGCTAATGAGAGATGGATATATTTTTTAGTTTTAGAATTCACAGTGACCCAGTGCCTCACATATGAGAAAAAGAAAACCCCCAAAACCTGGGTTTAATATATATGAAGAGAAATTAGACCAAGAATAATTACTTGTTGGGAGGTAGTAGTGAGGATTCTTTGTCAGGGATAGGTGATAATATAGATCATTTGATAGCTTTTAGAAATGGTAATGAGAACAATATTATTTACCTGGGAATTTATGCCTGCTCAATTCTCTATCAGATCTGTAGAGCATATATAAAGGTATATGGAATAGAGAGAAGGTGTAAAAACAGACCTTGCTTCATTTTTATTCATTGGTTCAGCAAATAATTGGGTACTTCCTCTTGTTCAGGTCACAGAAAATTGTCCTTGCCTACCCAAAGTAGCATTTAATTTTGTGGAAATGAAATGTAAGTTCCTCACAGGCAGAGACTGTTTTTTTTTTTTTTTGCTGTTGTTTCCCTAGTAGTAGGACAATGGCCAGTACATAGTAGTTACTTAATAAATACTTCTTGAATTGTTTGGCTTTTTATGGATTCAAAAACACAGATTTCTTTCTGTAGATAGGAAAACATAACTTAGTGTTTGGAGGGAATTTGCAGATCCCTGAGAAGTAAAGATCTTATTAAGGTATACTGCTGTCTTTTGAAAAACATTGCTTCTTGTAGTGTGAAAATGGGTAAACATCAGTTGTTTAAAACAGTATTTTCAATCTTACCTCCTTGTGAATACAGTTGTCTTCTGGAGGATATCTTTATAACTAATTTTTTAATAGGGAGAAAAAATCCCTAAACTTGCCTTTCTACTTTGGAAAGTGGGACTTGTCATATCTCATTATAGTCACTAAAGAGTTTTCTTTGATATGATAATATTTACAAATGTCAGAAGTAATTTAGGTTTTATCACTAAGGGCTCTTAAAGGTAAAGATTTTGATTTCAAAACTACTGGCTTAAAAGGGAAAGAAATGGAAAGGGTAACAGCATAATGATAGTGGAGACCTCTGTGGAGCTCTATGCAACAGATTTGAAGAGATGTTTCAGAGTTCATCATTCACTTTGATTTGTATGCTTGTCTTTCATATCCATGAATATCATCTACTTTTAAAGGAATTCATTTTCAATGATCATCTATTTAGCTCATTAAAGAGAATCTAGTTCTCTTGTGCATGAAGAGGTAATGTTTAGAACTTTGACTCTCAGGTCTATCTATTAATAAACCTAGGGAGAACTGTCAGTGAAGGGCACTTATTAACTAATTTCTGTAAGAATTAACCCTTTCCCAAACCCTTGGTTTTAGAAAGCTTTCTTATCTACTTGATAATTATTTCCTTCTTGAATTTGGTAGAAAGTGATTTTCAGTGTCTGAGAACTGAATGGGAGGTGGGGTTCAGAGTAGTTCATTGGGCAGAGGTTTCTTGTTTTGCCTAACTTCTATTATGGCCTTCGGTTAGGTGTTAAGCTGTTTTTTACTTTTTGAAAATTAGGCACAGGAAATCACCACCTCTTCAAAGAAGAAGACAAAGTATGTTAACTTGTATACAACAGAGGGACAGGACAAGCTTGCTGTTCTTCTTCCAGGACGACACCCTTGTGATTGTCTGGCCCAGAAGCACAAGCTCATCAACAACTGTCTGATCTGTGGGCGGATTGTCTGTGAACAAGAGGGTTCTGGACCCTGTTTGTTCTGTGGATCTCTGGTAAATATTTCCTTCCAGTTTGGAATTATTGAGCTATATGTATATCGTTATGGCTAATTTGACCTAGAGAGTCAGTCAGTGTGTCTGTCTATCTGTCTCTTTCCTATGTGTGGTTCTTAGCTCTTCTGTCCAATCAGTTCTAAAATGTCTTAGAATATAGCAAGGACATGATTGGGTCAGTTCCCCTAGTTTTTTATCCTAGTGCTGATGCTGATCATTTGTAAGCTTTTCAGGCAGCAAATTATTCAAAGATCAAAGATCAGAGTCTGCATCAGATTCTTTTATAGTTGGAGAACTTTACAGCATTAGAAGTTGGACTATTGTTTGTCACAGTTCTCAGATATTAACCATTCTTTTTCCTAAGGGAGCAGTCACACTGGTGACTTAGTCTTAAGAGTACTATAGCCACGGCCTCCCTGAGAAGTTCACTAGTAGAGCTTTGAAAAGTTTGTCAGCTGTTTCTGGGAGAATGACCACAGGAACGTGGAACTAATGGCTCTCTCATGAAGGCTGTAACAAGAAACTGAAGGGCAGTGCCTATTGATCTGCTATCCCTGCTGGTGTGTGGCAGCTGTGGCATATGGCATTATTGCAGAGGACATGCATTAAGATAATTTTGTTTTCTTTTCCTCCTGTTTTCCCCTATTTCCTGGGGAATGAACCTATATTCAGTCATTCATTGGAAAACTGTAGTGTCTACCATTAAATTCTTTATGCAGTGTTACTAAGTCTCTTCCCATGTGGACTTCTCTCTCTAGAGAAATGCCCTGTGGCTCCTGGCAGGAACTGTGTGTGCAGGGGAAGTGGCTGCTGGGAAGTGCATCGTTTACTGAGAGATCCCACGGATCTCCTAGTTCAGGAAGCAGAATAATGTATAGCAGATTTGCCTGATTCCTTGTGGCTTTTTACAAAGCTCAACATAGAATTCTGTTTTTTAATTAAGCCTTTCTTTATTACAGTTACAGTGCATTTGTCATAAACACAACTTGTCATTTGGCTTGATCAGTCTAAACTTTTTAAAGTAGGATGCTGAAGGCAAAGTTTCTAGTATGATTCTTTTTTTCATTGCTGTCAGCAAAGAGAGCTGGACTTAGAGTCAGGAGACGTCTCAGTCTTGCCTCTGCCAGTTACTTCCTATGTGACCATGGTCACGTGATTAAACTCTCCCAATTGCAGTGTCTTTTTTTTATGAAATGAGGGTGCTACCCTGTAGTACTTACATCATAGGGCTGTGGAAAGGATTATATGAGATAACAGATAAAGTACTAGAGTACCATATACATTTTTACTAAAACAGCTTTTATTACTGGCCCTGTTAGTTGATTATGTTCTTTGTCTCTTCTGGCAAGACCTCAGTACTTTCTCCCAGTTCGTTTGTAGGGTTGATTTAAAAGCTACTCTTTAAAATTAGAAGCTTCAAAATTAGATGTATGAGTTGTCACTAACTACCTAATGTTGTTTTTAAAAGAAAAGTGCAACAAAAGTTATATAACCAAATCACTGTTAGGTTTTATTACAACATTGCTGTCTTTGCTCAGAGCATTTCTTGCAATTAATCTTTTGGTATTGTGTTCAGAGGCTGTAGCAAATTGTTTTTAATATCTTCAGTGGTCAGAAAGCTTAATATTTTCAGGGTGAATTTGTTTTGTTTTTGAAATTAAAAGTCACTTCGCATTTGGTCTCTTGAGTAAGTTTGATGGTTAACTGGGTAATGCTGTTTTAGAGTCATTTTTTACAGGTATTTGAGGTAATTGGGGATGAGCTCAAGTAAGTTCCTGCTTTTACTCTGCCATCTTTGCTCCACCGGTAATGCTGTTTTGATCTCAAAGAGTGTGTGGCTATATAACCATGAGATTTATTTTTGTGGTTCATACACTGGCTTTGAAAACAGTTCTAAAAAAGGAGTTTAGAAATTGCTTTGAGTAAAGAAAATGTTGATGTAAGCATAGAGCCTTCCAATATCACTACTTCAAAGGGGCAGAAGTCATTTGAATGTAAAAATTGTGGAATGTACATTTTTAACTATCATCATCTGTGTAGTTTAAGGTTAGTTGTTTGATGTATCAAGAAAATAGCAAAAGTTAATTAAATTATATATCTCTGTTACCATGTTCTTATGCTGTAGGTGTGTACTCGAGAAGAACAGGACATTCTGCAGCGTGATTCAAACAAGAGCCAGAAGCTTCTGAAGAAGCTCATGGCAGGTTTGCAGTCATCTTATGATAGCTCTGGTGAAGGATGAATCTTATATCATTATCCATTTGGTGTATCCAGGTGTGCAGGATGAGACTGAGCTGCTTTTGTGATTCACAAGTTGTTCATTCACTCATTCATGTATTCATTCAGCGTACTTTATTGAACCTTGTACAGTCTAGCACCATGAGCACACTGTCTTTACTACTCTGCTAGCCCCTTTGCTTTTACCCAAAGCACAATGGCATTCTCAAAGATGAGCAATCCTTTTAGAAGAGAGAACTGGTAAGACTTTGTGCAGGCTTGGAATATAAGGGAAGGGAAAGATGTTGGTTTTCATTTTAGCACATGCCTTTTCTTCCTCCCCTCCACATACCTTTTTTGGATCTTAGTCTTATTGGGATACGTGATCTTCTTTGGGGAAGTGCGTATTTGTGGTATTTTCTTTTGATACCGATCTGGTACCCCCTTTTTCTATTATTCATTGTTCTTTTAAAAAAACAAAAGTAATATTTAACAAAATTTTCACATAATTATATGATATTCAACTGCATTTTCATTTTGTTAAATTGTTTAGTATCTTCTTGATCTTCATGCCTTTAAGAGAAGGGTACATAAAGCTTGATTTGATTTCTGGTCTTTTGGAGTGAATGGAGTGAATTCTATGGGGATCTAGAGGTGATTAGGATCTTTTGGTGTCCTGCTGTGGGGTGAACTGGGATAATTGTTATTAAGTTTGTGTTGATGGTTGATACCACTGCTTTCCTCGTTGCCTTACAGGAACAGAGAATTCTGGTAAGGTTGACATATTCAACAAGGATCTGCTTCCTCATCAAGAATCTCGGATCAAGACTGGTCTGGAGAAGGCTATAAAGCATAAAGACAAGTTACTAGAATTTGACAGAACCAGGTATGATTTTGGTAGAATAGCTGATATTAGTGAATAAACAGAAACAAACCAATGCTGGCTGTCTTTGAGCACACATATCTCGTGGACTACAGTCACTTAGCAAATAATTGACTGGCTATAGATCATCAAACAGTTTTCATTAGAGTGGAGTTGGGCACATGGCATACATAGATGGTTGATGTTTTGTTTCTGATTCATATTGATGTAATGTAGACCTTCAGCAAGGTGAAGGAGACTCTTCTGCCCTCTTACCTTTTTTATTATTCACAAATGTCAGAGTTCCTGAAAGAAAGCAGATTGTACTGATAATTTAGAGTTGATTACATTTTATCCTAGTGAAGCAAACAGAATTTCCCAAGTTGTTTTACTTCTAAACTAACACAAATGACCGAATTCTGTGAGACCTTGAGATATTGACACGAAAAGCAGTGCCCTGAGAAGTCATGAATCCTTGGTGGAATCTTAGTCTTTGATTCAATATTAAAAAGACCACATTGTACAAAGATTGGCTTCTTGACTCCTACGCTGGTATTTGGCCCACTGACAGTTCTCTTTTCTCCTTGGAGACAGATTTTTGAATTCTCTAGTTTTGCTGTTGATTCCTGTTTGTCTCATTCCCTCTTACTTTTGGCAAAATGCTTATTTTAAACTAAGTTGATCGTAAAGAATGCTTCAGAGTGTACCCTTCCCCTTTCAGGCAGCTAATCCACTTAGAACATATCTGTTAAAGTCACTTGCACCACTCCCTGAGCAAATCCTTCCTGGGTCTCTTCTTGGTCCTATCTAGTCTAGTAGTCTCTTGCCAGCAGTGTCTTCTTTGCAATGAAGCACTGACCATCTGAAAACTTAAGCTCAGAAGTTTTCTGTCTCAACTGTCTGTCAGAAATACCAGAGAAACAATCAGAAAAACATCTTTACTGTAAATGGAGTGAACACTTCCCTCTGGCTTTAAAATCCATTATGGGAGTAATATTTAATTTTTTTGTTTAATCTTTTATGAAGGACTATTATCATGCTTATTCCATACTTACTATCATCTTTTATTAGGATTGCAACTGTGGTTGTCAGATTTAGTTCTACTCATTGACAGTATAAGTCAGTGATATATGAGGTATGTATTTCCTGAGAAGTAGGGACCAAGAAAACTTTCTTGCTACTGATATTGCTGTTCCACTGTCCTGTGTAAAGGGGCTTAGGTGCCTCCAGGTATGGAATATAGTAATATAGTTTCAGTGTGACTTTACTGGAAAGGCGCCTGGCTGGCTTTAGTCTCTATTTTTAAGGGGAGATTCAGAAATTTTGAATGAGTCAAAATCAAAGGAACAAAGTGGCACTGAATTTCTAGGATTATATGTTTTCTACTGACAACTTCTGAAAATTCATTTCCAGATTTTAGGTCTGGGAAGGAGAGTGGAGAATATAACATGGGCATCCCTCTATAACATACACATACTCAATTTGGGAAGTCCTATGTTAAAGTTTAAATTTTTTTAAGCTTTACATATTTTAGGCTTCCAATTTTGTAGTGATGGTATTTCTGCTAAATCTACATATATCACTAAGTCATAATTCTATTCTAGCTAATTCTGTGACACCAGCCAAATCACTTTACCTCTTTAGGTCTCAGTTTCTTCATCTGTAAAATGTAGGGGTTAGAGAAAATGTTCCAGAAGATTCTTTCTAGCTCAAAAAATTTCTGACACTATCACCTTAAAGAAGAGCCTGGCTTTTGTTTCTGTTTTTGAATTTAGGTAACCATACTTTGAGTTTTCATACTGGGATGCCATAGTCTATCACATGTGATGGTAATAAATGGGTTACTTTGAACAGTTCCCAGAAAGTCATATCCTTTTTGATAACAGTTGCTCATGGTGCCATGTGCTCTCTCTTGTCTTAGTGTTCGAAGGACACATGTCATTGATGATGAATCAGATTACTTTGCCTCAGATTCTAACCAATGGCTGTCCAAGGTGGAGCGAGATGCGCTACAGAAGAAGGAGCAGGAACTCCGAGAGCTGCGCCATGCCTCCCGCCTCTCTAAGAAGATTACCATTGACTTTGCAGGAAGGCAGATTCTAGAAGAGCAAAATGCCTTAACAGAATACCACAATAAGTGAGTGGGCAGCTCAGGGAAAGATTTGGAAAAGATGAGCAACCTGACCAGTCATATTTTATTGTAGCTGAAAGGTTTTTGATAACCAGGGCATGTTTTTAAGCACCTACCAGGATACAAAGAAGAATGTGGTTTCTTTTTATAGTCTGCTTGGAAAGACAGAGTCTAGGTTATTTGAAAACAAAGCAATAACAGTAGCTGCAAAAGCATGTTTCATTATTTTGTAATCACATCTTCATATATATGTGTGTGTGTATATAAAAGATTTATATATACATGTATAGATGACTGTGTATATGTAGATATAGATATAAATATAGATGTTTAATAATACAAAGTATAAATATCATGTTAGTGACATAGGTAGGGAAGGAGAAATAGCTGTAGGCTGAGAATGTCTGGAAAGGCTTCATGGAGAAGGTGAGATTTGAAATCAGTGAGTTTAGGATTCAGATCTCTGAAGTAGTGGGATGACTTTACTAGAAGGTGGAATTGAGTGAAAAGTCTTGTTGGGTTCTTGGGACAAATAACTGAGTTTGCCTAGAGTGGCATGTTCTTTGGAATCCAGATACTCTTCTTCTCATTTTACCATTGACAATAATTATCCTTGCACCCATTCAAATGAATATTTGTGCAATGCCCCTTTTAATTTTTTTTAAACTGTTTCTAGATGTGTAATTGAAGTTGACTAGGGACTGTGGAGATATAGGTTGAAAAGTGGAAGAAAAGAAGATGTGTGGTTCCTAGAAGTCGAGATTTCACTCTTAAAGGGTTGTGTCTTGATGGTTCACTACTAAATTAGTTGGGAGAAACCGAGGATAGAACTGAGGGATTGCGGACAGCAGCTACAGCTAATAATTGTCTAGCTCTTTCGATTTGTTATTGCAGACTGGATGAGACAGTACAGGCTATTAACTCAGGAGCCTTGAGTAGGTCCATAACGAAGCTAGAAGGATCTGCTAACAAGCCCTTGGGAGTTCTAGTGAATCCATCTCTGCCCCAGCCTGCACCCTTGGTGAGTACGTGTCTTGGTTGGCTGCTAATGAGAGCGGGTTGGATTCAAATGTCTCTTTATGTTTTTGATGTCAAGTGCTTTACTCTCGTTGTTTGCATATAGCTTTCTCCTCTTGCTCGTCCTTCTCTGGGCTTGTCTTGTGGTTCTGGATGGCCTCGTTTATATCATCGTCTCAATTTCCCTGGGGAGAAGTGGGGCTTATTAATCTCAATAGAGATATGAGTAATTGTGCTTCAGTTTTTTTCTTTGATATAAGTTTGTGTTTGATATCTTTGTATGAAGCTCTTTCTGGGTCTCTCCAACGTGTCCTTCCTCCTAAACTTTAATCTTTTGTTTAAATACTTGGTATCTATTTGTATTTATTCACTTTATATTTGTGTTTTATATATTTTTATGTATACTTGAGGTCTCTTTCATTGGAATGTTGACTTCTTGAGTCAGGGGATTGTTTTATTCTTTATGCTTGTATCCCCTGTGCCTAGCACAGTTTCTGACACATTAGTGATCCAGGGCTTATCGATTGCTTGATCAATGGAGAATTGGCAGGGGTGGCTAGGTGGCACAGATAATAGAGCACCTGGAATCAGGAGGACCTGAGTTCAAATCCAACCCCCGACACTTAACACTTACTGACCTTGGAGAAGTCATGTAGCTCCAATTGCCCTGCCATCCCCCCTCCAAAAAGCAAAAAAAAAAAAAAAATAGAGAACTGGCCTGGAAATCATAAATTCCTGGGTTACCGCTGATAGATATTGACTGTGTCATCATGGGCTAGTCCCTTAACTTCTCATTGCCCCAGACAGCTCTCTTAAGACTCTAAGTTGTAGAGAAGGAAGGCACTGACTTACACTGGTAGAGGAAGTCTCCTTACTTGGTAGTTTCCTTTGCCAGTGAATTCTAGGTCTTTTTTTCTATGTAGATTTATGTTGGCCTCAGTTTATGTCTGGCAATGCAAGAGGAGATTTTTCTTTTCAATAACTTGTTACCTATGAGCTGCTGGTTAGCTGCTGCATTTTTCTCTGGTTTTAGCACTTAGAATGTAAGTGTGTGCCTCTTATCTTTTTGTATAGGAAGAGACATGTGGGCCAGAATGTTGAATCTTTATTTAGGTGGTTTACTTTTTGGGGAAATTGCTCAGAACCCAGCAGTCTCATTACTTTGACATATATAGGAAATGAAAATGCTTCCAGTAATCCTGATCTTCATACAGATGTGCTGTTCTTTAGAGGCAAGGAGGCCTAGAGCAGAGACTTTTGGGGGGATAATTTTAAGATTCTAAACTTAATAACAAATGTAAGCATTCAAACAATCAAAAATTTAAAATCATACATAAAACCATAAATCACCAAACTATCAACAGTTTTTAAAAACTATCATTTTGTTAAAGTTTGTGCCTCTTTCTGAACTCTTCTTTTATTTTTCCCTGAATTTTGGCTGTTATATTCATATTCATCATTTCTAATTGTGTAATAATATTTTATCTTCTTAATTACATCACTGTTTATTCATCCATTCTCCTAGTTATTGCCATATTGCTTCTGAAGGGATTGCATTAACTCCTATAATAGGCACACCAGCTGCTGACACAGATACGTTGATAAAATATACTGTCCTTAAAAAGGAGAAGGGAATCATGGGCTTTTATATGACTCTTGTACTTCCATTATGTATGTACCATCTCCATTTTATCCTTGTTAGGCAAAAATCAGATAGAAATTTCTGGGGGCAGCTAAGTGGTGCAGTTAAGAGCACTGGACCTGGAATCTGGAGGAACCCAGCCTCCGACACTTGACACTTACTAGCTGTGTGACCTTGGGCAAGTCACCCTAAAACAAAATAACAAAAAAAAAGAAATTTCTAGTAATTATTCCCAGTATGATCCCCTTTATTATTAGAGTTGAGACTTGGTTGATCATTTCTGTGGCAAGTATCCAGTTTTTTATTAACTTTTTGACTCACATAAAGATCATCAGAGGCTACTACACCTCCAGTTACTAAATTAAACCTTATACTTTCACTTTTTTTTTTTTAATAGTGGGTAGACCAGACAAGTTCAGCTCCACAGAGGAAGACTTTTTTCTCAGCAGGTTCTAATCTGGAGCCCAGCTCAGAGAGGAGCCGTCTTCGCATTCAGGACCGAGAATTTCAGGAAATCTCTGATGATGGTTGGTGCCTCAGCATGCACCAGCCCTGGGCCTCACTGCTTGTCAGGGGCATTAAAAGGTAATATGGCATCCAGGAAAAAGGAATCATTATATCAAACTTGGTTGAGAGCTATCTTCTGTCAGCCCATTTGAGATCCCCAGTAGTATGCATTACGTAATTACTTTGGAAGGGCTCCAATTCCTGTACTGATTGTGTTGAACACAATAGGGTGAATTCTAGGTACTGTTGTCTGCATTTTTCAGACAGAGAAAGGTAGATTCTGCCCATGGAAGGACGTGGAGTACATCTTGGCATAAAAATCCTACTTTTCTTGGCTTTGCTTTTGTAGCATGTAATGTAGCACCCTGTGCACTTGTTCTTGTCACTTCAACTTTCAGGTTTGGTTGTTGTTGTTTTTTTCCTTAAGAAATTGACCCAATTTTGTGTATTTTTATATTTTTTGCTTTAATCAAAAGGAAAAGAAATTAGCTTTGAAATATCTGTTCTTTAAAAAAAAGCTCTGGTTTGGCAGAGGTATTACGGAATGAGGCCATATATTATAGAATTTAGAATTGGAATAGAACAACATGGTCGTCTAGTCCAATGCCTTAATTTTACTGGTCTTAGATTTACCTACAGACTCCCCTTGATATTCCTGTTTTACCTTTTTTCACATGACCTCTGGTAAACCTAGTGGAAATTGATGTTTATTATGACTTTCTTTACCCCAATATTAAGAGTTTCCCTTTGGTCATATTTCATTGGTGATGCCCTGGCTTCCTATAGTATTATCTTATTTAATGGAAATACTTCGTAATCGTTATCTTATTCTTGTAAGAATCCTATGTTTGGTCAGATTTTTATTATCTTCATTTGACAGTTGAAAAAATAGAGATGCAGAAATGAAATTACATATCCAGGATGATAGAGCTATTAAGTGGCAGAGGTGGGACCAGAATTTAGTTCTCTGGATTCTTATTCCATTAGATCTCTTTTTCCATTATACTGCCTCAGCAGTCTTTCCTAGAAAGTGAGAGTGATCAGTTTTTGCCCTGTTGGTCAGTAAAATGTAATGGTTATGATTTCTTTACCAAGTTAGAGTATAGTGTCCCTGCCACCCTTACCCTCGATCCTTTAGATATCTCATGTCTGAAGATGCATTTGACTAAAAGTTTCATCTTTCCTTTGCATTATGATAGGGATTGATGGGTCTACATCTGTTTTCCAGACTGACTAGGCCTTCAGAAGTCTGTTTTACACATTTCATTCTCTGGAACGTGGGTGTCTTCCTTTCCCAGTGTAAATAACTGAACAGCTTGTTCTTTGCTGAGGAAGGCAGAATGTTTACGTTTCATTCTATTTTGGATCTAATTCAGCCATTTTTTACAACTGAAAAGAACAGAACAAGCAGCACCCAATGCCACAATTACTAATACCACAAAAATAAAACTGATGTTTCTGGCCGTGTTTGTGGAGAGGAGTATAGTCCTTGAGAGCTTTCAGGCCTGGAAGGCACAGCCTTTGACCCTATTGGGTATTCACGGCAAAAATGCAGAAATTTTATTAAGAGTGGAAAACTAAAAACATTTTACACACCCTAATCCTAATAGTATCAAATAAGAGTTTGGTCAGTACTGTCAGAAATATTGTATCCCATTTGGTTAATGTGAAGGAGAAACATACCCTTGTGATTGCTTCATACTAGTAAAATGTTTGAATATGAATGGGATAGGACATGAGTATATTCTTTTTTTCTGCCTAAAGGAGAATATATTCATATCAATCAAAAGAAATTTTTTTTAATGTCCACAGAAATTGTACTACTATAACAGACATGATATATTTATGGTTACATTTCAAAAGATTAAATAAGAAAAATGTATCTAAATAGAATGATGACAAAAATACATGGAATTCCAAACAGTTTGATTTGGATCAGGAATTGTAGAGGAAAGTTAGAGAAGTCGTTAGAAAAACTTCTAGTTGGAGGTGAGCTTTTCATTATTTAAAGAAGAGCAAAAGATTTTTTTATAAATTTTTCTTATGAAGTTTTGTTATCTTAAATATATACACATGTGCATATATACGTATATGTATGTACGTATATGAGAACAAAAGCCATTCCCCAAAGGGTAAGTAGTCAGAGAATTTGAAGAAACAGCTTTCAAAAGAATTATAAACTATTAACAACCACATGAAAGAATGTTCCAAATCACTAATAATAAGAGAAATGTAAATTAAAACATCCCTGAGATTATACCTCACAATGTGCAAATTGGCGAAGATGATAAAAGATGGAAATGGTCACTGTTGGAGGGATTGTGGGAAAATATGCATTTTAGCACATCATTGGTAGAGCTGTGAATCAATACAACTATTTTGGAAACCAGTTTGGAGCAATGCAAATAAAATAACTAAAATGTTCATCCCCTTTGGCTCAGAGATTTGTTACTAGATTTATTCTCCAAGAAGGCCACTGATAATAAGTGAATTGCCATATACATCAAAATACCTATCGCAGCACTTCTTTGTGATAGCAAAGAATTCAAAACAAGGTAGATGTCCTTCAGTTGGGAAATGGCTAAACAAACTGTTATATGTGGACATAATGAAATATTTCTGTGCTATAAGAAATGTGTATGATGAATATAGATAAGCATGGAAAGATCTATATGAACTGAAGAAGAAAACATTATATACAGTGACTGTAGCAGTGTAAATTGTTTTGTGGAAAGAACCCCCACAGAAGTAATCAAAAGTGAATGTTGCAAAAAAGAACAAGCCTGGCTTGAAAGAGATGTGAACCCACATTCCCACTCTACCCCATTGCAGAGGTTCAGAGGGCACTGGTGTGGTACATTGCATGTATTTTCATACTTTTTTGATGTGTTGATTAATTATGCTGATATTTTTCCCTCTTTTGTCTCTTTTTGTCTCTAAAAAAGATGATTTGTTATATGGGATGCCTCTCTGTGAGGGAAGTAGAGGAAAGATACTTGAAGAAATATGATTACATGAAAAAAATCTTAAAAGACATAAAAAAAGATAAAACACAAAAAAGAGGAGGGATGCAATATGCAAGAAGAAGGACTTTCATTGGGTTAGGGTTATAGATGTCTTAAAGACCGTGTAACTTGGGCCTGGATGAAGAAATGAGATTACTTGGGAAAGAAGTCTTTTTTATGGGTGATATGAGAAATCATGAGAACAAATGAGAACAAGAGTGAATTGTGGAATGAGAATGTATTCAAAAACTATACCTGTTTCAAGATTTGTATGCCAAAATTTTTGTTTCAGCTCAAGATTTTGTAGAAGCCTCTAGTTGAATAGATCTTATTCAAATTAGATAATCTTTATTCAAGATTTGTGGAATCCCCATAGAAATGGAGATTAGTTCTTTTCTACCCAATTTTTATCCTGTTTAGGGTGGAGGGCAGAACCTGGTACACATCTCACAGAGGAAGACTGTGGATAGCTGCAACTGCCAAAAGACCTTCCTCTCAAGAAATCTCAGAACTACAGGATACATATTGCCTTCTTCTTGGAAAAGGTAACTTGCTTCTTTTGTGTGAATGTCATAGAGATGGATATTATTAGCTAAAATTGAGTTAGATGGTTCACTTTTTTTTCCCCCACTTTACTCTTATTTGTTTCCATTGTTTCTTTTATGAATGGAAGGAAAGTTTATCTACAGACAATATTTTCTTTGGGGCAGATCAGAATCAAATGTTTTATGAGTTAAATTGTTGAATAATTTAAAAATGATCCCTTTGGACACCAGAAATAAATGTTAGTCTTGGTTATCTGTGAGTCTGCTTTCGGTGTGTGCGAAAGCTGATAATCCTACCTTTCAAATGTGAAAGTAAAATGTCTGTTGGGAAATGTACAGTGCTTTGGAATGGAAAGATCTCCCTCAAATAGGCAAAGTTGGTTGGCATATATAGTAGATAACAAGTGAAAATTTCCAAACACTGTAGCTTTGGGTTCTGGAAAATGCCATTGTGACCTTTTGGATTCTCTTTTCCTTCATACTTCTCACTTCATGTGGTTGTCATGAGAAAAAAATGAGGTAAGAGCTGCACTATATCCAGATGTCTGTGATCTCATCAATGTGAATACTTTCTGAAGTGATATAAAGAACAATCCATTCATACCCTCTCCTGTGTGAATCTTGACTGTATCATCTTAAAGATTCTTCATGCAAGGTCCACACAGTATGCTGAGGGCTTTTTAGTTCTCTTCACAGTGAGTGAAGCATAAGAGCTGTCCATTGGTTATCCCTCACTCTTATTCATGACTGGCTGGCCTTTTCCAGATGTACATTTCTCTGATGACATGCTTTAAATTTTGTTTTATTTTAACATAGGGGCAGCTAAGTGGCGAAGTGGTACCAGTCCTGGAATCTGGAGGACCTGAGTTCAAGTTTGGCCTCAGACACTTACTATCTTTGTGACCCGGGGCAAGTCACTTAACCCTAGTTGCTTCCCTCTCTCCCCCAACAAAAGAGACATACCAAAAATAACGTAGGGACAGCTAGGTGATTTGGTGGATAGAGTGCTGAACCTAGAGTCAGGAAGACCTTAGGTGAAATTTGGTCTCAGACATTTAATAGCTGTGTGACCTTGGGCAAGTCATTTAACCTCTGTTTACCTCAGTTTCCTCAGCTGTAAAATGAGAATAATAGTAGCTTCCCTGAATTGTTTTGAGGATCAGATGACATAATTGTAAAGCACTGTATTGGCATTGTAAGCACTATATAAAGGTTACCTATTATTGACATATGATGAATCTCTTCCATCTTTTTAGATGGGAGCCTTTAAGATAGTAGTTTACTATACTGAATCAAATGAAACTTTATCATCACTACAAAATAAGCACTGTGGAATTATCTTGTTCCTTTATATCTTTTAGTTAGTTATGTGACTGTAAATATGTGATTGACTGTATAACAACATTTATAGAAATCTACTTTTTCCCTTCTCATACCTTTATCAGTGATGCCCTTGATGTATGTATAGGTTATTCTTATGAAAATTTTGTAGATATGGGTAAGTGGGCATCTGAGTTGATAATTATGTTTTCTCAGACACCTTTTTTTTTACAGGTCCACAATTTTTTCCAAGACTTTTGTATCCTCTGCTCTTTCTGATACCTTGAGAATCTGTCCCTTAGTGCCTTAAAAATTGTGTCATCTCATGCAAAAACCTTCAACAGTCACTCTACCCATCTTTGTTTTCTTCAGTGGTATTTTGGTTTCCTCATTTAACACATCAGTTACTCTGATGTTTGGCATAAGAATACTTAAATTTATTTTTACTGTTGCTGTCCTTAAAATTTTATTCCTTAAATGCCATTGGCATAAACATAATTGAGTCTTTTACCATGTTTTCTGAAAACTTATTTTTCCCTATAATACTGTTTTATGAGGCAATGATGTCCCTAATTTACCATCTTCCTCTATAAGAGCATACACATGAGATCATGTTCTACACTGATGTTCTCCCTGTCATATCTTTTTTCTTGCTGAGAGATATAAGGATTTGCTATGTGAGGCCATTTCTGTACTTTTTTGGCCTTGTGATGATTTAATCAATTAAGTGTCCTTAAGGAAGGGTACTAGTCTGTGTTGATATTTGTTCTTTCATCTAGTTCTCATTTTTGGCAGCAACAGCTCATTTAAACAGGTCAGTTGTATGCCATAGCTTCTCATTTGTATTATTCTAGTCTTTCAACAATGGCTTCTTTGTAACTGATTTGAAAATTTCTTCTATGTTATTTCCTCTTCATTAAAATATAATTAACTTAATTTTTTTTTTATTACGTTAGTTGATGTTTTTCATTACATCTTATGCCCCAACTCTTCTGAAAGTATGAGATTTCTGTCTAATCAATGACCCTAGTCTACCAACCTTTGCCCCTTTCATTTTTTACTCCTGAGCTATGTTTTTCACCTTCCTCTACTAAACGTACCTTTGCTTTAAAGTCATGGAGTATTGACGTATATATTTACTTAATTTGGAGGATCTTATTAGTAATTTTAGAATTGTTCTCCATTCTTTGCAACAGATGTTGATGCAAATGTTGCACTTATTTTCATGGTAATCACTGTGCTGATTCTTCTCATGAACACTGCCATATGAGGTCACTCAGTAACCCAGGAAATGATGCTTCTTGTTGCTCTAGTTTGTGCAACAAAGGCAACGCCATCACTTGATTCTTCCGGGTTGAAACTCTGATCCATACTTTCACATAACTGCAATTTCCTTTTGTCTTTTGTTTTCATGTATAATGAAAACGTCGTGATTGATATGATTCCGTCCTTTCAGTAATATATCCACTCATTGGTCATTTGAAAAAGCTCTCATATTTAGATTATCAGTGACTAAATTGTTTGTAGATGGTCTAAAAATGGTGGGAATATCAGTATTCTCTGCCCCGTCTGCTGCCACTCTGACATTATTATTGAAGAAGCAGGAAGATGTCCAGTACTAACGTGAAAAACAGGTTTAAAAATCAAAAGAGGCAGAGTTAAAGTTATGCTGTAACAATATTTCTGTACTTAAGACCTTACCAAAAATCAATAGTAAGCATACACTTCCTTCGAAGGATAGGTCCAAATGGGCTATTATAACTAGTAATTTAAAAAAAATCTGTAGTTTGGCTTTTTATGGTTTCTCTTGACACAGAAATACTTTTTCTCTTGATACCAGCTGCCTTTCTTTATTGCCAGATCTCCACTTGTCCTAAGAACCATAAGTCTAGCATGATCCACAAGCCAGATGCGGCCTGCATGAGATTTTTATTGAAAAAATTCCATCTACTTAGTGACCATGAATCCACTAGTAGGTTCTAATAGCCTGCAGTATCTGGCTCTGTTCAATTTTGAGCTTCTTTCTCTGAGAAAGTGCATTTTCTTTCATAAAATTGCCAAAATCAAGACTGTGAGCCACCATCAATAAACCTAGAGTCAGAATTTAGATGTACTTTGTTTGACTCAGTAGTTTAACCTACTAAATTTCATTATTTTCATTGAGTTGATCAAAACTGGTCAGTGACTAGCACTAGGTGTGAACTTTTATATGAATAAAGTTGATGAAACAATTTTGGACTGCTTTTATATTCCTGCTAAAACATTCATATTTTTGCAGTTTTCCAACTACATTTCACCATTGTTATCAATAAGAAAATTAATATGGGCTGCACAAATGGATTTCTGATTATGTTGCCTGTTGCTAAAAAAATTTGGATGCTTCTGATCAAGTGAAATTCAGCAAGTTTTAAATGCTAAAGATGAGACTGTGGGGCAATAAAATGTAACCTGCTGGGGTTGAAGACTGTTTTCTTCAAAATAAGTAAATTATTAAATATTTGTTGTTACTTTGTTGGAAGAGGGTCAGTACTCTCTAGGACTACTGGAATGTGAGACTAACAGTATGTGAGACAGTAGAATTATAAGGAAAAATATAGACGTGGAAAGACAAGCAGACTAAGGTATTCTTCGTGGAGCTGCGAATTGATCTAGTTGTTCTGAAAAGCGATTTGGGATTCTACTGAGAAAGTGACTAAATTGACTATATCCTTTGACCCAGTGCTCCACTAACTTAGTCATATACTCTAGAGATGTCAGTATTAAGTAGAAAGGCCCCATATACAAGAAAATATTCATGACAACATTTTTTGTAGTAATAAAAGTATTGAAATATTTATATTAGAATAAAAGAACCATCCATTTGGAGCTAAAAGGGACCTTAGAAGCCATCAAATCCAACCTCTCTATTTTACAAATGAGGAAATCAAGGCACAGTGAACTGGGATCACACAGCTGAACTAAGTGACATAGGGAGATCCAACAAAACAGTATACACAGTTATCACAACAATGAAAATGGACAGAACAACAACAACGAAATGGTAACAAATGAATGCTATGAAATTATATTCCCCTGACGAAGACTTATGAGAAGGCACTTCCCCTTCTTTGTAGAGATGTGAGAGACTATGGGTATGGAACACTGAACATAATATTAGGCTTTTTCTCTGTTGGTATACTGAAAATGTTTTCTTTTTACTTTTTGTCATAAGAGATAGCTCTCTGGGAAGGGGAAAGGGGAAAAACATTAAAAAGTGTAAATAATGTGAAAACAGAAGATATCAATAGAAACAAAAAAATTTTTTTGGGAGGGGAGAAGGCAGGGCAACTGGGGTTAAGTGACTTGCCCAAGGTTGCATAGATAGTGTGTCAAGTGTCTGAGGCCGGATTTGAACTTGGGTCCTCCCGACTTCAGGGCTGGTATTCTATTCAATATGCCACCTAGCTGCCCTGAAACAAAAATTTTTAAAAGGAAACATTGCCAGCTCTGTATGTGTTTTGGTAATTAAATCAGGAACTCACCAGAGTTTCCTCAAAAAAGAGGAAAAAAAAAAGAATTGTGCCAAATAGAAACCTCATCAAATTTGTTGACTC
>CM053582.1:459916052-459938725 GCA_028627135.1 Pseudochirops cupreus | reverse complement strand
GAAAGAATTCACTGATCACCTCTTGAAAAAGATCCCAAAAAGGAAACTCCTAGGAATGTTATAGCCAGGTTCTGGAGTTCCCAGATTAAGGAGAAAATATTATAAGCTGCCAAGAAGAAACAATTTGAATACTGTGGAAATACAATCAGGATAACCCAGGATCTAGCAGCTTCTACATTAAGGGATCGAAGGGCCTGAAATATGATATTCCGGAGATCAAGGGAGCTAGGATTAAAACAAAGAATCACCTACCCAGCAAAATTGAGTAATTGTTCAAGGGGAAAATATAGTCATTCAATGAGGTAGAGGACTTCCAAGAATCTTGATGAAAAAACCAGAACTGAATAGAAAATTTCCCATTCAAATGCAAGAAGCAGGAGAAGGTAAACATGGAAAAGAAATCATAAGGACCTTATCAAAGCTGAACTATTTACATGCCAACATGGACAAACAATAATTATAACTTATGAAACTATTCTCAGTATGAGGATAGTTGAAGGAAATATAAATGTGTATGTATGTATGTGTATGTGTGTATACACACACACACATATGTATACATACACAGATGTCTATATAGGAAGGTATATATACATATGAATATCTATGTGAGTGTGTGTATATATGTGTACATAGACAAAGGGCACAGAATCTATTGAATAGGTTGGAATAATATTTTAAAAGGTGAAACTGAGAGGTGGAAGAATATGAGAGAAGACAGGGAGAGGCAGAACAGGGTAATCCTCTCGTACAGAAGAGGCAAGGGATAACTATTACAACGGAGGGGAAGAACAGGAAGGCAAAAGGGAATGGGTCAACCTTACTCTCACTGAAGTTGGCTTAGGGAAGGAATGACATACACTCCAAATTGGGTATCTTGGCCCACAGGAGAGTAGGGGGAAAGGGAATGAGAGGGAGGAGGATGGAGGGAAGGGCAGGGTTGGGCGGAGGGTTGTTAGAAGCACACACTTTTGTAAAGGGACAGAGACAAAGTAGAGACTAGAACAAGAGGGGGGTGGAATAGGAAGGAGGGAAATATACAGGCACTGGGGTAGGGAGAACCATCTTGCCCTATGGGAAAGTCAGAGGGGTGATGGGGGAGAATATAGGAGAGAGCAGATTGGGGGAGAGGGTATACAGTGGGATCACTGTTTTGGGGTGGTACATAGGGGAAAGATGGAGAGAAAATTTGTAAATCAAAATCTCATGGAAATGAATGATGTAAACTAAAAATAAACAAAAGTTTAAATTAAAAAAAACATTTATAGATGACAAACAAGAACTGGCACAGGAATGGAAGCACTTCTATGCTGATCTATTCTAAATGGACTGGGTTAGTGAAACTACCATAGTGAGATTCCATAGCCTAAAGTGTCCCATGAAGTACGTGAGGAAGTGACAGTGCTGCTTGCAATGAAGCAGAGGCAAATACTGGACCTGTTTGACCAATTTTATCTAGAAGAGATCTATGCTGCAGGCAATATCAATACCCAAAAAAGCAACTGAGATGATATAAAAAACTGACACATATGTCTTTCTCATTTCTCTAAAATGTTTATGAGAATGGTCTATTAATATTTGGAGGGTATCTATGATGAAAACATGAGGAGAGAACAACAGGAAGATTGCCGCAAGTGATTTTCTAGAGCAAATCACATTTTCACCTTCCCACAACCGACCAATGGAAGCAGAAAATATAAGGCCAGACAATAAGAATTTGTTGATACCCAAAATAAATTTTGATCTTAAAAAAAAAAAGCTGACTTAGAAGGTTTCCCCAAAGTCTTTCATGAACATCTTAAATCATCAAAGTTCAACTAAAAAAAATTTTATTAAATGATCAGCTGAGAATATCAATTAATGCATAATATAGGGAGATATACTCACTTAAAGTGTACATTAGTGTCACGAAGACTATCCACCACAGGTTCCAAATAAAAGAAAATTTCTCTACTGTTGGTGAAGTTATACAATATGCAGATGGTATTATATTATTTTTATTGAGCCCCAGAATACTACAAAGTATCCTCAATAAAACCAATAATTTGAAAGAGATCATCAGCCTTACTGTCCTCACTAAAAATAAAGTGGTATTTAAAAAAATGTATACTACGCAGATTACACATAATTGGGCAGCTTACTGAGTTAGTCTATCAATATCTGTGTGCCCTCAGGTATGAAAGCAGCCCCTCCCCCACCACGATATACCACTTGAAGAAGCATTACACATGAATAATGAGCTATGCCTAGAACTGAACAGGAGGAAGAGATCAACTAGGATTACATTCCAGTAACTATACAGTACTTAAAATGATTCCAAGCTGTTCAACACTAGGAATGTCCATCTATTTAATATCAATTGGCACACCAATTTTGCAAGGGCAATGGCAAGATGCAGAAGTGGCTAGTATACAACAATTTTTTACCATCTCCTCTACACATAAGCACATGAATGGATGCTCCAAATCACTAAGAGGAAGAGAAATGCAAATTTAAAAACCCTGAGGTCTTACCTCATAACTCAGCGAATTGGCAAAGATTACGAAAAATGGCAAAAGTCAATACGGAAGAGGCTGTGGAATGACGGGCGTGCTGATACACTGCCAGTGAAGCTGTGAAATGGCACAGCCATTTTGGAAAGCAATTTAGAATTAGGCTAAAAAAAGTAAAGACGTCTAAATAAAGTGAACGTCTACACTTTTTTAGCCACACAAAAGATGCCATGATCATTTAGAAATTAGAGCCTATAATTAGTAAATCATAATTAAAGAAACTCAGGAGTTGTAGGGCATATGAAATCAAACTAGTCCATAGTTTCATATGTCCCACCTCCAAACCCACAGACTACAGGCAGTCTGGAAAAGCCTGTGAATTCCTTCTCTGAATGTTTTTTCAAAAAACATAAGATAAAGTACAATGGATTATAAAAGAAACAATTGTATTGAAAGTTACCAAAAAAAACCTTTTTAACCTACAGAATGTCTTGCCTGATTATACATGTACAACCTATATGAAATTGCTTGCCTTCTCAATGAGTAGGGCAGGAGAGGGAGGGAGAAAATCTGGAACTCAAAAAAAATTTTTTACATGAAATGTTAATGATTTTTACATCTATCAGGAGAAAAAGAAAAGGCAGTAAATCTGAAATCAAATGTTCACAGGAAAACAATATAGTGGGAAGAATACTTATTTTGGAAAAAGGAGATGTGATTTCAAATTTCAGTTCTTATTACCCATGTAATCCCTCATGTCTTAAGGGGGCCTCAAACTCAGTTAGATACATAGATACAATGAGAAGGTTGGATTGACAACCAACAACCCTTGCAGCTCTGAATCTGGAGACTGCTAAGTATATAAGGTATTATCATACAAGGAAGGCATTATTATAGGCTTTGTTGGACCCATGGATACCAAAAATTTTTGAAGTATTTCCAAAAGCTTGGTAGGGAGGTGGGTAGAAGTCCCCATTCCTCATTAATCCATTTGCCATTTCAATAACCAGCATTGCTGTCAAAGCAAGTAATCAACCTTCTGCCAGAAATTAAGTAGGAAGTAGGAACATAATGAGGGAATCCTCTGGGCTTTTCCAAGGATTTTAGAGGACAGGAGAAGTGGGCACAGGTAGCCAGAAAATGCAGGTCAGGGAGTGACCAACAATAGGTGTGCTAAAGTACTCTGGCCCTCTTTTACTAATTTTTGCCTTTAAGCATCTCATTTACTATCTCTAAACCTTGGTTTCTCCACCTATAAAATGAGAGTGGTGATAATGCCCACAGTCTCCAGGGTAGTTGTCTCCAAAGATAGGGTGGTTGTAAGTATTTAAACTACAAAGCTCTATAGAAATGGGAGCTACAGTTATTCTATTCAATGACCCCAATTGAGCAAAGGATTCTATTATGGCCCATTTAGCACCTGTGGCAAGGTTCTATAATCCAGGGTAAACCTAGAGGGATTTTGCTTTAATTATATATCTTCTTCCTTACTTTATACTTCATACAAAGAGTTCCTATATTACCAAAAAACAAAACAAAAATGTTTTTTAATTCCAATTTAAAATTATTCCTACAGACTGCAAGGCCAAATACTGAACTCATTAATAAGCAGCATAACAAAATGAACTTGTTAAATTTGAGTGTCAGGAGAAATCATGCTTTTCGAGGTGCTGCTTTTAGAAACCATACTGTGGCTACAGCTTCAAGTTCTTCTGTTCCTCTCATCCCAGAATCTGATATTCACCCTTCCTCAGCAGAGCAAGATGAACACCTTCAAGAGACGAACACAACTGAAAGCCACAGAGGCTTCAGACACATTTCATTTTAATTGCATCAGCAACCTCTAAGCAATTAATGAAAGAGGAAAAAAGGGAGGGGTCATGGGGGCAGAAAGGGAAAAAAGGGACTAAAGCAACTATGTGGAAATACTTCATCCTCACCCCCAATGAAAACAGGTTATTTGTGGCAGCTGCACAGAGAGCATCAAATTCTTGCACCTGGACTCCCAGGCCACTTCCCAGGCAGCAATAAAATACACAGTCTAGAATTCCTCTTGTCTACAGTTTTATGTCTCCTACACTTCCCTCCCTATAATCACCAAAAAGCGTGGGAGGGAGAAAGTCAGTAGATCAAGTGGGTAATTTAGCTAGTAGGTTCCTTAGACAGGTGCTATGCTTGACAAAAATACAAGTCTATGGATCAGTAAACATTCCTACTAAGGTATTGGTGCTTCAGGAAAAGCCTCCCTGTCTTTTGGAGGATGGGCAAACTTATTGGAGATGGAGCAGAATCCTATCAATAAGCTAATTCCTTTCCCTTTCAGCTGTCTCCTAACATATGAGAGAATACTGTAAAACTAACTAAATGCAAGCAATGTCTTCTACCATACAGAGTAAGCTCCTGATGCAGCATTAGGTGCCAGAGACACAACAGCATACTCCAGAAACTAAAAGACAAGTTTCTAGCCATCACTGTCCATGGTGAACACAAGTACCTAAATCACAGCATCAAAGGAGGTAGACAAGTCATTTCTGGCAGGAGTTGAGAGGGAAAAAAGGGAAATGTCTTCATCATTACATGTTTCACCCTATAATACCAGCTAGGCAATAATAAAGCTGACCTATGGCAAAAATAACATGTGTAAGTAATCTGAAATGCTACACGGACTAGGAAAAAGCAGTTGTTGATCAAGGGGGAAAATGCTGAAAACTGTAAAGTCCTATAGAAAAGTTATTAATTATATTTTATTGGCATCACACAACTCACAACACTCTCCTCTCCTCTCCCCTAGAGGAAGATGAGACAGATCTGAGTCTTTAAATATAGGTAGAATTTCTTGTTCAATTTGGGAACCTAAAGTGGGGTGTGTTATACGCAGGGGAAAGTTTGAGGAGAAGAGAGATACACTCAGTTGCAATATGTTCAGTTACTGTTTGGCAGAAAATATTAATAAACATTTGTTAAGCACCTACTGTGTGCTGGCCATTGGAATATGCACTGGAGATACAAGAAAAAATCAAAAGGTGGTCCCTGCCCTCAATCTAATGGGAGAGACAACATGCAAAAAAATATATACAGAGCAAACAAAGCTATATAATGGGTAAATATGAAATAATTCACATTTCTCTCCAGACTTCACTCTTAACTCTATGGAATACTAAGCCAGTAGCCTTCTCAATCTACGAGATGTCTCTGCCTCTATGGACCCTTCCTCAGACAGTTAAGTTGCTCCCAAAACCTCCATCATAAAGCAACTGCTCAGGCTAGGTATGTTCACAACCATTCTTATTCTGGTTTTGTTCCTGGCTCTCTAGATTTACTTACTCTTCCATCATCTGTCTCCTTCCTCTCTCCCTAGCCCCTTGCTTTACAGTTCCCCTTTAAAAACATATCTTCCTACCCTATCAGAATAAAATCTCCTTGAGGGCAGAAACTATCTTTCTTTTGCTTGTTTTTGTATTGCCAGCATTTAGCAGAATACCTGGCACATAGTAACACTTGTTGATGTGACTTGGCTCTGTATTTATGTTATCCACAAAGGTTATATAAACTTTGAAGGCAACAACTCATTGCCCTCTTCATCTTTGTATATCCCTCAGCACATAGCACAGTACTTTTGCACATTATGTAGGTAATTATATGTTGAATTTCAAAGTTTAATTGGGCAGCTGACCTGGTCCAAGACAGCTTTTATCATTGTACTGAATGAGCTAGACTGCAAGTATTGTATGTAAGATATGTCCGGCCAACTAAGGTACAGAAATATAATACAATGTTAATTAACCAAGAATTTGGGATGGATGAGACATGAGGAAAGACCACTAATGGAATAGCTAGAGTCAGTCTGAAAAAGAAAGATGGAGTTACTGAATCACACACAGGGATTAGAAGGACAAGAAAGAGAAAGAAAACTGCAGATACATGGAACAGTACACCTAATAAATGGTTCAGAGGCAAAAGAGGTCAGGTTAGTTTTGAGGGAGAACCTGTATGGTTTCTTGGCTGTTTGTAGAAAGATGGAGCTGTGGTGTATAATGATATACATAAGAGCAACTGGGCAAAGGGGAAAGAGACCCCTGATACAAGGTCAGAATCGAGTATTTTAATTTGATATGTAAGAAAGCTTAAATAGTAACGAGTAGGGAAGAAAAGTCACTCCTATTTAAATTTTACCTGCTCTAACCTGTAGATCAATGTTTGACAGACTGATGTGTTGAAAATCCATTTCCCACATAGACATCACTTCTGACCAAATCAGCAACTATCTTTAAGAAATTGCATTCAAGAATGTGTTCTTCTGGGGCGGCAAGGTGGCGCAGTGAGTAGAGCACCCGCCCTGGAGTCAGGAGGACCTGAGTTCAAATGCGGCCTCAGACACTTAACACAAAAGCTAGCCGTGTGACCTTGGGCAAGTCACTTAACCCCAACTGCCCTCCAAAAAAAAAGGCAAAAAAAAAAAAGAATGTGTTCTTCATAACTATAAATTAAAATTTATAGTTTAAACATAGAAAAATTCCAGTCTATCCTGGGCCCTCTTCTCTTCTCTCTCTACACTCTTGCATCTCAAACTAAACATATTCTAAACAGAACTCATTATTCCACACTTAGAACACTTAGTAAAAAGCTCCAGAACATAAAAGGCCCTAAATAAATTACTGTCCTCCTCTCCACTGAGGTCTTATACAAGTCAAATTTTGACTTGCTTGGAGGTCACATATTGCTACTAAATATATGAGGAAGAATTTGAATTCAGGACTTCCTGACTCTCAGTATGGCATCCTATCCACAAGTCAATCAATCAACTAATATTTATTAAGTGCCTAACGTGTGCTAAACCCTGGGGGTACAAAGAGAAGCAAAGGACAGTCACTGCCTTCAAGAAGCTCATAATCTAACACCTAATACAGACAGCAAATAAAATACACAAAACAACCTCTGTAGAGAAGAATTATGAAATAATTAACAAGGGCAGGCACTGGAATTAGGAGGGTTGGGAACGACTTCCTGTAGAGGACGGTGTTAGCTGGGTTGTAAAGGAAGCCAGGAAGCACGGATGAAGAGGGTATGGGAGAGCCAGAAAAAAAGGCCTGGAGACCAGGGACGGAGTGTCTTATCTGCAGAATAGCCAAGTGGACAATGTTACTGGGTAGAAGTCTAAGGAGTGGGGAGTGAGGTATAAGGTAACTGGAAAGGTAGGAGGGGCTAAATTATGAGAGGCCAAACAGAGGATTTTGTATTTATCGTTGGAGGCAACAGGAAGCCACGGGAGTTTATGCAGGGATGTGGTGGGTGGGTGTTTTCCATAGACCTAAGCTTTAGGAAAATCATTTTGGTGGCTGAATGAAGAACGGATTGGAGTGGAGAGGGACTTAAGGTAGGCAGATCCACCAGCAGGCTATTTCTATAATCAAGGTGTGAGGTGAGGAGCCTCCACCAAAGCTGCAGCAGTGTCAGAGAAGGGAACAGACTGGAGAGATACTGCAAAGGCAAAATCTGGCAGGCCTTGGCAACAGATTCGATATGGGGGGTGAGAGACAGCAAGGAATAAAGAATGATTTCTGGGCTGTGATCCCTAGGAACTGGGAGGATGGTGTTGCCCTCTACAGTAACAGGGAAGTGGGTCGGAGGATTCAAGGGGAAAAGACAATGAGATCCATTTTGGACATAATGAGTTCAAGATGTCTGAAAGGCAGTTGGAGGTGTAAGACTGGAGGTCAGCAGAGAGGCTGTGGCAGGAAAGGTCCACCTGAGAATCATGAACATGGAGATGGTAATGAAATCCATGACAGAAGAATGCTTAGGACAGAACCCTGTGGGACATCTATGTTTAGAGGGTGTGAACAGGGATAAGGATCCAGCAAATGAGACTAAGGAATGACAGGTAGAAGAAGAATGAGGAGAGAATGGTGTCCTAGAAACCCAGAGAAGAGAGAATCAAAGAAGAGAGTGTCATCAATAATGTCAAAGGCGATAGAGAAAAATGAGAAAAGGCCACTGGATTTGTAAGTAAGAGATTATTGGTAACTTCTGAGAGGGCAGTTTTGGTGGAATGATTAGGTTAGAAGTCACATTGTGAGGGATTAAGGAAGAGAATGAGAGGAGAAAGTGGGGGTTTCTATGGCTGGGAGTTTAGTCACAAAGGACAGATTAGATATAGGATGGAAAGATCAAGTGAAAGTTGAGAGACATGCGCATGTTTGTAGGCAGAAGGAAATGAGTCAGTAGACAAGGAGAGATTAAAAAATTAAGTGACAAAGTAGGGATAACAGAAGAGGCAATCTAGGGTGCCACTCTGCCTTCTTCTGCAAAGGGATATATATAACATGACACTCTGGAAGCTTCTTGGAGGAAGAAGACCATGACCTTTGCCTTGTATATAGTGTATATTGTTCAGTATATTCTTGAATATACTTGTATATTGATCAGTGATTTCTATAATGAGAACAAACATCTCTGCTGAATGGAAATTTTAAATTAAGTATTATTCTTTGAATATGAATATAATAGCAATAACTGTTAAAGTGAACATTGAACTGTGTCTCATAAGGTGAGAAGAATTCATCCTCACCAGACGTCTTCTATCAGTCTGGATGACTACTCAAGGATGCTGTAGATGGGGCATTTAGTTTCTCATTTATCTTAGATATCAGAATCTTAGAAATTTTGAAGCGAAGGTTTTCCCCTCTAATTGATAGCTTCCATTCTTACCCTAGTTGCCCGAATTTTATTCCTGCAAAATCTTCCCTGTATCATATAATTGAAATGATTTTAGTGATAACTTCTATATCTTGTTAAGAATTCTCCCCCAGCCCTGGCATGAAAGGTACCCAAATTACTGTTACCTTCTTTAAAAAAATCATGTGAGGTTATGTGTATGTACACAAATCTTTCGTTTTGAGCTTACTGTACTATACATTGCAAACTCTTGGTCTAAAATCTACTTTTTAGCAAACTAAATTTCACATTTCCTAGCAGCTTTCAAATAAGGGGTTCACCAGCAATTTTTGTCAAACAGGGAGCTCTCTAAGGAATTGATGTTCATGAGTTTACTGAACGTGGGAAGATTAGTTTAGGATATCTTTGTTTTGATAGGAAGTATAAATTAATAGTAGTCACTTGCCACCCAAACTGGCCACTTGAATCCATTCTGATGCTCTTTAGTCAGTCAACAAACAATTATTAAGCATATAGTGGATCCTAGGCATGGTGCTAAGTGCAAGTGACACAAAGAAAGGAGGGGAAAAAATGTCCTGCTCACAAGAAACTGGATATAGAATGAGGGAGAAAATATATAAGCAATAACGCACAAACAAGGTACAGAAAAGATGTAAGTCTTCTTTCTGACAAACTGTCTTTTAGTTTTCCCAACAGCTCTTGTTAAAATTTAGGGTATCTCCCCCAATAATTTGTGCTCTTGGGTTTACCAAACATTCAAATGTTCTATTTGACTGATACTGAGTCTTGCCTATATAATCTCTCTCACTTTGATCTGCCTTTCTATTTTTTTAACCAGAGTGCTGATGACTTTGGCTTTATAATTATTAAAAACTGGACATGCCAGGCCCCATTCATTTTTCTTATTGTCTTTGACATTCATTACCCTTTTGTCCTCACCATTAATTCTGCTATTCTTTTTCCTAGTTCTAGAAACTAGGCCCTTAGAAGTTTGAAGGCCATAGTACTTAATATGTAATTAAGTAGGCTGTAATTTTTTGTAGAGTTTTAACATCTTTTTCTCTTTTTAAAAATTTATTTATTTAATTAATTTTAGTTTACAACATTCCACAATCCCCTGAGTTACAAATTTTCTGCCCTTCACTCTCTCCCTGCCCCAACCATGACAGCATGTGATCAAATACAGGATCTACAAATACCCTCACATTAACATTAGTCAGGTTGTAAAGGATTATAACCAATGGAATGAACATGGGTAAGAGGAAACAAAAGAAAACAAGAAAAAGAGAGAGAACAAGCAGTTTGCTTCAGTCTGCATTCAGACTCTGTAGCTCTTTCTCTGGATGTGGGTATCTCTTTCCATCATGAGATTCTGGAGTTGTTTTACAACCTTACATTGCTGAGAGGAGTCCCGTCTATCAAAGTTAGTCGTCACACATACCTTGTGTCTGTCATTGTGTGCAAAGTTCTCCTAGTTCTGCTCTCCTCACTCAGCATCAGTTTATATAAGTCTCTCCAGGTTGTTATAAAGTTCATCTGCTCCTCATTTCTTGGAGCACAATAGTATTCCATTATATTCATATACCACAATTTATTTAGCTATTCCCCAACTGATGGGCATCCCCTTGATTTCCAATTCTTTGCCATCACAAAAAGAGCTGCTATGAATACTTTTGTACATACGGGTCTACTTCCCACTTCTATGATCTCTTTGGGATAAAACCCTAGAAACAGTATTGCTGGGTCAAAGGGTATGCACTTATTTGTAGCCCTTTGGGCATAGTTCCAGACTGCTTTCCAGAAGGGTTGAATCAGTTAACAACTCCACCAACAATACATCAGTGTTCCAATTATTCAACGTCCTCTCCAGCATTTATCATTTTCCTGTTTTGTGATCTTAGCCAATCTGACTGGTGAGATGTGGTACCTCACAGCTCTTTTGATTTACATTTATCTAATCAATAGTGATTTACAGCATTTTGTCATATGCTTATAGATATCTTTAATTTTATCCTCTGAAAACTGCCAATTCATATATCCTTTGACCATTTATCAATTGGGTAATGGTTTATATTTTTATAGATTTGACTCAATTCTCTGTATATTTTAGAAATGAGGACTTTATCAGAGACACTGGTTGTAAAAATTCTTTCCCAGTTTCCCACTTCCCTCTTAATCTTGGTTACATTGGCTTTCTTTAATCAAAATGATCCATTTTGCACTTTATAATGCTCTCTAACTCTTGTTTGGTCATGAAATCTTCCGTTCTCCATAACTCCGTAAGTCTCCACGGGTAAACTATTCCTTGCTCTCCCAGACTGCTTACAGTTATATCCTTTATACCTAGATCATGCACGCATTTAGACTTGATTTTGGCGTACGGCATTAGATATTGGTCTATGCGTTCAGTTTTTGCCACACTATATTTCAGCTTTTCCAGTAGTTTTTGTCAAATAGTGAGTTCTTATCTCCAAAACTGGGGTCTTTGGATTTATCACATGATAGATTACTATAATCACTGACTGCTGAGTCTCATGTATCTAATCTATTCCACTGATCCACTACTCTGTTCCTCAGCCAGTACCAAGCGGTTTTGATGACTGCTGCTTTATAATAGATTAAAATCTGGAATAGCTGAGCCACTTTCCCTAGCATTTCTTTTCATCAATTCTCTTGATATTTTGGACCTTATGTTCTTCCAAATGAATTTTGCAACTATTTTTTCTCTAGCTCTATAAAGTAATGTTTTGGTAGATTGACTGGTACGGCACTAAATGTGTTATTTAATTTAAGTAAAATTGTTGTTTTTATTATATTAGCTCGACCCAGGAACGAGTGACTGATGTTTTTCCAGTTAGTTAAACCTGACTTTGTGTGAAAAGTGTTTTGTAATTGCGTTCATATAGGTCCTGGGTCCTCCTTTCTTTTTCAAGTAAGGTCCATGAATCCTAACAATCTTTGAGGATTTACTGTCTAAGCTGTTACTCTGCTGAAGCTATCACCTCAACTGGTTTCCTCATTGTCTCTTTAGTTTTTTCCTAAATAAAACATTATATTACCTGAAAATTAGGGTAATCTTAGCTCCTGTTTGCTTAAGTTTCTCCTTTAATTTCATCCCCATCACTCTGCTAAGCCTGCCATTTCCAGCGTGGGGGTCAGGAAATCAAAACCGAGGGGACTCTAAGCCTGGAAAGCAGGAAGATCAGCGCCGCCTCCGCAAGCAAACGCGGAGGGAAAGGCTAAGGGGCTGCTGTTGTTGTTGTTGTTTATCCATACGGAGTTGTCACTAAGTTTTACAAACGTGAAAAAAATTAGTGTGGAATTCAAGGCAGATACCTGGCAGTTACACGAATACAAACAAGAGCTGAAGCTATTAAAGGCAAAAGGATGTTGAGGGCCAAGTCAACGGCCCCCACAGGTCAAGGCAAAAGGAAAAGGAGTCCTCAAACTAGCCGACCTAACACACTCAGTCCTGACATTTATCATGCATGAACAGTCTTCACTGTGCATAGACTGCCAAAGCATAGAGCACCTATTTTCAAAAGTTACATAAAAAGCAATTCCTCAAAAGGTGGAAGTATGCGAGAAAGACAGAGACAGAGTGTGTGTGTGTGTGTGTGTGTGTGTGTGCGCGTGTGTGTGTGTGTGCGCGTGTGTGTATGTGTGTGTGTGTGCGCGCGTGTGTGTATGTGTGTGTGTGTGTGTGTGTCTAGCCCCTACAATGCCTTGCATTTAAAGGGCAATCAATGTTTAAAATAAACACTGAAAACCCTTGAACCTTATTGCCATAAAAATATGTAGTTATCAGTAGCTGTCAAAACACATTAACTGTTCAAGACACCATGCTTTGCATAAGGTAAGTACCTAATAAATGCTTGTTGAACTGAACTGCCCATCACTGTCCATCCACACAAATTGCTGAATATACTGATTATAAGACATAGTGATTTCTAACTTTAAAATCTTAAAAACTTTCAAGCAACCTCTCCAATTACTGCTGTACAAAGCCTATGGCAAACTGATAGGGAAAAGAGTAGGGGAAGGAAGGGAAGGAGAAGCACTTCTCAGGTTAATTGCAGCCTATTAAAAAATTTGCAACAACATTTAGCCTACAATCATTATATGGAATCATCCCCAGGTTTTTCATTTTAATGGAGTGCTTTGTGCTTTGAAGGTGACAAGCTTTGATTACTTCTACTGAAGCCCCAAAACTAACTTTTTTTAAAAAACAGACATTTCTCCAGAAACTCTCTTAGTCAGATCTATTTCAACTCTTTATTTCCTTATAAAGACAATAGTACAGTGGACAAAACTCCCAAGCACCATAGGGTTTTTGGTGCTAAATTCTTTGTCACTAGGCATTAGGTTTCCCAAAGCTTATTATTATTATTATGCCTCCAAACACCTAGTAATTTACTACTGACCAACATGAGATATTCCTCACCTCTAAATGGCACAGAATATGACCTGGAAGACGATGGTAATCTCTGGATGGAATAAGAACTTTAAACTCACTGGCTCCCGTGATATACTCTCTCCCTAGATGCTCCATAAGTAACATAAATACTAACATGTATCCTCTGTAATCTCTTTTGGAGAGAGTTAGTAAGTTACAATTATGGTCACTGGTGGGGAGGACTGTACCTGAAGGGAAGCAATATGAAGTAGAAAAAAGTTTGATTCTCCATTCATTGACTCAGGTTCAATTTCTATGTACTACTAAAGCAGGGTTCCACAGATTTAAATAATTTAAATTATATGTTCCTGTCCAACTTCTAATTTTCAAGGAAAGTAAAACAGGGTGGGGAGGGGGGTGCGAGTTGGATGGGGGACACAGCACATTGCTATAGGGCACTGGTTCAACCTCTAGTTGAAACCCAAATAATTAAAGATCTCAAAGGATCCCCTAGAAAAACTCAAAAAGGAAGGAGTTCAGAGCTGCCTGCGGTTCTGGGCTACTTCTCATTTCTACACACATAGCTGAACCTAAGGGCCTTCTCATTACTGCACAGAACCAAGGGGACCTAAGAGAAAGAAGTACCCTAGGCAGTTCTCCATTACTGCTTTTTTTTGAGGGGGGGGAGAGGGGGACGGATTTTATATATCCCAAATAAGTCTTAAGAAGAAAAATGTCCCTTTCATAGTTGTTTTAAGAAAGACTGTACCTAAAATACTACATTCTACAATGACCTTAGTGCCTATGGTTTTTAAAGCTCTGGCTATATATACTGGATTCCCTAAAAAGGTCATCATATACTTTCATTTTAAAATAACCTATTCATCTTTACCAATGCTTCTAAACCAGAAGGCCCAATGTAGCATACGCACCGAAATTCTCAAGGAGGGCAGTCTTATTAGCCAGGATAAGGACAACTTTAAGCTGTAAACAGCTAATTAGGTTATGCATTTTTTTAGATTTTACTATCAATTCTGTACTGCTAAGGAGTGATAAAGTAAAGTCAAAGAATTAAAATTCTATTAGATTACCCATATGTTCAGCGGCAATCTGCATACATCTAGGTCAATAACATTACTTTCAAAGATCAGAGTATAGCTAGATTGATAGAAGTCTGAATTTGACATACTTTTATAAAAAGCTTAGCTGATGAACTCTAAATGATACTAAACCCATTTGATTATTGCCTGAATCCACTCAGAAATTAGGAGTACTATTTTTTCAACTCTTCTCCCAAAGAAATATAAGCATTTTTGTCTTCTTTAAGAATAGTAACATAGCAAGATCCCTTAAATACTCAACCCTACAAGGATAGTATCAGAATGTCCAAAGAATAACTTTTCTTGGCATTTTAAAGAAGGTCAATCTTGAATTTTGTTCCTTAAAACCTTTAAATACTGGCCACCTCCCACCTTCCTCTCCCAACTAAAACAAGCCAAAAAAAAAAAACCCCACACAACAGTATGATGAAAACATCTCTAAAACGTTCCTGTCGTGGAATTTATAAGAACACACTCACTTGCAAACAGAGCTTTCCCTCTTCTGAATCTCTACAGCATTTGGTTTTAGTATGGACCACTTCATGAGTACATATACTGCCTTGTAATTTTTTTATTATTTATCTATATACACATATCACCCACTAACTTAGGCTACGGCCAACACAATTTTTATCTCAAAATCAGATGAAACCCATGTTGGAATATTGCTCGGCATGGGGAAGAAGAATTGTGTAATAGGAAGGGATACCCACATGAAGAAATCCAGGAACTAAAGAGGACCACAAGTTGAAGAACAACTAGGTGACAATCAACGGAGGGAGAAACAGATGTGATTTTGTCAGGATGTATATACTCCAGAGGATCTGGACAGAAGGAGCTTGAGAAACAGCACCAGCTTGGTATGACGGTATGATAATAATAATGGAGGACTTGAATTGTACTATATAGACACTGGCTGAAGCTGAACATTTCTCTATCAAAAGCAGAGCAGTTAATAATTGCTTACTGTCTGTAATGTTAATTACTTCCATTAAAAAGAAGAGAAATAGCCAATAAAAGAAAATGCTTTTCTGAATCTCATTTCTCAGTATAAAGGAAGAAGTGGCTCGGGATTTTAGAAATGATGGCAATGTGGGGGAAAGTGACCATTCTTTCCCTGAGTTTGTGCTGGAGGAGAAGAAAACTGAGGATCATTTGACATGTACTCTCAATTTAGGTGAAACAGATTTTTAGAGGTTTAAGAAGAACAGGTAGGACCTCATGCGCTAAAACTCTACAGACAAAGTTAGCACAGAAGACATAGCAAACTATGAATGAAATTCAAGATTCAAAAGTAACTGGACAAATTAAAAAAAACAACCACTTGGCTCAGTAGCACTAGCACTGGACTTGGTGATAGGAAGATCTGAGTTCAAATGCCACCTCAACACTTACTAGTTGTGTGACCCTAAGCAGGTTTCATTTAAGCTCTATAATCCTCAATTTCCTCATATGTAAAATGAGGCAATAATAATAATACACAGGACGACTGTGGGCCAAGTGAGAGGACACCTTCTAATATTTTTCCCCTGGGCCTAGTTTAGTCATATAACTGCTTATCCTAGAGGTCATCTTCTGGGTTAGGTGGGGAAGGGAGCCAATCAAAAATTGTTAAAGAAATCCAGTTCTATACTGAATAACTGAACTTCCGCTGATTTTAATACCCTCACTGGTCAAAAGATCATACACTTAGAGCTGCAAGGGTCCTCAAAGTCATTAAGTGCAACCCCATTTACATTTAAAAGATGAGTAAACCAAGACCGTTCCCCATAAAATGTAAATAAATCCTCGATATCTTTTGCTCCTGTGATATATCTCAAAGAGACCAAAGAAAGAAGAAAAGGAAGCATATGCACAAAATCTCTGTAGTAAATAAATGGAAACAAAAGTTTCTGGCTATTAATTATAGCATAGCTGAACCAAGTATGGTATTAAATATAATAAGATATTATTTTGTCATAAGAAATTATGAGAATAATGAATTCAGAGAAGCCTGAGATTTGTATAAATTGATACAGAGCAAAGTGAGTAAAACCAAAATGATTCTTAACAACTGCTACATAGCACTGTTTAAACAAAAACAAACACAACCAAACAACCAGGAAAAACTTAAGAACCAATGGGCCATATCAAGGAGGAGCTAAAACTACTGTCCCTCATCTTCACCCTAGGACATTCGATGCCCTGATGCCTGGGTTTCTGACTTTTTTATCTGAGAACTACACAAAATTATTACTACTATTGCCTGTTGGAAAGAATTTTTTAAACAGATTGATCTATGGTTCTACTCATCATCTTTGTGATTAGCAATTATAGGGATTATAAATGTAGAGCTGTCAAGGGTCCTTGAACAGTCACTGAGTTTGTAACTCTCCCATATTACAGATGATGAAGCTAAAGCCCAGAGAGATTAAATAACTTGCCCAGGTTCCCATCACTAATGAATGAAACCTGTGATTTCCCAGGTTCCCTTCCTTCCCTAGCACACTGCTCTGTGTTGTCTCTAGAATTAGAATGCTGATACCTTGTGTGGCAGGAGCTGCTCACTTACGCATTTCTCTCCCTAGCACACAGGGACAGTATATGTCACTTCACACAATATATACTTCAAATCAATTATAATCAGTCCATGACTTGAAAAGACTGATGAACTCTGCTTTCATTTCCTCTTGGATGACTTGTTTATTTACTTTTAGTTTACAAGATTCAGTTCCACAATCACTAGAGTTTCAGATTTTCTCCCCTCCCTTTCCCTCTCCCCTCATGGCGGCGTGCAATCGTGTATAGGATCTGCAAATACTTTCACATTGTACAATAGTTTGGTCATATAGAAGGGTTGTAACCAATGAGTGATCACTGGGAAAAAAAAAAGCAAAACCAGACGTGAAAGAGAACAATAGCATGTTTTGCTTCAGTCTCCATTTAAACTATAGTCTTTCTGTATCTTTCTCTGAGTTTAGAGATCTCCTTCCATCCTGAGGCTTGTAGAGTTGTCTTTAGCTGTGCATTGTTGAGGATAGTCCAGTTTTTCATTTCTTCTTGGAAGAGAAAAAATGGAGAGGAGGTGTAGAATAAGACACATTCTGAGACAGTGATAGTGCTAAGAAAGAAAAGAACATCAATGAAACCTTAAAAAAAATACAGGGAAGCAAAAGGAAATTCAGAATGGAACACAGGCAAGTAAACAGGGCAATGTTCCAACCCCTGGATTAAATTTAATATATACTTAGACTGAATGTTCATAAACAATCTTTTTTGTTGTTGTTCTTTGTTAAAAAAAATGATCACACTGCTTTTTACAAAGTCCATAGCAATACAACAGGGGAAAAAATCGTTTCTTTAACATTTTTGCATAGTTCCTCAGGTGTTATAATTTCATAATGAGGTTTTATTAATAAAGTAGTAAAAGCCTGAAATGGAAAAGGAATTAACAGCCTCAAGGAAGACCAATTATTAAATAATAATTCACAACTGGCTAAGGAATTAGAGTACCACAGATTCAGAGACCAGAAAAAACCTTGGAGTTGTTTGTCAAGTTCAACACCCTCATTTTTCAAATGAGGAAACTAAGGGTTAGAGACGGCTACTGACTGTCTAAGAGTCACCAACCTAATAAGTATTTGAGGCCATATTTGAACCTAGGTATTCTAAAATCCAGGTCTAACTCTCTAATCACTCACTATACCATACTGCCTCATTGCATTAGATGGTGGGTTGGATTTTGGGTGGGAGGATAGATGGGGGGGGGGGGAGGGAATTTATCCTAATTCTTCTGGCTATATAAAAATGTACTTATGTTTCCAGTACATAAAAACTGGCAATATATTGGAGATTCAGAAGAAAGCTAAACATTTGTTGCAAATAGTGTCTGCTTTGTTTCTCTAAAATATTTTCACATAAAATGAAAACATTGTATGTAACATAACACTGAGGCAAGCCCTCAGGAAGATACAAACAAATGACACAAAGTGTCTGACCACAAACAACTTGAAATGTATCAATCAACAACTATTTATAAATGTTTATTATGTGCTCCTAACTGCCAGCATACAAAGACAGGGCCAGAATTATACTTGTGAATCCTCACCATTGCTTAGCACACTAGTTGGTGCTTAATAAGTTATTAGCCAAATGAAGGAAGATTTGTGAGATGTGTGTACTTCAGTAGAGTTTGTAACAGTGGTTAAGATACTTATAGACCTCCATGAAATCCTCATCAGATGCCTCACTGTGGAGTCAGAGGTCATCTTGTATTTCTTGAAGTATGCTATATTGGCAGAATATAGCCTGTTAGGTCCTACCATCCTGGAAAAGCTTTCAAGAGAGTTCGTGCAACAAATGATAACTACTTTCCCAGAATCAGTCCAGCTCATCACTAGTAAGCTAGTCAGCCGCTTGGTGATAAATTCTGTGGCCATGGCAATGAATGAAAAAACAAAGACACTTCTACTTCAGTAGTGGGAATCAAGAGGTGCTAAGAATACATTTTTAGACCACTTATAGAATTACTCTACATCTCAGGAGACCAACCACCTTCCCAGAGATTGAAAGGAAAGAGTTCAGAAAGTGAGTGATCCTTCACTGGAGATCAGGCATTATTTTTCGGTAAGCAATCACTACAGTGAAGATTATAAATCTATTTTAAGAATATTGTTTTTTAAATGCATAAAATCAAATACATGGATGACAAAGGAAACAATTATACTGAAATAGTTATTAAAATACATATACAAAAAAATCCACAGGTTCCTGGTTAAAACCTTGGTTCTAAAGGAAAACAGAATTCAAAAGCAAGTTGTAGCTAAATTCAAATACACCTCACTGACTCTGCTTGGAGAGTCATATCAGTGAAGTGGAGGAACTGGCAAAGACAAAGGCAGGACAAAACATTATTTCATGGGAAACCTGGTCAACCCATACTTTGGTGCTTATGAAAACCATTTCCAAAAACATTAACATGAACAAAACTGCCATTTTACGTGCCAACACCTAACAGAAATAAAGCAATTTTATGCAAAGTTCATTATCCTCCAAATAACAAATACTTTATAATTATAAGACTACATCTTTAAAGTCACATAATTTGACTAAAAACTTGAGACTAAAACAATCCTATTATACTTGTATATTGACTAACAAAAGATTTGTTTCAGTACAGTCAAAAGCCATTTTAACTTCTCTTCTACACCAAGATGTGTCCCATGTAAGTCAAAATCATACAAAATTCTTTAAAATGACTTTTGGGGAGCACACATTTTTCCAGTTTTATTATCAGGATTGGACAAAGTAATTCCTCTCTCAAAGAATATAAACACAGTCTACAACTAACTCAAGTATTTGGTCTCACATGAGAAAAAATGGAAGTTGGGGTGGCTAGGTGGCACAGTGAATAGAGCACCGGCCCTGGAGTCAGGAGGACCTGAGTTCAAATCCAGCCTCAGACACTTAACACAAAAGTAGCCCTGTGACCTTGGGCCCTACTTTCCCCCTCCAGAAAAAAGAAAAGAAAAAAGAAAACGTGGAAGTGGATAAAGAATACCTATTGTCCACATAACAACATGAAGTTGTATGACAACCATACACCTGGTCTCTCGGTACATATTTCTTGGAAAGACACGTTGATGAACAATAAGCGAGGGTCAGAATTGAGAAGGAGTAAAGTAGGTGGTATTGATTTTTTAATAATGTTTTTAATGACCCTAAAGTCTCCCTAAAACGGCAAAAGTCTTCTAGGTACATTGCATGGCTTTTGTGAGTCAAAAAATATCACCTGGTCCAAGAAACTGATTGCAAAGCCATCCAAAAACGAAGACGCAGATTACAGGTAAATTTAAATACGTGAAGGCTGTAACACAGTAGAAGAAAGAATGGTGCAGAAGCAGTGTGAAGGATGTGGTCAGGCAGATGTATGACTAGGAAATGGTGAGCTAGTCATGTAGCAAGGGTGACGGATAAAGAATAGATTGCCCCTACAAACTATTTGGGAAAATCAGTGAAGAAGGAGTTCTACCAAATTCTTTTTATGACACAAATATGGTACTGATACCTAAATCAGGAAGAGAAAAAATGGAGAAAATTATAGGCCAATCTCCCTAATGAACATAGACACAAAAATCTTAAATGAAATATTAGCAGAAAGACTACAGCAACTTATCACAAGAATAATACATTTTGATCAGGTAGGATTTATTCTCGGAATGCAAGGATGGTTCAATATTAGGAAAATCATCAGTATCATTGATCATATCAACAATAAAACTAGTAGAAACTATGTGATTATCTCAATAGATGCAGAAAAAGCTTTTGACAAAATACAACATCCATTACTATTAAAAACACTAGAAAGTGGAGTTTTCCTTAGAATAATAGGTAGCATCTATTTAAAGCCATCAGCATGTATTATATGTAATGGGGATAAGCTAGAAGCATTTCCAATAAGATCAGGGATGAAACAAGGATGTCCACTATCACCCCTCTTATTCAATCTGGTACTAGAATTGTTAGCAGAAGCAATTAGAGAAGAAAAAGAAATCAAAGGAATCAAATTAGGCAAAGAAGACACTAAGCTATCGCTCTTTGCAGATGATATGATGATATACTCGGAGAATCCTAAAGAATCAAGTAAAAAACTTCTCGAGACAATAAATTTAGCAAACTTGCAGGATATAAAATAAACTCGCATACATCCTCAGCATTCCTATATATTTCTAACGAAGTCCAACAGCAAGAGATAGAAAGAGAAACCCCATTTAAAGTTACTATAGACATCATAAAATATTTGGGAATCTACCTGCCAAAACAGGTATGAACACAACTACAAAACTCTTTTCACAAAACTAAAATCAGATCTAATTAATTGGAAAAAACATCAATTGTTTGTGGCTGGGTCGAGCTAATATAATAAAATCAACAATTTTGCCTAAATTAAATTACATATTTAGTGCCATACCAATCAATCTACCAAAAAATTATAGAGCTAGAAAAAATAGTAACGAAATTTATTAGGAAGAACAAAAGGTCCAGAATATCAAGGCAATTAATGAAAAGAAATGCTAGGGAAGGTGGCCTAGCTGTATCAGATTTTAATCTGTATTATAATGCAGCAGTCATCAAAACTACTTGGTACTGGCTGAGGAATAAAGTAGTGGATCAATGGAATAGATTGGGTACAAAAGACTCAGTAGTCAACAACTATAGTAATTTACTGTTTGACAAACCCAAAGACCCCAGTTTTGGGGATAAGAACTCACTATTTGACAAAAACTGCTGGGAAAATTGGAATATAGTATTCCAGAAACAGGGAATAGACCATTATCTAACGCTGTATGCCCAAATCAAGTCTAAATGGGTGCATGATCTAGGTATAAAGCCTGATACTGTAAGCAATCTGGGGAAGCAAGGAATAGTTTGCCAGTCAGATTTATGGAATAGGGAAGACTTTATGATCAAACAAGAGTTAGAGAGCATAATAAAATGCAAAATGGATAATTCTGATTACATGAAATTGAAAAGTTTCTGTACAAAGAAAGCCAATGTAACCAAGATTAAGAGGAAAGTGGGAAATTGGGAAAGAATTTTTACAACCAGTGTCTCTGATAAAGGCCTCATTTCTAAAAGGGAATTGAGTCAAATGTATAAGAATACAGGTCATTACCCAACTGATAAATGGTCAAAGGATATGAACAGGCAATTTTCAGAAGTAAGAAATGAAAGATATCTGTAAGCATATGAAAAAATGCTCTAAATCACTATTGATTCGAGAAATGCAAATCAAAACAACTCTGAGGTACCACATCTCACCAGTCAGATTAGCTAAGATGACAAAACAGGAAAATGACAAATGCTGGAGAGGATATGGAAAAAATGGAACACTAATGCATTGTTGGTAGAGTTGTGAATTGATTCAACGATTCTGGAGAGCAATCTGTAACTATGCCAAAAGGGCTATAAAGAACTCTATACCCTTTGACCCAGTAATACCACTTCTAGGGTTGTATCCCAAAGAGATCA
>CM053582.1:459893240-459915552 GCA_028627135.1 Pseudochirops cupreus | reverse complement strand
AAAAAAAAAAAAGAAGAAGATCAGAACAGCCCCCACCTTCTGGCGACCGAAGACACTAAGACTTCAAAGGCAGCCCAAATACCCTCGGAAAAGTGCCCCTCGAAGAAACAAGCTTGATCACTATGCCATTTAAGTTTCCCTTGACCACCGAGTCTGCTGTGAAGAAGATTGAGGACAACAACACCCTAGTCTTCATTGTGGACGTCAAGGCCAACAAACATCAGATCAAGCAGGCCGTAAAGAAGCTGTATGACATCATTGTGGCCAAAGTCAACACACTGATCCTTCCTGATGGAGAGGAGAAGGCCTATGTCTGTCTTGCTCCAGACTATGATGCATTAGATGTTGCCAACAAATTTGGAATCATCTAACTTACTGTGTCCAGCTGTGTCCCATTCCACCTACAATAAAAAGTTTTCCAGGAAAAAAAAATACCCCCTTTTGTCACTTTTTTTTCCACTGATTCCCTTGATTTTTTTTTTGACTTTTTGTTCTTTCAGATGAATTTTATTATTTTTTCTAGCTCTACAAAATAATTCTTTGGTAGTTCAAGTAGTGTGGCACTGAACAAGTAAATTAACTGGGAAATTGAAATTTTTATTATATTGGCTGTTCCCACCCATGAACAATTAATATTTCTCCAATTGTGAAGGGAAATCTAATCTCAAGATAAAAGCAGATTGTAAACTTTGACAGGCTAAGATATTGGTAAAGGAGCAGACAATATTATAAAGATAAATAGAGATTTATTGCTTTTAAATCACAAACTAGTTCTACATTGATCACCGTCTTCCCTGAAGTTCTGATCAAGACAGTCCATGACCTAGAACACAAATGTCTTTGGAATAGCAGGGTCCCCCAAACCAATAGACGTGCTTCCAATTCAGCTTTTGAAGGGAGAAATCACTGTGAAGAGGGGGCCCATTTGCTGACCAGTTGCCCTCTACAGGCAGATAAGCATAAAAGCCCTGGGAGTGGCAGTATTGGTCACTTTATCAGCCCAGTCCTGTCAGCAGTTCTCACCAACTACCACTGGCTGCCACTCATAAGCCAGGCAAGCTCACTTAGCTGAAGCAAGCAGGGCAACCTTTGGGAGAGGCAGAATGAAGCATGTGTGAGGGGATAGCCCCCAGGGTCCTTGATAGGCTTCTTATCTAACTAACAATAACTAAATGAACCCAGCCCCACTACAGTAATTCAGCATTTCCCAACATTCCCTCATTTATTCAGTCTGATTTTATACCAAAAAAAATTTTTTTAACCCAAGTCCCTTGAGAATAGGAATGTTTTCCACAGCCAGATCTCTTAGCCATCATCCTGAGAATCAATACCTGTGGAGATATATCCTCAATTATTAGACATGATAGAATAGAGGCTTTACCATCTATTCTGCTACTACACCTCTAAGACCTTGAGATCTTTCCAGTCACCTCAGAATTGAAACATTCCTCCTGTGTTCTCTCCCTCATTAGAAGGTGAGCTTAGAGCAGGGACCTTCTTACTCCTGATCTTTGTATCTCCAGCTCTTAGAGTGGAACTTTCCACTTAACAAGTACATGATAAATGCTTCCTCTATTCATTCAGCACATAGTCTGCTAGCATTGAATTGATGAAGATAGGAACGGATCTTGGGCAAGTCACTTAACCCCAATTGCCCTGCCTTCTGTGAAGCCAATCAGGAGCAGCTCTCCTGAGGTCTGCTGTTGTGAATAACTTTAAGGATCTAATCACATAGTATAGTGCATTCTCTTTTTATACAGCAATAAAGTAAAGCAAAATAGTTCAAGAAACTAAAGCAGAACATTTCAAGAAACTAAAGCACAACATTGACAAAAATATAACATAATAGCTTATTACTAAGGTGGCCACATAATCTTCAATAAAACATATCATTCAGTAAGTCATAATCTCCTTAACCAATGTAAAGTACCCATCTAAAGTCTTCTTTCATCTTGACTGAAGGCTGGCTTCCAGTCATCCTTAAGTGGTAATCAGAAAATACAAACACCATCCACCCCTAGGTCATAGTAAGTTAAAATATCATCAGTTAACACTATGTACCCAAGTAGAGTTCTCTTTCATCTTCACTGGAGGCTGACTTCCAAACCGCATGGCTCCTCTTCCATACTCCCAGCTCTTGCCTGGATTCATCTGACTGTTACCTGGATTGAGAGGTAAGCAGCTCTCTGCTCATTTTCCATATTGCAGTTCACGGGGCCTGCTCCACCCCAAGCTTTTCACAGTTTCAGTGTCTAGGAGAACAAACAGTATTTAATAAACACATTGCTGACACTATCATCTCAATTCACTTTCTGTCTGAGAAATCAACACAAATCAACAGACAGTGCTTCTGTCTGACAAAGTAATACAATTCAGCAAGCAGACAGAATGCCTATATCACAAACATTCTCTGTCTTATTTCTGCTTGGTCCCATCTCTTAACTCAAGCTTTTATCTGCTCTGCTACTTTCTATTCCAGCCCATTCTGCCCTTCCTGTTCTGTACTGTTGGCAAACTCCTCCCATTGTGGGCTCCTTGTGATGACCTTAAGCCTATTAAGGTCGAGGAAGGTCTCCAAACTCCCTTAGATCTATTAAGGGCAACACAATGCATACTGTTTCCAACAAAGACTTGACATAATCAAAGGTGAGGTTCAAAGGCACTTGCTTAGCTGAAACAAGGAGCAAAGAACCTTTTGCTTTGCTTACCATTACACCTTTCCCCTCAAAAAGAAAAAAAAAAGATAGGAACTCATCTGATTTGGTTGGTATGAAAAATTTCCTGGATGAGAAAACTCATCTACCAATGCAGTACTCTCTGCAATTTATACTTTTAGAAAAGTTGGCTAGGGCACTGAGAGGTTAAGTGGTTAAAGGATTTGCTGAGGTTCACTCATCCAGTATGTATCCAGAACATATCAAAAGGGAGGCTTAAATCCAGTTCCTGGTTCTTCTGCCTGCTCTTTTATTCATTGTGTTTCGTTAGGAGCACAAATTGAGGTTGTTTGTGGTCAAGAAGTGCCTCAAAAATACCAGCTGTACTTATACCAGTAAAGCAGTGGTAAAGTTTAGAAGAATTTTAAAGAATATTTAAAAGTTTTCACTCAGAAGTCAAAGAATTCCATGAAAACGAACTGTTTTAACATAGGGCTTTAAGATATGATACTTTGAACTCTACTTTGTTTATAAAGTGAGACAGACTAGGAACAAGGCAACATTAATAGACATCAGCTTAATATCAACCATTGCAGGAGAGCCTTACCATTCAAGGAGTTGATCTATGTCCACATTGAATTCCACTAAAGAAATACATCATTACTGGATCAGGATTAGCAGGTACAAGATGTGCTTATTATCTCCATATGACATATTTGCTTCAGACTATCTGATGGTGAATAAATATAATCCTTTTATGCTGGCATACTGTTTCAATTTACAAGGTTTCATTACATGTATTTTCTCATTTGATTCAAAACAACTGTATGATATAACTATTCCCATTCTACAGACTAGAAACCCAAACAAATTAGATAATTTATTCAGTGGTAAATCTGGTACTGAAATTCAGGTCTTGGCACCTAATCCAGTGCTGTTTTCACTACACCATTATGCTGCCCATTTAATTTAAAATTTTCTTATTTTAACAAATCCGCTAACATTCCTATTAAATTGTATTGGGGAGGGGCAGAGATTGCATGTGCTATGTCCAATTAAGTAGCTTTCAGGGTTTGTTTAGCAAAATGTAACCCTGGGGATTAAGGACAAGTAGATTAAAAAAAAAAGCAACAACCACAGCTACTCTCACTTGTCTTCACCCCATCAAGAAGTCCAAGGCTTTTCATTGTCCTTTTGGCTCCAAATAAGATTTTTGTCTAACAGTAACTCAGCTGCCCTACCTACGCTACTGTTATTTAGCACTTTCTCACATTCCCTCTTTCATTCATTCATTTATTCATTCTTTTTAAAAATTTATGCATTTTAATACCTATAGTGTTCTCTAGTATCCCTCTTCTTCCCCAGTAGTCTTTTTTTTTAAATAAAAAAAGTTTAAAAAGGGGAAAAATCAGCATAGTTTATTATTACATTGAAAGTCTGAAATATATGCAGTGTACATTTGTAGAGATATCTCCTCTTTTAAACCATGCTTATTTTTTTATCATTTTGTAGCCTTTACTTTTGATTTGTGTGGTTTTCTTTCTATTTACATGTTTGTAATTGTTGGATATATTGTTTTCCTATAGCACAGAAATAATCTGTTATCGTTCATGTGCCACAATTTGTTTTTAAAATTCCCCAGTTGAGGAGCATTTGCTTTGTTTCCAGTTTTTTTGCTATCAGAAAAAGAAGCACAGGAGGTCCACAAGGTCAAAACTGTTTTCATAATAATGCTAAGATGATTTGATTTTAAGATAATAAATATTGACTACAACCCACATGAAAAAATCTTGGGGGAAGATATCTTCAGTACTTTCTAATTGTGTAAACAGATCCTGAGACCAAAAAGTTTTAGAAACACTAACCTAAAGATATCCAAAAGGAAATTCGTTTCTGAAGTGTACTAGTCATTTCTCAGTGTATATACTTTTTCTCACATTCTTCTCTTAGTTCTATTTTTCTTAGTGGGAAAGTGTGAATAGGAGGGAGGAACTGATAACATAACAGGTATCTGCATCATCTATTTCTGTGCTTCACTATGGAGAAATATTGGACTTAGTGAGAAATATTATAGAAGAAATAGAAAACATTATAAAAGCATAGTATTTGGAATTAGAGGATGAAAAGTCATCATTTCAGAAATTCCTATATTCACTGTTTAGTGCCATTTATCACTTAGTCTGATTTACTGCTCTCATTTTAAACCCTTCTAGATTTTCTTTTAATTCATTTTAAATATTTCAACCTGTAGCTCTTCTTTTGCCTTTAGGATAATGAATTCCTTTGTATTTTGCTAATCCTTTTATAAATTGCTTTCTCTATTTTCTTTAAAAAGGAAATAAAAGACTTTTTGGCCCAGGCTCTCAATCTTGGGGTCACCTCTGCTGGAGAGTAGAGAATGGCATGAATTTAAAAACCAAAAAACACCAGAATCATAAGATAACAAGAAAGAGAAGAAGCCATTGTTGTTGCTGTATCGAGTCCTGTGACCTGAAGCTTCTCTTAGTCACTAGCACAGGGGGCTGTATCCTTGATAGGTCTTTTTTTTTTCTTGTCTGAATTTTTATTTGTTTTTGTTTCCAATATTCATTTCCGCAAGATTTTGAGTTCCAAATTTTCTCCCCATCTGTCCCCTAACCCTCCCCAAGATGGAAAGCACATGGATTACCCTTTCCGCCATTCTTTCCTCTCTTCTATTCCAGCCACTTACCCCATTTCTCCTAGCTTTCTGCAATGGCCAGATGGATTTCTATACCCCATTGCCATTGCCCAAATAGCTTATTTTCCGGTTGGATGTAGAAACAATTTTTTAACATTTATTTGTTTTTAAAATTTTGAGTTCCGTATTCTCTCCCTTCTCTCCCCTCCTCACCCACACTGAGAAAACAAGCAGTTTAATATAGCTTATACATGTGTAGTTATGCAGAACATTTCCATAGTAGTCGTATTGTGAAAGACTGTATTTTCCTCCATCCTATCCCCCCCCATTTATTCTATTTTCTCCTTTGACCCTGTCCCTTTTCAAAAGAGTTTGCTTCTGAGTATCCCCTTCCCCAATCTGCCCTCCCTTCTATCCTCTCCCCCTCTTATATTCTTCCCCCCTATTTTCCTGTAGGGTAAGATACCCAGTTGAGTGTGTATGTTACTCCCTCTTTAAGCCAAATCCAGTTAAAGTAGAATTCACTCATTCCTTTTCACCTCCCTGTTCTTGCCCTCCATTGTTACAGCTTTTTCTTGCCTTTTTTATGTGATAATTTATCCTATTCAATCTCTCCCTTTCTCCTTCTCCCAATATATTCCTCTCTCACCTCTTAATTTTATTTTTTTAGATACCATCCCTTCATATTCAACTCACCCTGTGCCCTCTGTTTTTGTATAATGTATACATACGCATATAGACACACACACACACACACACACACACACACACTTTCTTCAACTATCCTAATAATGAAAAAAGTCTCTTGAGTTACAAATATCATCTTTCCATGTAGGAATGCAAACAGATCAACTTTAATAAGTTGCTTATGATTTCTTTTTCCTGTTTACATTTTGATGCTTCTCTTGATTCTTGTATTTGAAAGTCAAATTTTCTGTTCAGCTCTGGTCTTTCATCAAGAATGCTTGAAAGTTCTGTATTTCATTGAATGTCCATATTTTCCCCTGGAACACTATACTCAATTTTCCTGAGTAGGTGATTCTTGGTTTTAATCCTAGCTCCTTTGACCTCCTGAATATTGTATTCCAAGCCCTTTGTTCCTTTAATGTAGAAGCTGCTAGATCTTCTGTTATCCTGATTGTGTTTCCACAATACTCAAATTGTTTCTTCCTGACTCCTTGCAATATTTTCTCCTTAACCTAGGAACTCTGGAATTTGGCTGTGATATTCCTAGGAGTTTTCTTTTGGGGATCTTTTTCAAGAGGTGATTGGTGAATTCTTTCAGTTAATATTTTATGCCCTGATTCTAGAACATCAGGGCAGTTTTCCTTGATAATTTCTTGAAAGATGATGTATAGCCTCTTCTTTTGATCATGGCTTTCAGGTAGTCCGAGAATTTTTAAATTATCCCTCCTGGATCTATTTTCCAGGTCAGTGGTTTTTCCAATGAAATATTTTACATCGTCTTCTATTTTTTCATTCTTTTGGATCTGTTTTATAGTATCTTGATTTCTGATAAAGTCATTCATTAGCTTCCATTTGCTCCATTCTAATTCTGAAGGAATTATTTCTTCAGTGAATTTTTGGATTTTCTTTTCCACTTGGCCAATTCTGGTTTTTAAGGCATTCTTCTCATTGGCTTTTTGGACCTCTTTTGCCATTTGAGTTAGGGGTCTCCTTTAGGAAGCTGTTGAGTTGTTTTTCATGATTTTCTTGAGTCACTCTCATTTCTCTTCCCAGTTTTCCCTCTACTTCTCTTACTGTATTTTCAAAATCCTTCTTGAGCTCCTCCATGCCTGTGACTAATTCATATTTTTCTTGGAGATTTTTGATGCAGGAGTTTTGACTTTGTTGTCTTCTAGTTCTGTTTTGATCTTCACTGTTGCCAAAGAACAATTCTATAATCTGATTTCTCTTCTTTTCCTCTTTTTCTTAGCTGTTTATTTGACTTTTCAGGTCTTTGCCACAGTAGAACTCTTCTTCTAGAATGGAGAGTGCTGTGTCCCAAATTTCTGGAGTTTTTGCACAGCTGTTGTCAAGAGCTACTTTTAGATACCTGCCTCAGAACTGTGAAAAGGATTCCCTCTCCACAGCCAGCACAAGTTTTGCCACACCAGAACTCCTTCTCACCTCAGGACTGGCACACAAGACTGTGACCCAGATCCAAATAGGGCAAAGCAAGAGAATCCTGCCTCAGTGTCTGCAAAGAGATTCCATCAGTTGCCCTCTGATCAGCCGACTGGTTCCTCCACGATCTGTGGGCCTGGAGCTCAGGAAGCAGCTGCCTGTTGCTACAGCCACTGTCCCAGGGGCAGAGTCCTAGCTGAGCTCTTCCCTCACCCAGGTCCAACAGAGCTTCCCCATTGACCTTTTACTTTCCTTTTGGCATTTATGGATTTAGAAATCTGGAAACTGCTGTAGTTGCCAGTGATTCAGCCTCTTGAGCTTCTGCTCAGTCTGTCTGTGCCAGCAATCTGTAGGGGTATGGCCCATGCGGAACTGCATTCCACTCTTAGATCAGTGTGATAGACCCTTGCCAGGCTGACTTCAACTGGAGGTGTATTTCACTCAGTCATTTTGTGGGTTCTGTAACTCTATAAAATTTACAGGTATTAGAGGTGGTTGGGGCATGAGCTCAAGCAAGTTCTTGATTTTACTCTGCCATCTTGGCTCTGCCCTCCTTGATAGGTCATTTGCTTCTGACTGTGCCACCTTCTTGATGTTTTTCTTTTTCTTTTATTTTTTTTGGAGAGGGGAAGGGAAGGCAGTTGGGGTTAAGTGACTTGCCCAAGGTCACATGGCTAGTAAGTGTTATGTGTCTGAGGTCATATTTGAGCTCGGGTCCTCCTGACTCCAGGGCCAGTGCTCTATTCACTATGCCACCTCGCTGGCCCCAGCTCTTCCATATCTTTATCCATCTTCTCTACCTTTATGCTTCTGAGAAAGAAGTGGCCCTTCTTACCAAAGCCAGCCCTTCTGCTCTTGATCCTACCTTCTCCTTTGCATTCCTAGAACTTGCCCCTTTTTTCATTCCAGTATCTTTACATTATTCTCTCCTTATCTACTGGCTGTTTCTTTGATGCCTACAAACATGAGTCAGTCTCCTGCATCCTTCAGAACCTTTCTCTGACCCTAGCATTCCCTCAGGCATTTGTCCTGTGGCTTACTTCTTCACTACACCAAACTCCCAAGAACTAATCACTTTGTCTTACTGACCCCACTACCAGACTGAAACTGCTTTCTGTCATAACCAGTGGTCAATCTCTTAACTCACAAATCCTCTGACCTTTTTTTATTCCTCATCCTCCTTTACATTTCTAGAGCTTTTGGTAAATGTAATGCTTTTATACTTTTGACAACGCTCAGTTTCCTTAGCTTCCCTGAGTTTATTTGCTCTTTGTTCTTTTTCTACCTGTGCTCCTTCTTTTTAGTATCTTTTGCTGAAGTGGATCATCATCCAGTTCCTGCCTGTTAGCACCCATGGTTCCCTGAGCTTGGTCCTGCTTAAGTATCCAGTCACTTCCCATGGGTTTAATCATCTCAGTGTACATATACGTGTTTTTATATGCGTATGTTTGTGTGTACATATGCATACATACATACACATTTAATGTATAAAATTTCCTGCTTTAATTTTTGCAACTCTAGTCAGCTGCCTGCAATCTTATCTCTTATCTCCAGGATCACTCATAGGCCTCTCAAACTTACCATGTTCAAAACAGAACATATCTTCTTCTCTAAATCTGCCAGCAATCCATATTTCCCAGTTCCTACTAAGGACACTGCTATTCTCCCAATAACCTCAAAATTATCTTTAACCCTTCTTTCTCCCTTACCCCACCACATCCACTCAGTTCCCAAATTTTGTCCATTCTGCCTATTACAACATCTCTCAGACTTTTCTCATCTGCTTATCTCTTCAAGTCAAATTTGTCTATCATGCTACAGCTTAAAATTGCATAATCCTTATATGTATTTTGCACATAAAAATAAACATTTTCCTTAGCAGTAAAAGAACAACCATTTAGTTAGTTGTTTTATTTTTCCTGGGCACGACATTTTAGGAAGGATTATCTACCATTCAGTAACTTTTTGTCTTACCATATCTTTTTGTGATTTTATGAATGACAGCAATAATGTCGGTTCTTACATTTCTGCAGTGTTAAACAGTTTGTATAATTCTCCCCATACTACAACTCAATGAGTCAGGTAGTACCAACACACCAATTTTGTAGATGAGGCTGAGAGATAGAAGACTGAGTCATTTAAGATCATACTGGTTTAGGGTCAGAGCTATAACTTAAAAAAATCTAGGCAAGTACATTGACTACTAGTCTAGTCTGCACTTGATGCTATAGTACCACATCTTACACAAACAGTATACCTATGCACAGTTCTGTTCAAATTCAATGACATGTTGAATGAAATGGGAAAGCCCTTAGCTAGAGGAACTAACTCTCTGAGCACCTCTTCCCTACCCTCTGAGCACCTCTTCCCTTCCCCCTGTGCCCCTCCCCCCTTTAAGCAGCTTCCTGAAGGTCAAACAAGCCATAGTGCATAGATGTGGGATATGAACCCATGTCTTGACACCAAAGCTAGTGTTCTCTCCATTGTACCACAGTACCTATTCAACAGTGAGGACAGCATCCTGTATCCTAGGTGTAGAGCTAGAATGGACCTGGAAGACCATTTTCACAACTTATTGATTTTTTAGGCAAGGAAACAGAGGCCCAGATAGGTTGATTGAAGTCTCCATGTTTATTTATAGTTGTGCTTTTCCCCCTCAAAAGGAATTTGATTGTTAAATGTACTTCTGTAGGCTGAAATATTGCCTAAGTGAAAAAGCCACATATCCCTCCTACTCATGTCTCTTTTCTTCCCAGAAATATATGACTTGGTTTATTTCATTCCTTGCTTTGACTTTTTCTATAATCTCTCAGGTCAGTCAGACAGAGCCAGCTTTGTACCTAGAAAGCTATAGACTCTTCTGGCAACTTGAACAAAACCTATAAAGAGAAAAAGATAAGAGTGGAAGGATATCCCTAAGCATGAGTTTTGAAACATTAGTAATGTAAAAATCATTTAATAGATTGGTCTTATTTGCCAGAGGGATGAATGCATCTGAAACTCTTATGTCAGTTGCCACAAATGAAATAGACATATCTCTCTAGAGCTCTGTAATTACGTCTCTTTGAGGACGTGCTGTGTCTTGGCCGTATCTTGACTGCATTGGGTCAGGTATGTGTTAAAAATCTTTGATGTCCTGTACAGACCTATAGGTGCCAGATACCCATTAGAAGAACCAGAAGACAGGACTTAGAGAAAAGCTGTCCTTGCTTTCAGGCATTTATTAAAAGTGTTTGATTCTATTTTGCGCTTTGTAGGGGTTGTTATTGATAAGAAACCTTTTAATAAATATCAGTTCAGTAGCTTTGTATTTGGAGCTGTGATATCTGGTCAGCCAGCTATTGTGGGTATAGGCAAGGCCAGAATTCTAAAGAGAGGACTTTATTTTTATAAAACTAGCACATTTGCCTATTTAGAAATCTCACTAGTCATTTGTGTAATCAAATATTCATCTGTAAACATAAGATTACTAGTGACTTTCTAATTAAAGAACAGAGTAAAAGCTTTTATTCTAACTCCTTAGTGAATTTGAGAGTTGTTATTTGTTACCAGCTGACCAGTTTGAGCTTCCTTTGGGTGACTTTGTGGGGAAACCATCAGTAAATTTAAATTACATTCAACAAACATTTGTCACCAGATGCTCTGCTTGGTTTTTGACTCTAACACCATAAACTTATCACTAGGAAACTCATCATGTTGGAGATTGTTTCAGCTTTGATTCTTGTACCTCATGAGTACTCTGTTTCTTCCGTCTCTTGTTTGAAGTGTTAGTGGGCAAAGCAAAAAACTCCTCCCATACCCCCTCTTTATAGAAGGCCCCAAATCTTAGCCATTTCTTCATTTGCTGCCGGCTCCTCTGCTTGGTCTGACTGCAACATCAGGAGCCCATACTCTGGGTAAGTCCCATCCTTCACCCAGATGAAAGCTCCCTTTTGTGTTTTGTTCTTCTCACATTAGGTTATAAGCTCCTTGAGGATAGAAACTGTCTTTCTTTTTCTTACTTATGTCCCCAGCATGGCATATATATAGTGCCTGACTTAATATTTTGCCTGTCATATTTATTAAGTGCCTACTTTATGGAGACCACTGAGAGATGATGGTAGTCATGAACAGTTTTTAATAATACAAGAACCCTACTCACATGGAACTTAACTGTTTAATAAGGGAGCAATACACAAACAAATATTTTTATTATACCTTATTACATGCTAATTAATTTCATTATTAATAATTTAATAAAAACAATGATTAGAGGCATGGAGATTAGTAGTTTGTGAGTTCAGACATGGGAATTTCTGACCAGAGATAAATAAAGACTCCATAAAGAAATCTTCTTTTAAATTCTACTTTAAAGGATCCTTAGGAATCATGTAAACCAAAGGATAGAATTCACCTTCTAAGCAAAAAAAAAAAAAAAAGATACATCAGCACTAATATGGAAAAGTAGAAAGCATGTTTGAGACAGAGTGTAGTCCAGTTTGTCCATAGTGAGTTATAGAACAATAATATGAAATAATCCTGAAAAGAAAAGGTAACATCAAATTTAGGAAGACCTGGAATATGAAGTAAAGCACCTTTTATGTTTTTTGTGGGCAGTATGAACTCAGATGTAAAGTAAGAAGTCCATTCATAAAACAAAGTTGGTCTGGAGGTAATATAAAGAATTCATGGAAGTGGTCTTTGGGTTTAGCTCTGAAAGTGATTAAGTAGTCCCTACCTTTTGTTTCATAGATTAGGACAAAAAGGCCAGAGTCACACAGGTAGTAAGTAATAAAGCTGGAATATCAACCAAAAGAATAAGGAAGACCTATTAGGAGTCTGTTGAAGTAGTCGGGTAAACAGTAATTAGAACCTCTTCTTGGGTGGTAGAAGTTAAAATAAGAAGATGCATTCCGAATTTTGAATAATGAGCAGGAGACTTTACTGAAAATGAGCAGATTAATCAAAAGAGGACTTGATAAGGATTTTGAAAATCAAGTAAGAGAAGTGGAGTAAAAATTGGGAAGAGAATGAGAATGATACAAGAAAATCATGAAAAGTGAGTCAAGAGCCCTGCTAAAGGAGACCCAAAAAACCAACCCTGGAGTCAGGAGGACCTGAGTTCAAATCCTACCTCAGACACTTAACACTTACTAGCCGTGACCCTGGCACGTCACTTAACCCCAATTGCCCATCCCTCCCCACTCAAAAAAATGTGTTTTTTTTAAATAGACTAACTCAAATGGCAAAAGAGGCCCAAAAAGCCCATAAGGAGAAGAATGTCTTAAAAAGCAGTGTTGGCCAGATGGAGAAGAAATTTTTAAAACTCACTGAAGAGAATAATTCCTTCAAAATTAGATTGGAGCAAATGGAAGCTAATGACTTTATGAGAAATCAAGATACTATAAAACAGTTCCAAACAAATGAAAAAAATAGAAGGCAATGTGAAATATCTCATTGGAAAAACCACTGACCTGGAAAATAAATCTAGGAGAGATAATTTAAAAATTACTGGACTACTTGAAAGCAGTGATCAAAAAAAGGGTCTAGAAATCATCCTTCAAGAAATTCTCAAGGAAAATTGCCCTGATATTCTAGAACCAGAGGGTAAAATAGAAATTGAAAGATTTTACCAATCATCTCTTGAAAAAGATCCCCCTAAAAAACTTCCTAGGAATATCATAGCCAAATTCCTGAGTTCCCCAGTCAAGGAGAAGATATTACAAGCTGTCAGGAAGAAACAATTTGAGTATTGTGGAAGCACAATCAAGATAACACAAGATCTAGCAGCTTTAAGGGATCAAATGGCTTGGATTATGATATTCTCAAGGTCAAAGGAGCTAGGATTAAAACCAAGAATCACCTACCCAGCAAAACTGAGTATAATGCTTCAGGGGAAAATATGGTAATTCAATGAAATAGGGGACTTTCAAGTATTCTTGATGAAAAAACCAGAGTTGAACAGAAAATTTGACTTTCAAATATAAGAAGCAAGAGAAGCATGAGAAGGTAAACGGGAAAAAGAAATTATAAGGAACTTATTAAAGTTGAACTATTTATATTCCTACATATAAAAATGATAATTTTAACTCATGATACTTTTCTCAGTATGAGGATAGTTGAAGGGAATATATATGCACATATGTGCATACACACATATGTATGTATGTATAGGAGGGTGTATGTATAAATATATATGTGAGTGTGTGTATGTGTGTACATGTATACATAGACAGAGGGCACAGGATCAGTTGAACAGGAAAGGATGATACCTCTAGAAAGGAATATAGTGGGAGAAGGAGAAAGGGAGAAATAGATTCGGGAAAATTATCTCATACAAAAGAGGCAAGAGAAAACTTACAATAGAGGGGAAAAGCAGGAAGGTGAAAGGAATGGGTCAACCTTATTCTCATTGAATTTGGCTTAAGGAGGGAATAACATACATACTTAATTGGGTTATCTTACCCTACAGGAAAGTAGAGGGGAAGGGGATAAAGGGGGGATGGTAGCTGGGAGGGCAGATTGGGGAAGGGGATACTCAGAAGCAAACACTTTTGAAAAGGGACAGGGTCAAAGTACAAAATAGAATAGATGGGGGCAAGATAGAATTGAGGGAAATACAGTTTTTGTCTTTCGCAGTATAACTACTATGGAAACGTTTTGTGTAACTAAACATGCACAACCTATATTGAATTGCTTGTCTTCCCAGTGGGAGTGGGTGAGGAAGGAAGAAGAGAAAGAATCTGGAAATCAAAGTTTTAAAAACAAATGTTTAAAAAAATTGGTTTTTTTTACATGCAGCTGGGAAATAAAGTATACAGGCACTGGGGTATAGAAATCCATCTTGCCGTACTAGAAAGTTGGTGGAGAATGGGGGGAGGATATAAGAGAGAGCATATTGGAGGAAGGAATATTCAGTAGGCTCCATGTCTTGGGGTGGGGGTAGGGAAAAGATGTGGAGAAAATTTTTAACTCCACATCTTGTGGAAATGAATGTTGAAAATTAAAAATAAATAAATAAAAGATTATATGTGTAAAAAAATTGTTGAAGAACTTTGAATTGAGAGTTGAATTCATGGAAGATTTAAAGAGATTGGGTGATGCAGCAAGTGATATTGTTCATAGAAGAAAAGACATTAAAAATGACATCGAAGTTAAAGGAAAGTACGGAACTGCTCATAGACCTCATTCAAAACCAAAAACTTCAGATATTTTTGAAGCAGATTTTATAGATGACCCAAAATCTGAGGGCAGTTTCCTCACTGAAAAGAAACTGTGGGCTCGACTTGAACTAGAAAGACACGAAGATCTTTTCGGAGAACTTGATAAAAAAAAATCTCATACTTCATTTGTAAATGGTGATGATGTAATTTCTTCCGAAGAAGAGAACGAAGATTAAAAGACACACACATAACTAGGAAACACAGAGTAACAGACTTTCCTACTGAGGGCAGTTTTCATAAGAACATAACAGATTCAAAATTATTTAATAGTCAAGTGAATGGTTCCAGTTCTTAGTTGGAGATAATTGTGTACCAACTATATATTTTTCCCATACAGTTGAACCTGGGAGGGTATGAATAAATACTGGAAAAAAATGCTACTTTGAAATTCAGTGAAAAATAGAGAGTTGACTGGATTCTGCATCTCGTCCATCATCTTGGATCCTCACCTCCTATTAATATTTGAAAATTGTATTTAAGAAGTTTCACTTCATACAGCATACCTAAAAGGAAATTCCAGTTCATTGAAAGATTTAAATCAGTGCTTCACAATAAACACCAAGAGCAAAGTCCTAGAATTTTCATGTTTCAGAAAATTGTCCTCGACTTAAAAAGAAACGTCAGTTGTGCGTTATGAGATGGTGACGGAAATAAACTAGAATGTGTCATGTTTCTCTTTTGAAACATACAGCCTTTTTTATTTGGTGTCAAGTGTTAGAGTGGACATGGAAAAAATTGGACTCTAATGCATTGTTGGTGGAGTTGTGAACTGATCCAAACATTTTTTGTGAAAAATTTGGAATTTTGCCCAAAGGGCTATAAAACTTTGAACCCAGTAATACCACTATTATTATGTATCTATGCCAAACAGATCAATGAAAAACGAAAACGGCCTATGTGTCCAAAAATATCTACATCAGCATTTTCAATGGAATTTTTTATAAAGAATTAGAAATTCAGGAGTTGCTCGTTAACTGGGAGAAGGCTGAACAAGTTATGGCATATGATTTTGATCCATACTATTGTGTTTTAAGAAGAGAAGAGCAGGAAATTTGGGGGAAAAAAACCTGGAAATACTTATATGAAGTGATACAAAGTGAAGTGAGTAGAATCAGGGGAACATTGTACACAGTAAAATCAACATTGTTTGATGATCTGTGAATGACTTAGCTATTTTGAGCAATACAATAATCCAAGATAATTCTGAAAGACTTATGATCAACTGCTATCCACCTCCACAGAAGGAACTGATGGAATCCGAATGCAGATCAGAGCGTGCTTCTTAAACTTTCTTTATTTTTCTTTGGGTTTTTTTGATCTCTTTCCTTTTGTTTTTTGCTGAGTCATTTCAGTCATGTCTGACTCTTCATTACCAAGTTTTTTCTTTTCAACATGGCGAATATGGAAATATGTTCTGCATGACTATACATGTATAATCTATTCAATATTAGTGTCCTCAATGGATGGGGGGGGGAAGGGAAGGAGGCAGAGAAATTAGAACTCAACATTTTAAAAATTAAATGTTTAAAAAATTTTTACATGTAATTGATAAAATAAATATATTTAAAAAGAAGAAGAATAAGAATACTTATGTGAAGAAATTTCTGAGTCTAGTACAGAATCTGGGGCAAGGACAGGTGATTCAGATAATTTTGGTGACAGTGACAGAAGAAACAGAAGCAGTTTTATGGTTGGAACATATTTATGTATCATTCAGCCAACTGAAGAGAAGACTTGTGAGTTCAGAAAACAGATCACAGACTTAGCACCAAGATATGAAAAGCAATTTATTTATTTGTTTGATAAATATTTCTGTATTATTCAAGGCTCTGTTGAATGTAGTTTAGGGTAGTTTCTACACTTAGATAATGTACAGTCTATTAGCGGGATAAACCCAAGTAAGTTTATAGAATCCAAAATTATGGTATGTGTGTGGAATAAAATTCAGTATTCTGTTTTAGGCATAAATATTCCAGTGGCAAATTTATTTAATAATTAAGTAAGACATCTCTTTAGATGAGAATTTCTTTTTCTTCCTTTTTTTTTTTTTTTTGGCAAAGGAGACAGTCAGGGTTAAATGACTTGCCCAGGGACATGCAGCTAGTCACTACCTAGATGCTCCTTAGATGAGAATTTATAAAGGAGCAGAAATCTACCATTTCTTCAGCCAAGTCAGTTTCTTACATCTAACTTCAAGTATTCAACAACAAAGTCGAAAGTCCTGTTTGGTACTAATTTGATTCATCAAAAAGAGTCACTTAAGTGTTCTGGAGAATCAGTTCCATAAAACCACTTAAGCCTTCTCTAATCTCTAAGGTATTCTCCTTTTTACCTGGTCACATGAACTCAGGAGATATTTTCCCTAATAAAATTATCGAAGAGGCTAGTAGTCTGAATATTAGCCTAATCAATTTCAGGCAGGATTCATTCCTGGTCTGATAAGGCCCCCTCTCTTTACAAACTTCTTAGGCCTTCCCTAAGAACAATATGAAAAGCTCTAACTACACAGCAAGTTGTTCCAGAGTAGTTTAGAAAGATTTAAAGGATTTCTCGTTCAAATTAGACTAAGGACTTTAGAATAAAGTCCTAATATTATTTTATAATACTAGTCTATGTACTTTAACACAATAGTATGTTTCAAAAAATGGTTTAGAGATTGGCAGAATAAAATGCTATGTGAAATTTGTGGGGAAAGACCACCATCATCAGTAGAAAGGCTTCATAGAGAAAGTGGTATTTGGTTTCAGCTTTAGAGAATAATTGGAAATTTGATAAGCAAAGAAGGGGCAGGAGTAAATTCTTGAAATGGGGAATAGCTGGGAGGAAAGGCACAGAGATGAAAAGCATATGGCACATTTGGGCTTACACTGAATACCCGTTTGGCAAGTAGAGAAGAGAGGGAAGGAATATGAGGCAAATAAGCTTGATATTTCCTTAAGAAACAAGAGGAAAGGACTTACAGTCAAGATAGCAAAGTGAACAGTAGCAGAACAGCCGAATTCCCACACATGTACTCCAGAAAAAATAAAAGACTGCCACATTGAATAGTGATTAAGAAATACAGAAACTACAGTGATTAATCTGTTCATCCAGTCTAGGGCTGTCTAGGGCTGCAAAAGGGGACCAAAGCTTGTAAACACTAAGGAGGGAGGCCCAAAGAGAGGAGCTAGCCTCACTCCACAGGCTAGGAGTGCTTCAACCAGGAACCCAGCATAGTTAAGCATGCCCTGCTGTTGTGACAAGAACATTTGCAGTACTCTAATTGACAGACCTGAGCATCCTCTGAGAAAGTTTCAGCCAAATGTACAATACTCCGTCCATATGCCCTACAACTTCTGAAATGTTTCAGCCACTAACCTGAATCCCTCTTGACAACCTTGACGAGGTTAGAACTTTGTACCTGCAGGACAGAGGCCAGTCTGGAATCTGCCAACATTGCTGATACACAGTTTCTTGTTCAGTCATTTTTCAGTCATGTCCAACTCTTCATGGCCCCATTTGGGGTTTTCTTGGCAAAGATACTGGAGTGGTTTGCCATTTCCTTCTCTGACTCATTTTACAAATGAGGAAAACAAGGCAAAGCGGGTCAAATGACTTGCCCAGGGTCACACAGCTGGTAAGTGTCTGAGGCTGGATTTAAATTTGGGTCTTCCTGACTCAAGGCCTGGCACTCTATTCACTGCACTACCTAGCTGCATCAATAAAACTGAGGGCCATGAGAAGAATTAGAGAAGGCAGTATGCATAGGGAACTAACAGACCTATACCACCCCATCCATTTGTGAAGAGGGAGCTTGGCCCTAAAAAAACATTGCAGTTTAGCAAATACAACTTAAAAACCAAAAAAAGGTCACCAATGATAAAAGAAGTGTTATGGATCACGGGTTGTCCAAAACACAAGTCTGGAGGAAACTAAGTAACTCCATAGCAACTATAAAATTAAAACTCACATAACTAAAATGCAGAACTTGCAGATTAAAAAAAAAATAAACTGGGAGCTGCCAGAAAGTTTCAGATATCCAGGAATCAGGAAAAAACAAGACTTGGGAGGTACCACTTTGTAGAACAGGGGAGTCGGTAATAAAGTAATAGAGAAGGCAAAATACAGCCTTTTAACCTACAGGAGATACTCGATATTTTCTTTCATTTTTTATTCAGTATTGTAAAGTTCTGGTGGGGGATACTAGGGACTTTTAAAAGACAAGAGGCCTGGGGAATGTTTCGTTTGCTTTTGACCAGCTTAAGAGAACAAAGACAAGGAAGGAAAAAGACAAAGCAAAAAAGAAGAAAAATAGTATAGACCAATATCCTTAATGAATACTGACCTAAGGTATTAAATAAAATATTAGCAAAAAGACCAGAGCAACATACGAAAACAGTTATACCTAGTAACGAAGTTGAATCCATGCCAGGAATATAGTGTTCAATATAAGGAAAATAGAAACATAACAGTCCATATAAATAATAATACAATCAAATGCTGAAAATGCTTTTTGACAAAACAGAACACGCATTCTTGTTTTTTTTAAAGTAAAAAGTATAAATGGAATTTTTCTTAATGTGATAAATAATATTTACACCAAAAAGTGTGGAGGCACTGAAGAAATGATAGAACCCCTTACAACTAAAATAAGGGTAAAGAAAGGGTTCTGAAAATGAAATTGTGGGAATAAATGTAATTTTGAGAACCCCAGAAAATCAACTAAAAATTTATTGAAACACTTGGAAAATGAAACAATTTTATAGTGTCTACAAAAGTAACAGGATATAAATTAAACCCATATAAATCGTCAATTTTTCTAAATACTGCCAACAAAATCCAAAAGAAAGTGGTAGAGAAATTTCATTCAGAATTACTGTAGAATGAATCAAGTATATGGGCATATATCTACCAAAAGACACTCAGGAACTAAGTGAATAAAACTGCAAAACACTGTTTACAAAATTAAAGACAGACCAATAATTGCCCATGGTTAGGTTGTGCCAGTATAATAAAAATGACAGCAATACATCTGTTTATTTATTGCCTAATATCATATCAATTAAACTTCCTAAATTACTTTATTAAGCTAAGAGGAAAAATCCATCTCAAGAAACTGAAGGTCAAAAATCTCTAGGAAGATACTGAAGGGGACTAATTAATACCCTATGCCAAACTGTGCTAAAAAGCAGTACCCAACAGAACTGTTTGGTAATGGTATTAAAAAAGTTCATCAGTGGTGCAGATTAGATACATCACATACAGAAGCAAATGACCATACTAGCATACTATTTGATAAATCTAAAGACCCCACTTTACTGGGGTAAGGGCTTACTTTGACAAGAAGTACTGGATAAAGTGGAAACTTAACTGGGAGAAATTTGCTTTAGATAAATCTTTTATACCATATATCATGATAAACTCTAAATGGACGCAGCATTTAGATATAAAAAGTCAAAAACATAATAGAGTTATAGGGAAGAACATACCTATCACACCTATGGATTGGTGGAAGAACTCATGACCAGACAAGTGACAAAAGGGAACACAGAAGGGAAAAGACAATTTTAATGACATAAAATGACTAGTTTTGCACAAAGAAAAATAGTGTACTTAAACACTGAGGAGAAAAATCTTTGCAGCAGGTTTCTCTGATAAATATTCAATACTGAAGTGGGGGGGGGGGGCGGTGCAGCACCCAAGAAGGTATCCAGACCCAGGACAGTGTAAGCTAGATATTGGTGGAGTTAGAATCAATTAGGAAACACGTTTGAAAAGAAGAAAAGCTGGGGTCTCTAGGTGGTGCAGTGAATAGAGCACTGGTCCTGGAGTCAGGAAGACCTGAGTTCAAATCGGGCCTCAGATGCTTAACATTTACTAGCCATGTGACCTTGGGCAAATCACTTAACCCCTATTGCCCTGCCTTCTCCCCTCTAAAAAAAAAAAAAAAGAAAAAAAGCAGTGGAATTAAGTGAGATTGGGGAAGGTTTCCTGTAGAAGATGGGATTTTAGTTGTGAAACCAAGGTCAATTGGTGGAGCAGAGGAAGCAGTGTTTTATCATTATTCATTGTCTGGGGTTTATAACAACCTAAAATTGCTCTTACCACTATTTTGCCATGAATGCTGCTCCACGGAAAGATGTCTGGGCTTTCTGTGTTCCGTTTGATTAGGTGAAGTCTTATATTTGACCCCTCAATTACTATAAGTAAGCATATTTACTGTGATGTGGAAGTTTTTGTTTCCCTTCCCTGGTAAACTGTGGTTTTTGTGTCAGTAGGTTTGAGAGTTGGATATTGAAATGACTGGGAGTGAAGGAGTAGAGGAAATCTCAGATTAGTATAGTTTCTTTCTCTTCACATCATCTGTAGTATACTCTCACAGCAACATCCTTTCTTTTTATTCCTTGGTTAATCTTTACCTAAATGCTCTCCAGCATGTTTCCTTCCTACCCACCCCACCTCCTTTTACCAGTTTTAAAGATGATTTTTCTAGAGCCGTGTTCTGGTTTGGGCTCTCATCTCATTACATTGACTCAGGTCAAATTTGTTTTCTTGTTTTTAAGGATTGTGGATCACTTTGTTACCTATATTCAGAGGTGGGGGGGAAGGAGTTAGTTTATTTTGTTTTTAAGATAAAAACATATGAGGTCCTGAATTGTGTTACTGGCTCATTTTTGTTTCTGAGGAAATCAATTCAGTGTCATACTGCCATTCTTTTATTTGCTGTTCTTGATGGAGTCTACCTTGCACATATTTTTCCTTCTTTTTCCTCCCTTCAGTTATAGCTCCTTTGATTAAATTTGTAATATTCTACCCAAATACTTTTTTTATTTAAAAAGTTTTATTTATTCATGCTTATTCATTAAAATATTATCATTGCCCAGTGTCAGGCTCCCTCCATTAAAAGAAAGATACACAATTAAATAAAACAGATCATGCCTCATTGTTGTGCTTTATTTTACATCTATAGTCTATCAACTCCATACTGAGAAGATGACACACATTTAACTATTGTTTCTGGTACAGTGAAAAATATATTGCTTTGAAGTCAGAAGACCTGGGTCCAATGTCTTGCTCTGCCACTTATTATCTCTGTACCCTAGAGCAAACCACTTCACCTCTCTCATTGTGTAAAATGGATGAGTTGGATTGATTGGCCTTTAAGTTCTTTTTGAGTTCTAAATCTATGATCTTATGGTCCATTTACATCAAAATAGGCCATTGCATTAATATGAGTTCTAATGTACTGTTTTCTTCTACATTATTGAGATCATGTATATTTTTATCTTCTGTTTACTTTGTTTTTTACCCATTCAGTTAGTCAACAAGCATTTATTAAGCATGTACTTACTATGTAGGAGGCACTATGCAAATGCCGAGGATACAAATAGAAACAGCTAAGACAGCCCTTACCCACAAGGAGTTCCTCTGTAATAGGGGATGACCTGCAAATAACTATGTATATTCAAGATCTCTACTGTGTAAATATCAGATATTTTCAGAAATGGAAGGTGCAGAGAGAGATCAAGAAAGGCTTCCTGCATGCCCATCAGTTGGGGAATGGCTGAATAAGCTGTGGTATATGAATGTAATGGAATACTATTGTGCTATAAGAAATGGGAAGGAGATGGACTTCATAATTACCTGGAGAGGCTTATACGGACTGATGCTAAGTGAGAAGAGCAGAACCA
>CM053582.1:459865265-459892740 GCA_028627135.1 Pseudochirops cupreus | reverse complement strand
GAAACTGCTGAGAAAACTGGAAAATAGCATGACAGAAACTGGGCATTGACCAACATCTGACACCGCATACCAAAATAAAGTCTAAATGGGTACATGATTAAGGTCTAAAGGCTGATACTATAAACAAATTAGGGGAGCAAGGATAGTTTATCTGTCAGATTTATGGAGAATGGAGAGAATTTATGACCAAACAAGAGATAAAGAATATTATGAAATGCAAAATGAATAATTTTGATTACATTAAATTGAAAAGTTTCTGCTCTAACAAAGTCAATGCAACCAAGATTAGGAGGGAAGCAGAAAACTGGGAAAGAATTTTTATAACTGGAAGATAATTTTTACAGCCAGTGTCTCTGATAAAAGACTCATTTCTACAATATATAGAGAACTGAAGAACTGGGTCAAATTTACAAGAATACAAGTCATTCCCCAATTGATAAATGGTCAAAGGATATGAACTGGCAGTTTTCAGAGGAAGAAATTAAAGCTATCTATAGTCATATGGAAAAAAATGCTCTAAATCACTACTGATTAGAGAGATGCAAATCAAAACAACTCTGAGGTACCACATCACACCTATCAGACTGGCTGACATGACAAAACAAGAAAATGATAAATGCTGGAGAGGATGTGGCAAAGTTGGAATGCTAATTCATTGTTGGTAGAGCTGTGAGCTGATCCTATCATAGTGGAGAGCAACTTGGAACTATGCCCAAAAACGTGCATACTTGGGGTGGCTAGGTGGCACAGTGAATACAGCACCGGCCCTGGACTCTGGAGGAACTGAGTTCAAATAAGGCCTCAAGACACTTAACACTTACTAGCCGTGTGACCTTCGGCACTTTCACTTAACCCCAACTGCCCTGCAAACAAAACAAAACAAAAACAAAAAAATGTGCATATTCTTTGACCCAACAATACTGCTTCTAGGGCTGTATCACCAAGTGACCATAAAAATGGGAAAAGGACCCACATGTACAAAAATATTTACAGCAGCTCTCTTTATAGTGGCCAAGAACTAGAAATTGAGAGGATGCCCATCAACTGGGGAATGACTGAACAAGTTGTAATATATAAATGTAATGGAATACTATTGTGCTATAAGAAATGATGAACAAATAGACTTCAGAAAATCCTGGAAAGACCTATATGAACTGATGCTGAGTGAAGTGAGCAGAACCAGAAGAACACTGTTCACAGAAACAGCCACAGTGTGTGGCAATGGACTGATTTTGATAAGATTTAGCCCTTCTCAGCAATGCAAGGACTTAAAAATAATTCCAAAGGACTCATAATGGAAAATGGTATCCACATCCAGAGAAAGATCTATGGAGTCAGAGTGCAGAGTGAGGCAGACTGTTTTCTTTCTTTTTTTTTTTTTTGCTTTTTTTTTTTGGAGGGCAATTGGGGGTTAAGTGACTTGCTCAAAGTTACAGGGCTAGTAAGTGTGTCAAGTGTCTGAGGTCACATTTGAACTCAGGTCCTCCTGACTCCAGGGCTGATGCTTGTTTCACTGCGCCACCTAGCCGCCCCAGAAGCAGATTCTTTTCTTTGGTTTTGCTTCTTTTTCTTTTTCATGGTTTCTCCTGTTTGTTATTAATTCTTCTACGGAATATAACTAATGTAAAAATGTGTTTAACAGGAATGTACGTGTAGAGCCCACATCAGATTGCATGCCGTCTTGGGGAGGGAAGAGGAGAAAATTTAAAACTTATGGAAGTGAATGCTGAAAACTAAAAATAAATAAATTGGAAAAAAAAAGTATATAGAGGGATAGTAGACCAAACTGAAATCTCTTGAGCAATTAATTAAATAGTATGTCCTAAACTGACATCAAGTGTGTCTCTTGTCCCTCCCTAACCAAATTGAAAGCATAGTGTGCTATCACATTCAAGTCCTGAGAGGAAAGAATAAAAATAATGACGTCTACAATCCTAAAATATGAGACTTTTGAATACTTTAAAATTGTACAGCTGAAGTTCAGACTTCTTTGGTCAACCAGAACGTGGAAACAGAGAGACACTATAAGAAGTCTAGAGAACAAGGTCCCAACCTTTAGAGCTGGGACTCTTAATTTTGGGCGGAGGATTACAGATACCATCTGAGAATGTTTTTAAATTAATAAAATGCATAGTAATAAAAAAGACGCCAACTGTATTGGATTGAAATAGTTATCAAAAATATTGAGTAAAAAAACAAGTTCATGGACTCCAGGTTAAGAAATCCTGTGCAGTCTACCTCAAAATGAAGAATAGTCTTATTTTATCTTTCAGCAGCAGAAGCATCAATTTATGCAAAGTTTTTCTTGAAATAGGCTAAGCTTACTTTTCTGAGAGTCAAGGCTAGTCACAAGGGTAATCAAGATTTCTGCCTGTCCTGGGGGCGGCCAGGTGGCGCAGTGAACAGAGCACCGGCCCTGGAGTCACACGGGCCTGAGTTCAAATGCGGACTCAGACACTCAACATTTACTAGCTGTGTGACCCCGGGCAAATCACTTAACCCCAACTGCACTGCCCTCCAAAAAATAAAAATGAAGATAAAGATTTCTGCCTATCATCATCCAGGCTGAGTCAGGATCTATTTTTTTTTTTAGCAATGTTTAAATCACCAAGTCTAGAAGGTCTTGCAATGCTGTTCACTTGTTCTGTAAACAACAAATGACTAGCAAACCATAATCGCCTTTAGAACAGAAGAATTTTAGAGCTCCAACTTTTCAGATACAGAAACTAACCCTCCTAGAAATTAAGTGATTTGACCAAGAGCAGGTTGGAGACATAGGACCTTTTCCATTCCTATAATGCTGGTCTATCATCAACAATCCAAAGTCGGCTACTTAAAAACAAACAAACAAATAAATAAAACGGACTCATTATAAGACAACCTCACTTAAAAAGTAGCTTTACTACCTGGACCTCTACTGCAGAAAGGATTCAACAGTTCCAATGTCTAAGCAGTATCTTAAAATGGCAGCCTGAGTAGTACCCAAAGGAGTTCCTATTCTGTTATTATCAGAGTAAGAAAGTAAAGACAGCAATAAAGACAACCATTATTTCAATTAGGGAGTGGTTGAATAAATTATAGCATATGATATAATACAATAAAACTGTGCTGTAGGAAACAATGAAAGGGTAGTTTTAGAAAAACTTGAGAAGAGTAGTATGAACAGATACAGAGTGAACTAAGCAGAACAACAAAGGAAACCAATCTTGAAAGCCTTAAGAACTCTAATCAATATAATAACCAACAATGATTTGAGAACCAAGGATGAGAACAAGCTACTTCACTTTCTAACAGAGTGAAGACAGATTCAAATTGTAGACTGTGATATATTTTTTCAGAGATGATCAATGTGACAATTTGCTCATTTGTTTGTCTCTACCCCTTCCCTACCCCCCCTTTCCTCCTGACAGGGCTGCCAAAAAAGAAGACTAAGAAGGTAAGGGAAACACTAAACACTTAAAAAGGCACCAAAGAGAAAAAAGGTCAGAAGTAAAAACAAACAAGCAAGGAAGCATTCAACGTTACATGACGAATTTATCATATATTCAAAAGGAAAAGTAAATTGTAAATGATAATTTTTCCAAGTTTCATATTCTTGTCTTTTTTTTTACTATCACTCAACAAACACTTATTAAGCACCTTCTATGTGCCAGGCAATGTGCTAAGAGCTGGGGATACCGAGAAAGGCAAAACATCATCCTTGCTCTTAAGGAATGAGGGAGACACTATGCAAAATAACTAGGTACAAACAAACTAGATAGAGGATTCATTTAAATTATTAATAGACAGGAAGTAGGAGAAGTAAGAGACCAGGAAAGGCTTCCAGTAAAAGGTAGGATTTTAGCAGGGACTTGAAGGAAGCTGGGAAATGGAGACAAAGAGGGAAAGTTCCAAAATGGTCTTCTCAGGAGCTTAGCCACAAAAGGGATTAGAGATACAGGACAACATCCAGGAGGAATGGATGGATCAAGTCAGAGTTTTGAGAATGGGAGAAATACAATAACGTTTATAGGAAGCAGCCAGTACACAAGCAGAGGCTGAAGATGAGAGAACAGTGATAAAAGAAGGGGCAATACGCTGTAAAATGAGAGGAAAGGAAGTAGAGGTACCTTTTCAATTTTAACCACGTAAGAGAAATGGAATGTTAGTTAATGCGGGTGTTTTACTTTGCATCAGGAAATGCTCATTTTATTTGATTTTGGTTGGCTTCAGAATTTTAAAAAGGGGACATAAAAACAAATGGCAAGTCAAAGAAACTCCTAAAGAAATGCAGATTCATCTCTGCCCAGCAAGAGAATGAAGATTTTATTTTGTTTTCCCAATTTGGAGGAAGGAGTTTAGGGGAGACTACCAACAAGGTTCTTTAAAAGAAAAAGAAATAAAAGATCAATTGAAGCATTTTGAAAGATGTAAAGAAGAGATGGCCAGAAGAAAAAAAAATAAAGACTGATTTGAAAGTTATATGTTGAATTCATTATACACTTCAAAAGAAAATGCTGTTATAACAGATTTGTGGTTCCATGTACAATCCTTTTTCTGTTCTACTTTGCTTATGAAAGTACTCGTTTTATTCTGTGTTTAAGATAAAAATAAACTTTTTTTTAAGTTTCAAAGGAAAAGGAAATAGTTGTTCTTGGGATTTTTTGTTTTGGTTTTCAATATTGAAACGTATGACATTCGCTAGTATGTTTGTTCATGTTGTTTAAAACTCCTTATATTCAAACAGAAACAGAGAAGAGTCGTCACCCCATATCAACCATCAGTTGCAAGGAAGGGACAAAAAACGGCTATTTTGCTGTAGCTCTTGTTTTTTGGGAGGTCGAGGAGTTAGATGAAGCACAAGGGATGAAAGAGGAAGTATGTGTTGATTTCAGTAATTTTTCCTTTGAGCCATTGCTGTTGCCATGTGGTGGTCTCTGTTGCTATGAAGGTTTGTTGTGCCAAACAATGGTTGCTGGGTTCAATATGTTTGTGTTACTGGCTGAGACCTTTCCAGAAGGAGGCAAACTAGCATGCAAATGGCCAAACTAAAAGAGCTGGTCACAGGCCTATATCTCCAGGTGAGTGTAATCTAGAAGCAGTTGGTAAAGAGCAGTTGGTAAAGAGCAGTTAATTAAGATGAAGAAGAAAGGAAATCAGTAACATAAAAAAGCAAGTAGTATTATACTTTTCTGGTGCAATATCTATAATTAGATTTTTAATGGTTCAAAGATGTTTTCCATGTCAGAATCACATGGAACAAAACAAGAGTAACAGCTAGAAAAGAGTTTAACAGGCTACCTTCTCTCTCAATTGAGAGAATGACATGGGAAGAAGGGGGAGGACTTGGTGAAAGCGTACCCAGGCAGATGAGGATGATGAACCAACTACTTGGGTAGACTCTTCTCAGCGCAGCTAACTACAGGACAACTTAACTTCCTCCTAAGTAAAACCACTGTCTATTACTCTGGTAATGAGAAAACTGCAATCCACAGACCAAAGCACCCGGCTCAACCACAGAGTTTGAAATGTGGCCAAGTGTTCTCCCTGGAAACTGGGGCAGGAGTACACAGAAGCCACAACAGCCTGTTTGACAGCTGTCTTTTGCAGGTTTCCAACCACCCTCATCATCCCCAAACTGATTTCATTTCTTTGTACTCTAAAAAGCCTAAATTTAGAGCTGGAAGGGGTCTTAGAGGCAACCTATTTTAACATAATGAGGAAGCTGAAGCTTAAAAAATAAAATAACTTTCTTGGGAAAGCAGGAAAAATGCAGTGGAAAGAGTACTGGCTCAGGAGTCAAGAGAAGTTGGGTTCAAATCTCACATCTGACATTATTGCCTTGCTCATGTCACTGAACATTCTTGGGCTTCAGTTTTCTCACTTGTAAAATGGCAGGTTTGGACCAGATTGCTTCTGAGGTTCCTTCCACATTAAATTTATAATCCCAAGCTCAAGGCCACAATAACTAGGCAGGAATATAGCTAGGACAAGAACCTTGGTCTTTTCTGACTCCTAGCATTTTTACATTATATCCATTACCAATAAAGTAGTAAACATTACCTCCTCTGGTCTTATGGGATCAAGAGCACTGAGGCATAATGGGTCATAGGATTAAGAATTTTAGAGCTACAAGAGATCTTAGAGGTTATCTAGTCCCTAACCCTTAACCATTTTAGAGATGAGGAATTTTTAGGCCAAGAGACATTAAAGGGACTAGCTTAAGGTCACATTGTACTAAGGTAATGGAACTTGGATTTGAATCCAGTAATGCAGGGTGGTTTGGGTTAGATGCATATCTAACATCCTTTCTGTTTTGTGATATTTTGAGAAGATTGTAAGAGGGGCAGGAGCAGTGTACTATAATAAAAAATCTCAACAATAGCAAAGCCCAGGAGAAAGTAAAACCTTTTCTTCAATTACATGCCAAAAACCATATAAAGATGCTACCGGGATTATACGGTCAATTTACAAAGTCCCAGTGAAATTTAATTCATGAGGTGTCATCTTCCAAATCACAGTATCTGGAATTATGGAATCTTAAATCCAAATCTGGCCTTACATGCCACCTGCTTGTGTGACCTGGAGGGAAGACCCTTAAGCTCTCTCTGAGCCTTGTTTCCACATCAGATAAATGAGTGTGTGTTATTTCTGAGGTCCTTTCTAGATCTAAATCGATCCTCTGATCCCTTAATAAAACGTGGTTACCTGAATTATGTACATCATAAAACCATATTCATCTACATTAATCTTCTAGGACTAAGTAAACTATATGCTGCCTTAAGTTATACAAATTGAAGAATTTTAGAGTTCAAAGACACCTCCTTAATTTACAAAAGGAATAAACATAGGCCTATATACTTTAAGTGACTTGTCCGAGTTCTAATACGTAGTTAGTTGAGAGCTAGAATAAGAAGTAAGGTTTTCTATTAGCTTGCTGCACTTTCCACTAAAAAACTTCTGCTTGGCAATAGTAGTGAGACATGATACATTTTTTTTTTGTCATCACCTATACCAGCCATCTTGGGATTTTTGCCTAAAAGTGGCAAAAATGTAGGTGCTTGGGTTTTTGTCTAAAAGGTCCACCTTGCTTTCCATATATTTTTTTAAAAAATATTTAAAAACATGTCAACATGCAAATTTGCATAAATTGAAGTATAGGATGCTCGGCTCAGGCTTTTATTACCATCAAGGTCCTGGGTGAGGTTACTTACCTAAGAATGTGCATTAAAACAAGATCGACACTTTTGCAGGGCAATTGGGGTTAAGTGACTTGCCTAAGATCATGCGGCTAGTTAAGTGTTAAGTGTCTGAGGCCGGATTTGAACTTAGGTCTCCCTGACTCCAGGGCCAGTGCTCTATTCACTGGGCCACCTAGCCGCCCCAATCAACACTTTGTTATATGTTACATAATCCTGGAATCAGATCTGGAACCCACTTTTCTGATTGTATGTAAAGCAGATAAGGGGATGAATCAAGGCAGATATCAGGGCCCTAGATACATGTTGAGACGGCGACACAAAGAAAGTATAGGAAAAGGGCAGGATTTATATGTGAGTGAGGGAGCAGTTCCAAGAAAATAAAGAGACAGGTGCCTTATAATGCTAGGCACTTCTTAGGATCTTCCTAATAGCAGAAGTCCCACAGTTGAGCCACTGCAGCAAGGATCTTAGTAGTGCAGGTTGGATTACTAATAGCCTGCAAAATAGCTAAGAACTAAAGGAATCTCAAAGTACCTCCAAAGCAAGATCTGAACTGATGGCCAGAAAGGGAGGGGGACATAACAGGACAGCCAGGCAGAATGGAGGAAAGAATTAAGGCTATGGCCTTTACACCAGTTTACAGAAAGATGATTCAATTATGTAGAGTCCTTTGTGAATTCCTTACCCCATAAAAGAGGTCAAGTACTCTGCAGCTTCTAACTAAATGTATACAGTCTGTGTTGTATGAACAAGACAGTCTGCATAGCAGAGAAAAGGAAACAGGAGGGGAAAAAAGTCAGTAAATGAAAAGTTTAGAATCTTGGCTGTACCCAATGGAAAATCCAAGAGGGGCTGCTTTTTGAAGTATGCAATTCTTCCTGTGCATACTAGAGGAAGAGGACAGTAAGATTAGTGAATGAAAACAAACCGAATTGAACAAACTATGGTATATGATTGGAATGGAATGCTCCTGTGCTCTAAGAAGTGCTATAAGAAATGATGAGCTTAGTATTTTCTCTGTTTTTATCTCTTTCATTCTAATTCTTCATGATTAATGTGGAAATATATTTAATATGGTTGTACATGTATAGCCTATATTAGACTGCATGCCATCTTGGGGAGGGTGGAATTTAGAATTCAAAATCTTATAAAAGTGAATGCTGAAAACTAAAAATTAACTAATTAAACTGAGGAAAGAAAAAAAAAGAATTGATGAGATTAGAAAAACAGATAAACTTGCATGAAATAATGAAGAGCAAAATGAGCAGAACCAAGAGAACACTGTATACAGTAACAACAATACTGTTTTAAGAACAACTTTGAGTTAGTAAGTCATTTTGACTATTATAGGTACCCAAATTAACTACAAAGGACATATGAAGGAAAATGCTATCTGCATCCAGAGAAAGAACTGATAAATAAAAGTATATATAGAATGATTTTACATACACATACATTCCTGATGGCAGCCATGAAAGGTGGGGGTGGGGATGGAGAGAGGGAAAAAAAAGAAAGTAACACAAGAACTTGGTGTTTTATAATAAAGAAAAGGGGAGATGTGTACATTTGTCTTCAATTCAGATCTTCCAACCATATAGAAAACCAAAATAAAGCTAAATCAGAACAGGTGTAAAAAAAATGGTGTCAGAGAGAAAACTTTTTAATATAGGGAAAGGCATTTATAGCAAACCTCTTTAAAAAGGCCATGTTTGGACCTAAGTTTTGTAAAATGTACTTTAGAAAGGACTTTTGTAAAATTTCTAAAGTTCTGACAACATTAACTTATGTGGTCCCCCTTTTTAGACAAAGTGGGGGCATGAAAAAGGCATGAAGGGACTTTACTAATGGATCGTCAGTTACCCTCATAAAGAAAGTCAGAAATATGGCACAGAACAACAAACCTATCCTGTCTTAGTTGACTTCAAGGGAAAAAAAAAGTTTAGACTTTTTCACTCTCCTTTCTAAAGGTTTTCATTTAGGTTCATATACATGAAAAACATCTCTACTTTTGAGAAGGCTGCCTGTCCCCCTCCTCCCCAAATCCTGAAGATGGGCAGAGCAAATAGGCAAGAAATTGATCTCTTCTGTCAATCAACTCAATGCAGAGGCAAGATGCCCTGGAGCCTGCTAAATAGCATTAAGCTGTGGTCTTGATATGTTTCTCATTTCAGCAGACTCTCTAGCTGTTCAGAACTTTGGCTACAGGCAAATGACATTTCTAAAAATCAGAGATAGCCATTTTGTGATTTCTAGACTACATGTAAGGTACCTAGAAATAGGCACAAATCTCTGTGTGTGTTTCTTTTACCTACAAATATATTGTATATTATATATGCCTCTGGTATAGGATGGAACTTCAACGTTTTACTGAAACAAAAAACTACCTTCACTATCATATTAATACCCACAAAAGAGCCAAGACCAACAGTGAGATTAATGTAGATAACACATTAATGTCTAATGCAGAGTGTACTTTAAAGAAGTAAATAATAGCATTATTCACTAGAAAAGAATTTATCAGAATGACCAGAGGGGTACCTGTATCTTTAAATACAAATCTACATGACAGTACATGATAATAAGAGCTATTTAGTTATCTTAGAAGTCCTTGGAGTAGAAATTTTATCCACAATCTGATTACTCATGCTGAAGTGCAGAGGGCTCTAAGGTCTAGCCTCCCTCAACTATTCTGTTAAACATTTTTACTGAGATTGGACTGCTAAAGTCTCTGGGGTAGGGTGGTAGTGATAGCACCGGCAGTTACATGTTTAACAGATGCAAGGCAACAAAGTAAGCCAAAGATTTTCAAATTTTTCCTAAGGTTGTAAAATCTAATTGGGGGGGGGGGAAGGGGGGAAGAGGGCGCAGCGTACTGGCACCGCCTGGCCCAGGTAGTTTTTGGAGGAGATAGTGGCACTTAAAAAAACTACAGATCACATGCAATTAAGCCAATAATATAAGTTATTCTCCCAGCTCTAAAGATGCTGTTGCTTCGCCATGACCTTTCTTTGGGCTTGATTTTTAAGAAAAACATCCATGGGAAGACTTATATGAGCTGATAGAAAGTGCAGCATGCAGAACCAGGAAAACATCATACTCAACTAACATAAATGGAAACAACAGAAGAACTAACACTGAATGCTGTGAAATTCAGCCCCAAAGAAAAGAATATTTCCCTTCTCCTTTCCTGAGGTCAGAGACTATGGGTATGAAACACTATACATAATGCCAGGCTTTTTCAATATGTTGCTTAGTTTTGCTGAACTCTTTTTTCTTTTTTACTCTAAGAAGTGACAGCTCTTTAGGAGAGAGAAAAGGGATATACTGTAAAATGTTAGCAATATAAAACAAAATATTATGAATATAAATGCATAACATTAAAAAGAAAAAATCTTGACTTTAAAAAAAAGAAAAATGTTTAAAGGGAGGGAAAGAAAACAGAAGTCACTTTCCTGGCCTACCACTGCACTTAGGTCAATAACGTAACATACTGTAGATGCCAAGGGGTAAATAACCCACCGAGGAGGAAACTGACTCTCACAATTCCTCAAATCAGGGATTTACTGCTAATAAACTGTTTTAATCCACTGTAACACTATCAGTAAATCATGAATCCTGAGACTCAACCTAAACTTGAGATACACTGAATTATGTCTAAGTTAGACTATCCTGAGGAAGAGAAACTGAAAAGGCATTTCAGGCATGGCACCTACCACACACAACACTTACCATCTTCTGTTTCCTGCCATACAATGCCCTCTAGGTTGACGCTGGTCCCAGGTTCACAGGGGCCTAGGCACTCAGGTTCTGTAGCCAACGCCACATCACAGGTGTTCACTCCTACAGAGCGGGTTCGAACCATGATCTGCTCACAGGGGGAGGAGATATCATTACTGACCACTGGAACTAGAAGATGCAGTGGCAGCACAGCTGGTGTGGAGACAGGAGATTCCATCTGTGGGGATAAAGAAAGTAGCAGAGGAGTTGCGATTAGAACACCTATGGGAAAAAGACCTTTTTAAATCCATCTATCTCCCACATACCTCTCCAGCCAACCAAGCTTGAAAGGCTCTAAATTCTGCATTTTTGAACTCTTAGTTCAAAACCTGCTCTCTATTACTGGTGTGAAGCAACCACCACTGAATTCTAGACAAAGTAAGAAACCTGCAATAGACATTCTCCTTTCTTTAGAAATAATCTTTCCACTGTTTATCAATCCCCATTCCCATCCCCATTGCTCCTAAAAAATGTTTCACACTAAATATGTAAAGAAGCTGTTCAATTCTTTTCTCATCATGGAAACTCTAGAAAAAGGGAGTCTACTTATGTTCTCAGAGTAATATAGATTTACATCTGGGAAGCTGTTTAGAGAATATATAGGCCAAACTCTCCCCTCCATCCCATTTTACAGATGGGGAAATGAGTCACTTGGATGTTCAAAGAAAATATCAAGTCAGATGCAGAATTTTTGAAAGGTACAGTGTCTTTTGTTACTTCCAGCTCCTATCAAATAGTACAGTAATCTACAAGGGAGAAAGGTGGGTGGGAGAGACATAACAGTCCTTGAACCAACTCGAAATGATCAAGAGCTCCAAAAGTCTGGTGAGGCAGTGCTGTCTATCTCTCTGTCTTTCAGTCTGACAGAAATCTACTTAAAAACTGGGCTGAGAACAACCAGATGGGTGTGTCTTACCCCAAAGATTTCAACATAAGTTAAAGAGGAGCCCTTCATCTACATACCAGCAAATCCCTAGGGCCTACAAAAGCAACTGATACAACATCCCTGTATAAAAACAGCCAAAAATTAAAAAAATCCTTCTATCTATGATCTTGGTCATTTAAGAGAACATGATTACTTGGCTTCCTAGGTGAGTGCAGGATAACATCCTAAGGGGCAGGAGAAAGGAAATATTAAATAAAGAGGGTAACTCTTTTGGCTCTCTGAATTCAAGCATTTATCTAGTTGGCAGAACTTATGCATCTGCAGAGCGCCTCGTCTCACCCATTTAGCAGGAAGCACACAGGGCCTCAACAAATATTGGTCAACTGATTTCCTATAATGACTTAATATCACTGATCAGAAGACCTAGAAGAGAAATAGAAATACAGACACTGTATTGCTAGAAACCCATGTAGTGCTTAGCTATTTACTCCTGGGACTCCTTAATGAAAATGTAGAGCAACCTTTGAACCTGTAGTTAGCAGTTGAGAAAAAAATGTATGTTATACAATCCTAGCCATTAGGCCAGCTATGCAGTAGACTCTAGAATTGTCTGTCATCGTGGCTCACTCCTAGCTATACTGCTTGTATACCCTCTGACCTTGAAAACTGTAAGAAAAGCTGAGGCCTGGTCACTGCTACAGTTGTTGAATGGAACCAACTCAAGTGCTCTGGCTGAGAAAGTCAATGCAATTTGCAGATCATCATTGGCAGTCCACAGAAAGCTCAAAGTGATTCAGGCTAATTCTGGTCCTTGAACATCTGCCAAAACATCATTTTCTGTTTGTTGCTGCAAAGTGTATGACTGTACTTCCCTATATCTCTCCCTACCCTGCCAATTCCTCTAACCCAGCCTTTTCATGAAACAATTAGCTAGCGTGGGAGTTTGTATACTGCATCCTCCACTTTATAAGATGTATTTGGTAAAACAGCTGCTGTCTACTTTTGTTTCCTCTGAAGCGCGAAGTTTATAATCTTACTAGCAACTAACTAGGTCCCCAAAAGTCCCTTCATATTCTCCATTAATTGTGATTTGAGATTTGAGTAAAAACTTAAGTGGGATATGGGGGGAAGACTAGAGAAAAGGAAGGAAAACAAAATGAAGTCTTCATTCTTGTGAGGTACTGAAACATTGCTTCTATCAAGTTGTTCAGGGATGACAAAAAGATGACATAAACCTCTTAAAAGTCAATTTCTGGAAGGTCCTATAATACCACTGAACGTCACTGGAGAGGAAGATGAGTGAAGATAACAAAGCCTGGAAAAAGTAGCAGAATGACTGCCAATGCATTGCTCTTCTTTGTGTTGTGGTTTGTTACCCTAACCGAAACCCTAAAGCTACTGGCAGAAGTAAATCCTTTGGGATACAAGCATGTTGGACTCATCTGTTACCCTAGAAAAGTTTGTCACACCACAAACACCTAGAAGCCTTCCAGGCCATTACTATGTCTCCTAGACACTGGGTCATATTTATAAGACTTCCAGCTCCCTCTATCATCTAGGCTCTCTGTGTACTACTCTGGCACAGAAGAAGGAGAAAGCAAGTTCTCTGTGGAGCTTTTCACACAATCACCACAGCAGCTCAGATGACTAGAGAGAGAAGTTTTTAGCCAAATAAGGAACAGAAGGGATCGCAAAAAAGAAAACAGCTAATCTTGATTATGTAACATGGACAAGCTTTTGTATGAACAGAATTAATGTATAAGATAGGTAACAGTTGATTTAGGAAAGGAATCTTTACCTCAAATATTAATGATAAAGGTCTGATATCTAAGATATATGGGAAATTAACATAAATATACAAGATTCCAATGGTCAGAAGATAGTAAAAAACAGATCTCAAAAGGAGAATCATCATAACTCGTAGGAACTTTAACAACCCTAAGGAGGATCATTTCAACTCACTGCTAATAAGAGAAACTCAAAACAAAACAACTCTGAGGTTTCAACTCACACTCCATAAACTGGCAAAGATGATAAAAGATGGAATTAGTGCTAGAGGGGCTGAGAGAAGCCAGGCAGACTAATATAACTTTGTCCAACCATTTTGAAAAGCAATTTGGGATTATGTTTTTAAAATGTGACCGAAATATTCATTATTGTGGTTTGTCCTTTGTTTCTGAGAAGGACCAATGACATCACACTCATAAGTGACCCGGATTTAAGAGTTGCACATTTTCTTCTCGAGTCATTGGAGCCCAGTGGCAAGACAAAAGTCAGGATGATTGGCCAGGGTCGTGGCTCTCTAATTTAAGCTGTTCTAAAGATCCTGCTATGAAACACTTAAGAAGTCACAAGGAAGTAAGCTGCAGGAAGACGGGAAGAGGTTGGCTGCCAGTTGCCTACAAAATATCCCTTCTCTCGTCCTCCAGTAGTCAGAAAAGAGCCAAACTGCTTGATTGTTTATTCAAAAGAGAGTGTGGAGGGATGGAAGGAGGGGTGAGAGGAAGAGGATGCCTGTGGGTTTGAAACTGCTCAGTTTCCTTCCACTTTGCAACAGAAACCTGAGGAGAAACCACAGTACAGAACAATAGCACTTAATTACAGCTCCAGCTCTGCTTAATTACCATTCGGTCACATCTATAATCTTCATTATGCCACAGTGCATAATAAGCAGCTCTATGATATCCATCTAATAACCAAGGTGGCTTTATGAAATTTTATATTTCACTGTACACTAGAATAAATGTAACTCATTTATCACTGCAGGAGAGAGTGGAAATCAGAAAAGGATACATTCTGCAACCTCTGACTTGCACCTGAAGTTCTAAACTGGGGGAGGTCGCTAAACTGATGACAAAACAGTATTCTCAACTGTGTTAAAATTCTAAACTGTAGTGCTGTTAATTTCTATGAAGAGCTGGATCAGTTCTTCCACTATGAAAGAAGGCAGTATCACAACTTGGGGCCTTTCAGTTGTATGGGGGTGAGTGTTGGGAAAATGCTAACAGAATTAGGAGTGAAACTGGAATGATGAATTCATGAATTTTTCCAATAATTCATATCCTTTTATCTTTTAAAGAAGCTTCTTTTTCATTTCACTTTTAGCTACTAGTTTAATACCATATTAGGCTTTAGGTGTTGATAGGCAGGTGACATGGAAATGGGGACTAAATGAGAAGAATAAAGGGAGCCCAAGTCATTAATCTCACCACATGAAGTAATTATATAGTGCCCTCCATTGCCTCCCACACATGACAAGCAAGGATGGCAAGAAAGCTCTTCAAGGCTACATCCAACTATTTCAGAGATATAAAATACATTAAGGACTATTCAAGACTTGCTTTTTGCAAACTGCTCATTACAAGCAGAGCTCTGGGACCTGCATCTTTAGAATCAAAAGGCTGCAGAGAGTTGATTCCACATATGCCAGTAGTTTGAAGAGTAATTACAATATACTTCCAGTTATCCAGGATGAATGAGAATTAGGCAGCCGGCAAGCTTTCAGCATAACTCCCAGACTCTATCACCTTGAACCAGCAAGTGATTAGCCAAATAGTAATTAAAACTGCAGCAATAAACTCCACTGGCTCCTTGTACCTCTTGGATCAAACTTAAAACTCTTCTCTGGCATTTAAGGCTTTTTCCTATACTTCCAGTCTTCTTAGCATACCATATCTTCTTGGCTACTCCCCTCAACCAGCACATTAATTGCTAAGTGGAGCCCCCAGTGATACTCATAAGACTACAGAGGTAGTCTGGGGATCTATATTCCTAAAACCTTTGCTCAAGTCTCTAACAATGATTTCCTTCAACAGTTAATCAGCACACACAGTTACCTCAAATGTGACATTTACTTAAATGCCATTGTTAAAAAAGAGAAAAGAAAATTTCTTCCCATAAATCTGAAGTCCACTCTCACCCAGTATCCATAGGAAGAGAAGGCAAATGGTAAGGCACACCAGATAGAACATGTGCCTATGGTCAAGGTAACTCATCATTCTGGTACTACTGTTGGACCTGATGTCTTCTTTATCTCTTTGTGGAGTCCTTACCCTGTTCCCCCTACTGGGTGCAGCATCTCTGCTGACCCAGCTGAGCTCCTGGATCTGCTCCTCTCTACCTTGAAGCAAGGACTGGTTCTCTTCTCTGCTTCCAGGGGTCATATATCTTAAAGCTTTCACTTCCCTTCAGTGTCCAATTCTATCTGAAGTATGTATGTCTCAGTTTAACTATTGATCTCTAAAGCCAACAAACTGTCTGGGGACTGGATGGTGCCTCCTGAGTATTACTCCCTGGATGACGTTGGACAAATCACTTAACCTCTATGATCTTTAATTTCTTCCTCAGTAAAACAAGGGGCTTGGACTAGGTGACCCCTGAGGTACCTTGTATGTTTAGATTTACCATCCTATGATGCTAGCAGGTGGGTAGCTCTGTTGGTAGAAAACAATAAGAAGTGGCAGGGAGAAACCATCCACTTTCCCAAGCTTAGGAGTCAGACCCCACGGAGGATTGAGCCCAGATTGCCTTACTACCATTTCAAGCAGAAAAATCTGTAGAAGGGTATTAGTGCATTGTTGACACGTTAACACCTCAACTGTTGTGACTACCTCACTTGAACTCAGGGGTGGGTGAAGAGAGTATCAAATCCCCCTCCATACAGTCTAGCCATACTGTCATCATTCATGACACTTGGGTCTCCCATGATGTTCTACCACATTTCTGAGTCCTGGAATCCTGGTTTTTATTAAGACTCAGCTTAAGTACCACCTTTTGCAAGAGGCCTTTCTCATTCCTTTCCTTCTCACCCCAGAGGCTGCTGCCTTCTCCTCCAAGGTTGCCTTGAATTTTTTTTATCCACATACCTCTATATAAATGTCTTTTCAGCAAAAATATAAGCTACTTGAGGGTAAGAACTATTTCAACTTGATGGTGGTGGGGGGTCCTCAGTGCCAGGTGCATAACAGTACTAAAAATGTTTACTGAATGAAGAAGGAAATGCATTTTGAAATAGTCATAAGCTTTAGGGGTCTGATGTCAAGAACTAAACATTTATCAAGAACCCAAGCATATACTAGGCCCTGTGCCAAAGGAACACAAAAGCAAAAATGAGATAGTTCTTGCCCTCAAATATCTTTCTATTGAAGGAAACAACGTGTACAAAATACAGGTAAATACCAAGTACCTAACAGGTAAGGGGGGGAGGAAGAGGAAGAGGAAGAGGAGAAGGGAGGAGGAAGAGGGGAGAGGGAAAGAAGGAGAGAGGTAGAGAGAGCACAGCACAACAATTTGGCTGGATCACTTGGCTAAAGGGGAGTAATGTGTGATAAGTCTAGAAAGGTAGGATAAAATATATTTAGCAGTGAAACTATACTGAACATAGTTTAGCCTTTCTCTAAAAACTGAGAAAGCATTTTCTTTCAGAAATTAACCTTTCAGGATCTTACAATGTCTCATGATAGTCACAGGATCATAGATCTAAAATCTGGAAGGGACCACAGAAATCATTTAGTCTATTCCCCCTAATTTTACAGAAAAAGAAAATGAGGACCAGAGACGTTAAGTAATTTGCTCAAGATCACACAGGTTAAGTGGTAGAGTTAGGACTCCAACCTTGTCTTTGGGGTTCTTTCTAATGTACTATATGCCACTGTGAATATCAGTTACCATACAAAATATAAAAGGGGCTGGGGAAAATCTGCACTGATTCAATAAAATCACTTAAAAATTGAAGTCATCATTAAAACAAAAAATCTTGACATCAATAAGAGACATTTGATAACATGAAACAAGTCAAATTAAAATGTGGAAAGAAAAATTCTAATTATTTGGACTTTCCTGAGGAATCTGAGAGCTTACTGAAGTTATTCTTTAATGAAAGATTCAGTTTTGCTTATTCAAGGAAGTAATCCCTTTGGAAAAAGGTCCCACTATCCTTACCACCAGTAACACCAACTGCCGACCAACTGCCACCAATGGGCAGGTAAGCCCGAGGGTCCCTGGAACAGAAGCACTTCCCTACATCACTGACCCTGCTTTAAGGCCAGTCCCTTAAGCCATCATGCAGGGAAGGGGCCAGCCATTCCCACCAACTGCCAACTAACTGCCATCTATAGGGCAGGAAAGCCAGTCCCCTAGAAGGAGAAAGGTACCCTAAGGAAGAGAGAGCATATGCCAGGAGAGTCAAATCACTGCCAACACCCTAAAACATCACCTCCAATCACTGACCAACTGCCACCAACCAGTAGGCATTACAGCCCTGGCCTTTTCAGCAGCCATAATCGATCCAAGACCCCAGTACCCTACCATCCCCAAGTAAGTTCTCCCCACCAAAGTCCTTGGCACCAACAAATGTTTCAACATCATAAACAGATATAGTTTGTCCATGGAAATGACATTAAAGAACATGCATTACCATCTGCTTTGCTGCTATACCCTAAGGACCATGGCACCTTTCCATCTGACTTGCAGCAGAAACCTCCTATATATGTTAGTCTTCCCCATTAGAATGTGAGCTCCTTGAGCAGGCACCTTCTTTAGTTTCCTATTATATTAGTATACCCAAGCACTTAGCAGTGCTTTGCACATGGAAAGTACTTAACAATTTTTTTTAAAATCCATTTGCTTTGTTAATTCAATGCGATTCATTCATTCTTCTGCATTAAATACCTAATCCAAAAAGGTTGACAAATGAGGGCTATGAAATAATTATGTTTATGGAAATGAGTTTCCTTTAAAGAGAAAAAAATCTTGATAGGCTGGACTATGAATAGGTAATTTGGTGTAGAGTCAGGAGGAAGGCTCTGGATTAGAATTCCTGATACTAGTTTGACATCACAAGTTACTTAACTTTTCTTATTTTGCTCAACTGTAAAATAATACTTGTACTATCTATCTCCCATGCTTCAGTGGGTACTTTGGAGGAAAAGTACTTGGCTAATGTTAAAACATTATATAAGCGTGTTATTACCAGGAGTAAAGTATTTTAGGAAAATCTGCAGATTTAACTATAGAGAGGCCCCCTTCCAAATATCCAGATAACCACCTTCACCTCTCTACCTTCTCTCTGCTCCTCATTAAAGCAGAATGAAAGCAATGCTTCTAGATCTAAGACTACTTTGAAACAGGACTGACTACAACTTGTTTCTTTGGTTAATTTCTTTTTTAAAAATAAAAATTTGGGGCAGCTAAGCAGTGCAGTGAATAGAGCACCCGCCCTAAAGTCAGGAGGACCCGAGTTCAAATCCAGCTTCAGACACTTAACCTTACTAGCGGTGTGACCTTGGGCAAGTCACTTAACCCCAACTGCCCTGCCTTCCCCTCCTCAAAAAGCAAAAATAAAATAAAATAGAAAAACAAAAATTTGATGATTTTTCCTCCCTTTACATCACTCCAAGACTTTATGACACGAAGTATTTGGGATGAAAAATATCCTTCATCTTTAATTTAGTGAAAAGAAATAAACACAGAGATCTCTTAGGATAAGAACAGGACTTTATTCTCTTCCCCGGGAGAAGAGGGCGGTCTTCCCCATGACTCATCATGGAGAAGAGGCAAGTTACAAAAGATAGAACTGGAATTTATAACTAACTTAGTCAAGACCCCTCCCCGACTGTTTCCTCTCTCATTGGTGGAGAGGCATACTTCACCAAATACTTCCCCAACTGGGACAGCAAGGAAAGATAAGGGGAGGGTCCCACCAAGGCGGGAAAACAGACAAAGGAACATAAAAGTGATTGACAGAAGCCATCTGAAAAGTTAACCACCCCAAATTGAGAAGTTTTCACTCATCCCATACAAAAGTAAGTAAAATCAATGGATACAGGAATCAGGTTTGAGAACATCATTCTACACCCATAGTCTCTCGTGGCTCCAAGGAAAAAAGGAGGCTACATATTTCTTCAACTGGGAGAGAGGGGGGGATAGGTGAGAACTGAGAGACAAGGATTGATCATCATATTTAAACAGTATTTGGTTTTGTTTTAGTGTTCTTTCGTAACCTCATTATAGTCATTGTCTATACTATATTCCTGGTTCTGTTACTTCATTTTATGTCACTTCATATAAGTTTTCTGGTGTTCCTCTGGATTCTTTATATTCCTCATATTTCTTTACAAGCAAGCATATACCACAATTTATTCAGCCATTCCCCAGCGATGGGCATTCTGCTTAAGTCCATTCACACACACCCCACCCCCACCCCCGAAAGCTGCATATAAAAGGGGACAGTCAAAAAGAGGGGAAAAATACAGAAAGGATGGCTGAAACGTTACAAAAATAGCTTGCCACTCACTATGCTTCTAGTAGCACACAAGCAAGATTATCAATGATTGCCAACCCAGAACAGACTGTAAAACCCAAGCATTCCTATAATGGAATTTGATGCCTATTGAAAAGCCAAGGAGGCTTCTCTACAGTGTGATCCTTATTTGTTATCACCTGAAATCCTAAAGGATCCCTTCTGGAAGAAGATAGCATATCAAACACACTTAAGACTTAAGACAGCATAAATCTCCAGTGTATGGGAATTAGCAAGCCATATTGGAAATTTAACAGACAAAAGGAAAAACTTCATAAGGGAATCAATGCCCCAACAATTCACACTCCATTGTCCATTAATGTGGCAAAGGTTTTGCTGAATGAAGCATGTCCACTCTTCTTGTTACTGCTTCTCACTCTATAATCCCCTGACTACTTGAAATTCACAGCGTTTCCCCTTCAGCAAAGCTATTAACTTTGTACCTGATGAGTAATGATAGTGTCCTGTCTGTCTGCACACCACCCCTGACTCCGCCAGTATTTTTTCCAAAAGGGGTTAAAGATTCTTCACATCCCTTGCATTGTTTTGAGAGAAGCACTAGAATTAAACTCTGAACAGTAAGGAGCTTGGGAAAAATTCTTTGGCTCCAACTTCTAGCCTTAACTCCATTCATACATACTCTCTAAAACCCCGGCTGGAGTTTGTCAGATTTACTGAAGGACGGCACTAATTCTAGACACCTCACTCCCAAATCTTTACAAGAGGCAAAATATCAAGGAAGGCAAACCAAACTACTGTCTTTTCCTCCCTGCATCATTCAGAATCACAGATGGGAGGAGACCAGGGTCTAAAGCGGTGATTTCCTGTATTCTTAGACCAGCCTAAAAGCATCACTCATAATATAGCTGAACATCTAAGTATTCACAGCACAACAGACTAACTGCCATTTAGAACAGTGCTTTCCATGCAGAATTAGTTCAGAGTTCCAATTTGAAATACTAAGACTAAAATATCCTTGAGTAGTTATGCTGAAGGATCACTAAACTCCCATCAAGTCAAGGAGGGATCTGTGACACCTGAGGAGGGAAGAGTTCTGAAAGTTGTGGAGAAGGAGAACCTCAAGGAAGAAATTCCCCCCCCCCCCCCATTATAGCCTCAAGGGCTCTGGCAGCTGCATGTGTCCGGGCAGTGGCCCTTAAGAGTCAATCCCTGTCCAGAAGGAGGGGAAAAAATGAGAAAGTTAGGAGGAAGATAGAGTATGAGACAGGATCCCTGTAGGCAGCAGGCTTCTCAAGTGGTTGACACAATCAGCAGAAAGAAGGGAAAAAGAGACAAAGGAGGAAAGGCAAATCCCCAGGGGTAGTGGTTCCAAGTGAGGGAGGAAGCTGAACTCCCTATATCCCTAGCAGACAGGGATCTCATATATAATAAATATTTCAAAGTCAGGAAAACAAGGGTGCTAATCAGTTTGGGAATTACCATGCCAAATAGAAATTCTGAAAGATGAGCAATTATTAATCACTGATTTTAATAGTTTAAAAACTGTAAAGGACAGCTAGGCGGAACAGTGGATAGAGCGCTCAAGCCTGAAGTCAGAAGACTCATCTCCCTGAGATCACATATCGCCTCAGACACTGAAATGACTGAACAACAAACTAAAGGAAAAGGAACTTGTCTTAACTAGATAACTACAGATTTTGTACTTAAAAGGACATGTGGGTCCTTTCTGAATTTTTCATTTAACAGTCCACTCAGAAATTGAGCATGTTATTAAAATAGCTTGTTACTATTCTAAACAAGGAGTCCTATTTTTTTTTCTTTTTACTAATGATTACCAAGGACACTTCTACAGAAGTTGACAGATCCTTGACAATGGTACCCTCTCATTAGGCAAACCTATAGGAACAGACCACATACCTGAAGGTCTCTCCTGAGGATGTTTTCTGTCCTAGAAAAATTCATTATAAAAGAAACTGTCCTCTAATGGAGACCTTTCTACCTGATAAAACCCTGGGATTAAGAATAGGTTCCTAGAGGAAAACTATTCTAATAAATAATTATACTGCTATTAATACAATGGTGAGGTTTCTGATAAGACTATATGTAATCATATTATATTTGAAAAGTACTGAGAGAATTTGATGTTTAAGAATTTTAGTGTGAAGCCAAAAAATCATTTTTGTAAACAGAATAACTCTCTAGCATACCTTTGTATAAATCTAGATTTTCCTTTACTAGGTGTGGGCAAATCTTGATTTTCTTATGTTGAGCCACATCTTAACAGTGAATCTAGTTTTATACAAATTTCCTTAGGAATAGGTGAAGTAAAAGAAATAACTACCATATTGCAAAACAGCCAAGCAGAGCCGAACGATTTTCTATGCGCTGAAGCTGCTCCTCCAATCACCTCTTCTGAAATAACTTAGTTATGTTCAAGCAGAAGAGAAAATGCCTAACAATACTATCATATCCAACACAGAACTACAGTGCAGTCACATCTAATATCCCTATACTACACCTCAAGAAAGCTGAGGGATGAGAATCATTTTGGTTTTATAGCAGTGAAGTGCAAAGTAGCTTGACCAAAACAGTCTAGAAAGTCAGTGGTGCAGTCTACCACCAGAACAAAATCATGTCCTTCAAATCTCAGTGACAGAAAAAAGGGTGTTAAGAAAACCAACAAGATGGGTTATAGGTTCAACATGAACTCTCAGGTAAAATGACTATTTTGATGTATCTGAGCATTTTACTCTGGGGATTTTTACTTACCTACAATAAAATATTCAAATACAACAGAAAAGTCATTATTACACAACACCTAATATTCTTGCTGAGTCAAGATATCCAGTAAGTATGGAAGTGTGCCAGGGAATCACCTAGAAGGGATAGCTTACATTCAACATACATGAGGTGAACTTACAGAATGAAGGGATAGCTTACATTCAACATACATGAGGTGAACTTATAGAATATCCTGCATTATCTTGGTCAGTCAATAGCTTTCATCCTTTTATCCCCAGAAAGCTGGAGGTCATCCATTCCAATTCAGGACAAAGTAGAAAATAGGAGATCAGGATTTAAATCATAGATAGGAAAAAGGCACAATCTATTAAAAAAAGTTATTTAAATTTGGGATTTCCATTCAAGTTTCACGTTTGGAACTTAAAGCATTTTTAGTGTGTTCTGAACAGATGAATGACATAAAGGAGATTTAAGATTTTTAGGTAAAGAAGCCCTAAAGGTTTAGTAGTAGCTGACATTAAATTCCAGATCCCTAAACAGAATTTTTTTTTTAAAGAGTTCAGCCAGATTCCTCCCTTAGATATCTTCGTAAACAGCACACTGCATTTTGATCTCAGCACGTGGGGTCAGAGATTTTGTTCTTACCTTTTCAAACCTAGTTTGGCAAATGAGTAGTTTCTATTTCCTCCACTTCTCATTAGTTGGCTGGGAATATGGCTGCTTAAAATTAGAGGCTCGAAAGGTTGAATGTTTTTCTATGGTTTGAGGGAGTAGGAAAGGTAGTGTAGAATCTGTACTCGTTATGTACTGTCTTTATGTGGCAGTTTTTATGTGTGCATAACTTCGGAAATAACCTGAAGGTGATTAACTCAAGAGTACCTCTACTGACCCTCAGAAAGATCATTTTCACAAAGCTTACAAGGATAATTAATTTTATTCCAATTGTCTACAATGAGTGGAACAAATGTCACCTTCCAGGAATGCTGGATACGGAAAGCCTCTGCTTGGGGTGGGGATGGGGGTAGGAGGGTGGCAGGAGGGGAGAGAGACAACTAAAAAAATCCAACACTCCTAAAAAAAAGTAATCCCAAAGAAAACTGAAATTTAACACCATCTCTATTCTAACTAGAAGTCTCCTTGGAGCAGGGCCAGGAGATGCCTGGTTGCTAGTGCCCCACAGAAGGCTGCTGGTGGTGCTTATCAAATTAAAATGCAGAACAGCTATTTCTAGTGTCACTGGGAACTGTCCGAAAGAGATTATGGTTCCCACCCTGAGGATGCAGGTCAGCTAAACAATACCCATCTTCCTATGCTGATCAGAGAAGGAGGAGGGTAAAGGAGAAGGAAGATTAGGCCTGTTTCCAAACAGCAGCCCCGCCTGCTTGTTACCTTGGTAACCTCCTTTCTCTGAGCTGTTCTCATTTGTCTATCTCTGTCTGACCTTCATGTTGCTCTGACAGTAACAGCGGAGGAAAAGGTGCCTGCCTGCTGACTTAGCACTTGAAACTGAGGCATCGAGCAAGGGAGGGAGGCACTTAAAGTCCTTCACATTTTAGCCTCTAAACTGTGCCCCAAAGGCCATTAGTGGCCTGTAAGAGCTTTCTGGTGGTCCTCGTCATCATATCACTCCTCCCCCAGGTCTGTGGGCCATCTCACTTCCCTCTTATACACTTCTAATGTAGGCTATCTAGGTCAAGTAGAGTGGGTAGGTGAAAAGAAACAGTGAAGAGAAAAATCAAGAAATGACCTGAAGGTAACTCAGAAATTGCCTAAGAAGATATTGTCTTAGTGTAATAAACATACCGACAATTTCTGCTCTTTTAATATCTGCTCAAGGGTGGTGGTAGGTGAAGGATTAAAATCAATGCAAAGAGCACAATCAGGAGGATGACCTCTTTGATAAGAGAGAAGGGAAAAACTGGGGAGAAGTTCTTATTCAAATAGACATAATCTTTTTTTAGTCTTCCATTTCAAGAATTAGTAACATTGAGAAAACTATGCATTTGTGCACCTCAGCCTTATTAATATGCCAAGATTTGACCTTTCCACTTTTACTGAGGCTGCTATAGTTTTAGGGTAGCCCTTGTCATATAAAATATATATGACACTCTAGGACAGAAAAATGTAATTTATTAAGCCCAGTACTCAGTATCCGATCCGACAAGGACCACAGGGACGTTGTGAAAGATGTCTAATTGCCTTCCTTGACTTCTATGATACTTTCTTTAAAAGGTATGTACTCCAAATATTCTTAGCTTCTCAACCTATCAGGCACCTGATAAAATGGGGGGTTTATAAAATAAACTTTCTTTTAGCTCTAAATCAAATGATCCTATGATTGTTGAATTTATTTAAAACCTTGTTGAAATAATTTACACTGGAATATAAAATCAACAAGTTTAGCATACCTATTGTTTAAAGTAACACTTGAGTCTTAGGATAGCTATTTTCATATTTAATTCTAGTATTCTGGAATATGGTAAACAAAGCCATCCATATTCATTTACTCTTATCTTTACAATATATCATCTTTCACCAAATTCACCCCAATTCCCAGACTGTTTTTCTAGTGTGAAGAATTCTATTTATCTATGAAATCTGTCTTTATATATTTTCTGTTATTTTACTGAGTTCTCTTCTAAACTATCTTCCGCAAGAAATTTTTTTTAAAGGCACAAAGTATTTTTAACATAAGCAACTGCTGAAGTTGTGTCAAGCTGGCTTCCCTCTTAGAAGGTAAGTTAGAATGTCTTTTGATAATGCCTCTATTTTCCATGTTATCACAGAGAATGAAGTGATCACTAAAAAATGGAAAAGGGCTTCAAGATCAAAAAGAAAAGAAATAAGGAGGATCTACAGAGAAAAGAAGGAATCCTGACCCGAGCCAGGAGGTTGAAGGGTTGAAAGATGTGACTGAGAAAAGGAAGGACTGCTAAACACTTAGGGCTGATAGATGAGTTCCTTTTCATTGGGGAGAGCTAGATACTCTGAAAAGGAAGCAGTGGCTTATGTTTCAATGAATGAGAACATGAATCCAGACGTGCCACTAAAACAAGGGTCACCAGCAAGGGTCAAAGAAAGGAGAATACTTGGTGGTGGTGGATGACGAGCTACTAAGCATGCTGTAACAGCAACATGTCAAACCGATACTAACAAAGATCTGCTGTCTGCCCAGGGTGTACTGAGAACATGATAAAGAGCTTGATAAGACTTGTCAAAGCTGATGACTACTCCCCCCTTCTGATGACTCACAAAGGGACAAATGACATTGTAAAGAAGGACTTCAGGAATCAGGTAGGATTAATTGTGAAGTCCTGGAAAGAAAATACAGACCTTAGGGGTACAGGTAGAATTTCATCCCTGCTTCTGATTTGAAAAACTTGTATAATGTATGTGTATAATGAAGATCTGGATAACAAGATAGTATCCAAAAATATTTTATCACTCAATCCAGATACTGGTGGACACTATCTACTGACCCCTAGGATGTTCTCTTTCCTTCCCCAATAAATTAGTGCCTGCATCACAGTCTTTTCTCCTCCATTCAGTTCCTGCTGTCATATTACAGCATTTTAACACAGATTTAATACTCTCTCAAATACCCCAAGTTCCTAGTTTCTCAATCTACTTAATTCCCATGGCTGATACACCCATAGACAGTCAAACCCTCAATCTTGCCATCACTCACAATCTTCATTTCTACACTGATAAAAATTCCTCTGACTGACCTTTTTTTATCACTCTATCCATCCCTATCCCTTAAGATGCCTAGTCTTATTCATCAACTAAATATGACCTCCAATCCTCTCACCCCTTAGATGCTTCCCAGGCCATTTATTCAGTTGATAAGCATTAATATTAAGCCCTCACTATGTGCTAGTCACTATGCTAAAAACCAGGCATACACAGAAAGTCAAAAAATGAGGAAGAAGAACTTTATCCACAAGAAGCTCACATTCTAATGTGTAATGAGGGTGCTACAGAACATAGCAGAGAGTGTTTTTCCTGATGTCAGTAAGCCAAGGTAAAATCTAGTTTTAGACCTTAGTTGAATGACTCTGAGCAAGTCACTTCATCTCTGTTTGTTTCAGTTTCCTCATCTGTAAAATGAGATTAATGATGGCAACTATCTCATAGGGTTGTTGAGATTTGTTAATTGTAAAACATTCAGCACGGTGCCTGGAACATAGTAAGGGCTATCGAAATGTTAAATATTGTGATTACTATTACTGTTATTAATGGAGAAAATAATATGCAAACAACTAGCAACGTACCACATATATACAGCACATGTGGAACATAATCTCAAGAGAAAAGAGGGAAGCAGGCCTCCTGGCGGAGGGAGACGTGGGCTAAATCTGGAAGGAAGAAAGGGAAGTCAGCAACTAGAAGAGGAAAGAGGTGGCAGTGAAGGCACTGAGTCACATACTGAGTGAGGAACGATAAGTAGGCCAGTCTAGATGAGGTGGGGGAAGGGAGTAAAGTGTAAGATCGGAAAGATAGGAAGGTGCCAGACTGTGAAGGGATTTAAATGCCAAACAGAGGATTTTATATTTGATCCTTGTTATGGGAATCTGAAGATCTTCCCTGCCCCTAGGCCCTTTGCTAAAGTGTCTACGTGACTGAGGA
>CM053582.1:459845288-459864765 GCA_028627135.1 Pseudochirops cupreus | reverse complement strand
TTTCTTCAGTCAGGTTGTTGATTCTCTTATCATGATTTTCTTGCATCAATCTCATTTCTCTCCCCAATTTTTCCTCCACTTCTCTTATTTGTTTTTCAAAATCCTTCTTAAGCTGATCTGTGGCTTGTAGGCAGTCTACATGTTGCTTGGAAGCTTTTGGTGTAGGAGTTCTGACTGTGTTGTCTTCCTCCCGTTCCATGCTTTGATCCTTTTTGTTCCCAAAAAAGGAATCTAAAGTTGGATTGCTGAGCTTTCTTTGCTTCCTTTGCCTGCGCATATTGCTAGTCAATTACTTGACTTTTTAGCTCTGTGTAACTCTGCTTTCAGAGGGGAGAGCTCTGTCCCAAATCATTGGGGTTTTTGCAGCTGCTGGAGCTATTAGGAGGCCGTCATTGTCTCTGCAGCCCATACCAGCTTTGGCTCACTGAAAACACACCTCAGGACCACCGCCCAAGATCGTGATTTTGATCCAGGCAGCTCAAGGCAAGAGCACTTAGCCTCTGAATGATGGCTGGGCCCCCCTGCAATCTGCAGGCCGGGAGCTTCAGAAGCAGCCATGTGGAGGCAGCTGCACGGCTGCTGCTTCAGACTGCTTCTAGCTTTGGAGGCAGTTCAGCCACACCCTCTCCCTGAAATTTAGCTGAGTTCCACTGACCTCATCCCTTTGTCTTTGGCTCTTATGGGTTGGTAATTCTGGAAACTGCCACAGCTGCTGGTGATCTGCTCTCCTCAAAGCTCCAGCTGTGGCTTCTCCTGCACGGCCTGGGGCTAAAACCTCATGGGGCTGGTCTCCTCCCAGTGTGCTGCAGTGAGCCGTTTCTGTCCGTCTGCCGGGCTGCCTTCAGTGAGATCCTTGTTCTCTGTCATTTTATGAGTTCTAGAGCTCTAAAATTGTTCAGAGTCATATTTTATAGGTATTGGAGGTGGTCATGGGAGGAGCCATGGAGCTCTCCTGTTTTTACGCTGCCATCTTGACTCCATCCTCTGAAAACTTTATTTTTTTAAAATATTCTGTCATGAGTGCAGATATCCCTATGGAGGAGAGCGAGCGAGCTATATAAGCCATTGCCAGCTAGTTTTTTTTTTAACAGGAATTAGTGTTTTCTCACTTATTTTTTTTTAGCCTGAGTTGAACTTTTTAGTAGTAGGGATTGTGGCAAAGAAAGTTATGAAAAATGACGATAGGGTCTAGGAAAGGGTATGCAAAGAATACTTTATGAGTTTTATACAAGAGAAGAAAAGTTTTGTCTATGACTGACCCTATTCTTTTATAAAAAAAAATAGGTAAAAGTCAAGTAGTCGCTGCCCTAAAGGATCTTATTTCTAGGGTGTTGGGGAGGAAACTGTTTAAATACGAATGTGAAACAAAATATGTAGAATCTGATCTAAATGCAGGGTTGGGTTTCTTTTATGTGTGTGTGTGTGTGTATGTATATATAGTCTTGATTTTAATATTTTGGATCTTCTATGTATCTTTTAAGGTTAGTGCCCAATCCTCATGATTCAGGAGTTAGTTCTTTCTATATATTAAATGTCTGAATTAGAGGATAGTCTCAGTGAGGAAAAGAATACCAGTTCATTTCTTTTTTTTTTTTTTACTTTATTCTTTTTTTAATTAAATTTTAGGTTTAGTTTTAGTTTACACCTTTTATTTCTACAAGATTTCGATTCACAAATTTTCTCCACATCTTTACCCACCACCCCAAAATAGTGATCCCACTGTATACCCCCCAATCTGCTCTCCCATATCCTTCCTCATCCTTCCTCCCACTTTCCAGTAGGGCAAGATGGATCTCCACACCCCAGTGCCTGTATGTCTTATTTCCCAGTTGCATGTAAAAAATAGTGATAATAATAATAATTATTATTATTTTTAAACATTTGATTTTACAACTTTGAATTCTGGGGGCAGCGGCTGGATCCTCTCCTCAGTTCCTCCCAGTTTTAACAGAGTTCTACACTGAACCTCTGACTTTTTCTTAGGCATTTATGGGTTGATAATTCTGAAAACTGCCAATGCTGCTGGTGATTACTCTACGGAAGTCAGCTGCAGCTGCTGGGTGGGCTGCCCTGGGACTGAAACCATGGACCCATGTGGCACTGGGCTAGGTTCTCAGTGTTCTGTGACGAACCTTTCCTTTCCACCTGCCGGGCTGCCTTCAGCGGGAGATTTGTTTCTCTCTGTCAGTTTGTGGGTTCTGTAGCTCTAAAATTTGTTTAGAGTCATATTTTATAGGTATTTGAGGTGGTTATGGAGGGAGTCACGAAGTTTTCCTGCTTCTACAATGCCGTCTTGGCTCTGCCCCCCAGTGAAATTCTTAAGCAGAACAGTTGCAATTTCATACGATTGAGAGATGATTTAGACCACATTTGTAATCCTGACTAATTAGTTGTCATATAAACATACGTCATCAAGTGGTAGAATAGTATTTTGTAAGTAGCAGTAAGGCGTGCTCGGTCATTTGTTAGTCCTGACAACTTGATTTGTGATCTTGTTAAATTTGCTTTAATATTTCTGGGCTTTGTTTTCCTTGGATAAAATAGGGCAATGACACTACCTACCTTACCTGTCTTAACAGAAAATTATAAGCATAAAATGTGATGATAAAGATGAAATTCCGTTGCAGTATTACAGAAATGCAAGAAGGGAGCAAGAACTCCTGTGTAAGAAGAAATATGTAGGTTATGTGAAATCAGATAATTAGGGCATATCAATTCAACAGATATTAACTATTAGACTTTAGGGATGCAAAGATGACATGAATGCTGTCCTTTCCTTTACAAAGAATTGGGGAATGGGCTGTGAATTCTGGATACCAGAATTTATACTTGGACCCAATGAATCTGTGACCCCATTGATAAGGGTACTCCAATAATGAAAATATCAGCCCATTCATGCCTTCTTTTTTTTTCTGATACTTTTATATTTTCTTTCACAAATCCTTCATGGACAATTCAAATCAAATTTACTTTGATACTTGATGACTTTAGTGAAAAGATAGGAACAGTGCTAGGACCTTTCAAAATGTGGATCAGGAGTGAGGAATGAGAAAGTCTGATGACTTGTTGACTATGTAAAAACCTTATGTCTATAATTGGTTGTATTTTAAAAGAGAATGCAGAAGTGCTGGACGTGGTGAATGCCATATTTCACTGCACATTTTATGCACAAAGTGAGGTGTGACCCTTATGTGAAGCTTTAAAGAATTGTGGTGGTATTGTTTTTTAGTTTCCACTAGTCTCACAGCAACTTTTCACTCATTGAAAAGTGTCTTTCCCCAGCTCTGTTTCCATTATTCTTCAGGGAACACAATCACTTTCAGCTTCAAGCCCTCAGAATAGGTTTTATATTTACCCATAATTAGAAAGAAATGCTTTGCACGTTAATGTATCGCTGGCAGATGAACTGTACAGGTTACCTGGTGCAGGAAGGTGCAAATGCTTACTATATCATGTGACTTACTCATGGCACCTTTGCCTGCCTGCCTGCACCGCACGAGCCTTTGGCTCTTCATTGGGTTGAGTGGCAATACTGTTAGTATTGCAGCTCTAAACAAACCATGCAAGTCTGCTTTTGGAAATATACTGACAAACATATGTGTATGTACACTCTTAAGAAATCTAGGCTTGAAGCTCATAGTGCTTGAGAGATAAATGTGTATCCATATGCCACTGGTGAATACATTGCTGCTTGCTTTACTTTTAAGTGGCATGAGGAACGGAATTAGACCATTTGACAGTTGTGATGAAAGGTTATAAACCACTTTTTGGACTGAAAAAACAGGTTGCGACAATTATTCGGTAGTGACATTTATGTTGGAAAATACGGTATGGAATGTAATGACAAAAAGTGAAATTTCTCTTTTAGTGGATAAGAAATAGCTCGTTAGTGACACAAGTCATTACTGAATCAAATCTCTTTGTATGGAAAGTTCACTGACTTTTTAAAGCAGAACTGAAATTTAATACAAAATTAGAAAAATTAAAATGAGAAAAAGGTAGTTTAAAAATTTTGCTTAAAAATGTAATATGGATGGATTAGAGGATGTTGATACTGATTGACTCAAAAGAGGCAGCAGCATGGAATAGAGCCATAGTGATTGTGTGACTCTGAGCTAATAACCTGACCTGTCAGTGTCTCAGACAGATCTCTAGGACTCTAAGTTGCAATGAAAGTATAGATCTACTTTGGTAGAGGAAGTTAAGCTCCTTAAACTGATGGAATCACTGGTCCATCTTTCTCCTCCTTCCATCAGTTGTAATAACAGTGAGGGGAAAAAGATCCTAAAAAGAAAGAATTTCAGCCAGCAAATACTAGACTTGATTGCCAGGCAGAGAGAGATGGCTGCCAAGGACTGTATCAACTTAAAATATAAAATAATTTTTAAAATCATAAAGAGAGCTGGAAGATTTATGAGTATTTTTTTCCTCATAAAATGGAGAAAAGCTGTTGAGGGTAAAACAAGTTAAAAGAAAGTTTTGCAAGAGACTTGACTAAGCAGAGTCTTCTGAGAATGTTTAAGGACAAAGCCAAAAGGGCTACAGCAAGTCACAGACGAAAGACAGACACGATCCACAAAGGTTTTTGTGACATTTTCATGATCAAGGAAGTAGAGACCTAACATTTGGATTCTCATGTCAGAGCACTGGATACACTTAACGTGGAGGAAGAAAGGACTGAAGAGCAAAATGATAAGAAAAACAGCTGAACTAAAGAGGAAATCTGTGCTTCAGATGACAGTACTGTGATAGTATTGAGGGATAGATTCTCAACATATACTAAAAATCAGAAAATGGCTAAAGATGAGAAAAAATCATTACTACTTCCCAAAATAGACAATTAAAAGAACATCAAAATTACTAGCTTATGTGCCTTCTTTAACACCTACATAGTATGTGAGAATAATCCATATCGAGGCCATTCTTTCTTAAAGCATTAAAAGGGAGCAGGCAGGATTTTGTAAATAATGTTCACAGTGTAATGAATTGTTTCCACTGGACAATGGACTTAAAGATATGGAGGATACAATATCTTACTGTGCTTTTTGTTCTCTATAAAAAGGCATTTTATTCAGTAGAGCAAACTCCAGTTTAAAGACTTTCTTCTAACTCAGTCTTAAATGCAAACATTAAAATTAGTCAAAATTATTCAAGATTCCTGTAGGAAAGGACAACAAAGGGAATCTTGTTTGATGTTTCTGATCATTAATATCAAATGAAGTATAAAACAGAGAGAGGGGCATGCCAATGATATTTGCCATTGCTACATAGGAGAGCTAGCCTATTGTTCAAGTAGAAGAGGGATTCCCTATAAATTGTGCAGACTTTCAGATTCTTCTGTTAGCAGTAATATTTTACTGATTGCATCCTGCCTCAGAATATTCCAGAACCTACTTAATGAGTTCTATAATCATTTAAAAAAAAATCTTTATCTAGCCTTGAAAAACCAAGTAGATGAAGAAGACCTATGATGGTGTATTTGGAAAGAGGAGCTATAAAATATGTGTGTGTGTGTGTGTGTGTGTGTGTGTGTGTGTGTGTGTGTGTGTGTGTGTGTGTGTGTGGTGGTGAGACATTGCAATTAGAAAATCAGTTGTGCCTCTCTTCTAAAGCCAATATGAACGAATGAAGGCAGACCATGTAGCATCCACACATGTATTCCAGCAAAAACCCAAATATTGCAACAGACTAAATAAAGGCTAAATATCCAGTGAGCAGCTATAGTAAGTAACTTTTTCCTCCCCACTTTATATATAGAAAAAGCCGCCAAAAGCCTGTGGGCTTTAGGAAAGAAGGCCACCAACAAAACCAGAGCCAGCCCATTCCAAGATGCTGATAACCTTCCCACGTGATTCGAGGTGGGACAGAGGTGTGTATAGCCTGCAAAACCCTGTATCCTGATGCCTCAGGAGTAAAACCTCCTCAACTTGACAACACTGAAAACTTGAAGGCGGGGGGGAGTCCCTTGGAACTTTGGAAAATGCAGCATTCATTGTGGAGGGGCAGCACTTAGACTTGGACAGCCTAGGTACTTCAGAGATCCTAGGCACCTTGGACTGTCCTGAAATGCCAGAGAGAACACTGAAGATATGGTGCTCTGAACCTTGAAGGTCTAGGGTCTTAACTCCTGGGAGGTAGAGAATAGCCCAAGGACCCAGTTAACTCAAGGCAAGACCAAGCAGGGCTCACCACCCCACCCAGAAGCTCAGGAAGAAGAAGGCCCTGACCCTGGCACAAAGCAGTTCAGGAACTTAAGCTATTAAGTAATGAATCAAACAAAACCCTGACCAGTATAAATAGGTACTATATGTCTAGAGATTCACAAGGAGGACAGAGTATCTGTATAACAGCTGTAAGCAGATGCTCAAAGAAGAAAAAAAAATGAATTTTTCTTTTTATTTAAAAATTTTTTTTTTTTTTTTTTTGCTTTTTGTAGGTAGGAGGGCAGGGCGATTGGGGTTAAGTGACTTGCCGAAAGTCACATGGCTAGTAAGTTTTAAGTGAGGTCACATTTGAACTCAGGTCCTCCTGACTCCTGGGCTGGTGCTCTGTTCACCAGACCACCTAGCCACCCCCAAAATGAATTTTTCTTAAGGTCTTCATGAATATCTAAAGAATTGAAACAAGCGATTACAAAAAAAAAAAAAGCAAAAGCTCTTAAGGGAAGACTTTGAAGAAGAAATAAGTAACTTGGGAGAGAAAATGCTTAAACTTTACTCCAGGAAGGGATTACATGATCACTAGAATTGACCCAGTAGAGATACATGACTTCATGAGACAGCAAGAAATATTAGAGCAAAATAAAGAGATTGGAAAAAAAAAGTAGAAGAAAAAGTAAGATCTCATATTTTAAAAGTTACCTGAAAAACCAATCAGGTTTAGAGAGTTATTAGACTCCCTAAAAATTATGATTAAAAACATCCTGGACATTAAAATGTCCAAATCTCTCCCATCCAGTGGAGAAAGCAAAGATTGAATGAATCTACTTGGTTGGTCACTTGAAAGAAATTACAAAAGGAAAAGTGCCAGAATTGTCATAAGCAAAAATCAGAGCTTCCTCATCAAAGAAAAAAGACAGGAAGCATTCTATTTTTAAATTTTGTTTTGTTTTTAGTTTTGACAAAGAAATGTCTGCTTCATAAGTATAAAACAAATTACAAACAGCTCAGCACACTTCCTGTAAGTAAGCATTCTAGGTTGGTTTGAATGGCAAAGAACGGTATCAACATTTCTGCTGGACAGTTGCAATCCAATGATTCTTGATTTCTCATATTAAGCTTACTATCGACACTTATACAGAACTCAGTAATACAGAAGGCATATATCAATACTTGTATACAGAATTCTGTAATACAAAAAATACCAGTCAATCAATCAACAAATGAAGTTTACACAATTACCCCAGTGGAACTGACTTGAGGGAACACTCATTGGAAAAAGAAATGGGCCATAAACTTAGAGCCTAAATTTTTTTTCCCCAAATTGCTCCAGAATCTCTCAGTCTAGGGTTATCTAAAATATGAAATCCTGGGCATAGAATCAATCACTCCAGGGAGTCTTAAAAAATCAAAGGACCCAATTTTACCCTAGATCAGGCCCTCCTTGTAAAACTAGCTACCCTGGCCCTTATTGCCTGAAAGCCAGTATCATTTCACATCCTCCTACCCCCAGGGTTCTCCTGAACCCTCAAGGGAATTGGGAGGTACATAGGCTCTCTGCCAATGGCTTCAGTTTCCACTAATGTTCCCTCAAGTGCAGTGGGGCCCCTCTGTACCTTAGTTCCATTTAACCACGGATAGTTGTATTAGCCTTGATTAAAAATTAATTTACTTCAGACAGTATAAAACAAATATATAAATAGCTTACGGTAGAACACAGTCTCTGTTCCAAGTCCAAAACCCACTCTAGGCTCCAGTTCCAGACATGGGACACATGATTTCCTAGCCATGCTATCTTGCTGCCACATCCTTGCTGAAATCCTGGCTCTCAGGTCAACATGACTTCAAGCTCCATAAGGTGGGCATCATCACCACTGCCATCTCAAAGTGAGAAGAAGAAAATAAAACAGAATAAGACAAGCACCCCTTAGTCATGGTGGTCTGAAAGGAAGGGACAGATCTCCTCCCTTCATTTCCTGATACTCATGAAGTTGCTTAACTTTGATCTTTGTACTCTGGACATAGTGGGTAAGAGGATTGAAAGCATTCTAAAAGAAGCAATTCAAGTTATCAAGAAAACAGACAGTCAGAATCATACAAAACCTTATTGGGAATTTTGAAATGCAAACACATGGATCAAGACACCTTAAAAGGTAAATTTATTTGAGCAGTCAGTAGACATTTTAAAGCACCTACTACGTGCTAGGAACTATATTGAGTGCTGGAGATAGAAAAAGAGGCAAAAGACCATCCCTGCCCTCAAGCAGCTCACAGTGACATGGGGGAGACAACTTGCAAGCAAATTTATACAAAACAATTGATATATGGGATAAATAGAAGATAATTAGCAAAGGGAAAAGCACTGGAATTAAGAGGGGTTGGTCAAAGTTTCCTTTAGAAGGGATTTTGGTTGGAACTTGAAACCAGAGAGGTCTGTTGGTCATTTGGTTTAGTGGAAGAGCAGAGGAGGGAGAGCATTTTAGGCATGGAGAATAGCCAAAGAAAAGACCCAGAGCTAAGAGATGGAGTGTTGTCTTTTTTGCAGACCAGCCAGCACCAACTGAAAGGGATTGCCTGAGGAAGTACTAATATTCTAATAGGATGAAATGAAACAAGTGTTGCTCCAGAACCATAATGTCTTCAAAGAGTACTGAAGAGTTAAGTAAGAAAAACAGAAACTGGAGGTGGATTGGTTCTGTTCTGTAGGTTTGAAGAGGGTTAAGAGAATATATTACTATAGAAAGGAGGAAAGGGGGATGAAATTTGTTTTTTCTTGTAATTGAGTTATGTGAGAAGAAAAATATACAAGCATAGGAGGGGTGGGGGTGGATGGGGAGTGAGCATCTGATGAACCTTAATCTGAAACAGATACAGGAAGAAGGAACACATACAAACTGTTTGCTGTAAAAATACATTAAACCTAACAGGAAAACAAGGAGGGTTGGGGTATGGTGGCATGTTTAAGAAGAAAGATAATGGTGGGGAGATAAGAACAAAAACAAGTTTTGTGGTTCTAAAGAACATTGGCGGGAGGCAAGGGAGATGGGAAGAGAAAATCAAAGCTAAAATGCTGAACAAATGTGGTGTATGAATATAATGATATAATACTGAGCTATAAGAAATGGCTAAGATAATTTCAGAGAATCCTAGATAATGGAAACTGGTGTATAGTGAATTGACCAAAATTAGAGCAGTTTATACAATAAACTACTATATTGTAAAGAAATACAAAAGAAAAGACTCATGAACTCTGATAAGAGCAATAACCAACCATGTCTTCGGAGGATCTGTGATGTTGCATGTTGCCCAGCTCCTGACAGAAAGGTGATGGACACAGAGTAAAGAAAGATACTCATTTTTGGACATGACCACTATGTGGATTCATTTTATTTCATTGTACTTAATGGTTATAAGGACCCTTTTTTTCTTTCAGTTTTTATTGTGGGAGATGGGGTGGATAAAAGTGATGCCAAAGAAAAAAGTGTTATTGAAATATTTTTAAAAAGGCTCAGAGGAGAGCAAAGGAAACTTCAGGGGGAAGCACAGATGGGCAGGACAGTTTTGAGAGTAATGTGTGAAATTCATTTTGTACTTTAAAAAGAAACATGATGTAAGGAGGAGATTACTATTTCTTTTGCAGTCTTTTTGTGTTCTGTGTTTATGGAAAGACCTTTTTTGATGCTTAAGTTCAGAGTTTTTAAAAAACTAAAAAGACAATGAATTGGCTCCAGAGTTAATCAGTTTAGGAAGTTTCAGAAATTTTAAAATAGCTCATACTTTTAAAACAAAGTCCCATCTTTGTAACACCAATGTTCCTTGTGGTGGTATATGGGTGAGAGATGGAACATTGCAATCTCTGATTTGCAGAGCTTTTTAGACTGTGGGTTGAGATCCCATATAGGGCGGCAAAAAATTTGGCAACAGTAAAAGATTTCTGAAGGCACAGTGACCAAAAATTAATTCAAAATCAAATGCATAATAAATCTGAGGTGTTTCTGGCAATGCTTGCCCGTGTTGCAACTTCACTGCAGCCTTGGTTTTGAACATATAACATGTGTACTCCGTACCGTGCATGCTGTCATGTCATGCCCACACAATGCCGAAATATAAAAAGGGGTCAAGAATGGAGAAAATTTAAGAAGCTCTGCAGTCCAACAAACTGAAAATAAGTATTACCTAGAGGGCAGTGGAGAGACACTCGGTGATAGGTGTGAATAGGCTGCAACACACTGAAATTGAATCATGAAGGAGAATCTGAGTAAGAAATGTGAATTTGTAAAAGAAGATAGACTGATGAGTTGATGAGAGTATGGATAGCCTACAGACTGATCTGTGATCCACTGGTATTCTTAGGTCACAAGGATGCAATGAACTTACCTAACCACATTGGGTAGGTACCACATTCTTCTCTGTGAGGAAATTGTGGTAGAATGTGAGCAAGTTGTATGAGATGAGGAAGCGTGGATGGATTATGATCTCCTTTGTTGGAAGAAATATCCTTTTTTTTATTAATAAGACCCATTTAATATTTAGGAAGATCTACCCAACTTAATGAGATTTTCCTCTAGGTCTCTTAACATTTCATATATACCAATGCAGGCTTCAGTCTGTCCTGTTACCATTATTTGTTATATGATTACCCCTTTTGGCAGTCATGCATGTTCTGGTGTTGTCTCTTACATATTACTTCCTTGTCATACTTTTAAATATATTGAAGCTATTTATGCCTGTTGTGTGTCTCTCCATCACCTTTTGAATTGCTTATAGTTTTAATGCTTCAAAGACTGCAATGTTCTGTATATAATTCCTGTGAATGTTCTTTTAAAAATGATGTTTTTGTTTTTGAGAACAACTTGAGATTGTTGAAACTGCTGCACAGTTTTCTAAACGTAAATGTAATCTAATCTAGTTCACTGGCTTTCTGTTAACTTCTGGCCTAGCTGATTTTCCCTTTGTTTTGTGCCTATTCGATATATATAGATGGAGGAACTCAAGTGAAGCCCATGGTGCTCATAAGTCTGGACAATAAGTATTTCATCCATTTGATTTTCCTGTATTAATTGTTCTTACTCACATGCAACTGAATGTATACTTAAATCATTGAGGACGTCCTTTACTATTCTGAGGCTAGATGGAGTTAGCACCACATCTGCAAAGAATATTTGGGGGCTGACACTATATATTTGGAATTCTCCTTCCACTTGAACTATGTGCAGGATATTCTCATAAATACTTTTGGTGAGTCTGTCTTTATGTTTTGTTCCTTGTCTAACACTGATTATCAGGTCCTTGTCAAACACAATTCTATTTTGTTTTCTGTCTAGGAACCTTGATTGATCTTAAATTATTCATGATAGACATCAGTTGAAAAAGAGACTTTAAAGCAGCTTTTATTCTACCAAAATCCAATGCTTTAAAAAAAATAATTCAAGTATAAACACTGGGAGCTTGTAGACACCATACCTTTTTGTCAGCCATATAACTAAGCAAAAATAATCTCTTAGAAAATGGTATGTGATATCCTGTTTTCCTTAATATTTTCATCAAGAGTATTTTCAAATATATATTTAAATCATTCTTATTAAGATCATATTGATATGAGAAAGTAGGTTTATCGGTTAGTATTTTTGGATATCTTCTTAGTATCCTTTTTCCTCTGTTAGATTGTAAAGCTTATTGAAGGCAGGGATTTGCTTTTACCTCTTTTTTTGTATTTCCAGTACTTAATTAACACAGTACTTGACACAAGTAGATACTTTATTAATTGATTGATTTGTGGATTATTAAGAATGGCAATCATTAGAGTTGAAGAAGTTGATTAGAACAAGAAATTAAGCTGTTGCCTTTTTGCTTAATATCAGTGTTTTTTTTTTTTAGTGTATTTTCCCCTTTTGAACTGTATAGAGAATTGTCTCTCATGCTTTAAAATTTATGCCTTATCTAGTGCAAATGCCCTTTTGGTCCGGACTACCCATCTTTGCCTTATTGACCAATTAAAGAGATACTTATTAAGGACCTACTTTGTACAGCTACAACATTAGGCCCTAGAATAACATAGGAGAACAACCAAAACATTCTTTCCCCTCAAGAGCCTCATATTTTATTGAAGGGGGTGCATGTATGCAAGTACAATATAATTTTTTCAGCCAAAGTGCGAATACCTGAATGGTTCAGGAGAGGAGTCATGTAGGAGATGGTTTTTGAGCTGATCCTTGAATGGAACTATAGATTCTAAAAGGTAGTAGAAATGAGGAGAAAGTACATTTTGGAGATGAGGCTCCATTTATGCAAAAGTGTGAAGTCAAGAGATGGAATATCACATTGAATAATACCTAGCTGGACACTTTAACCAGAACAGAAAATTCGTGAAAGAGAATAATACTATTTGAAAAGAAAAAGTCTGGAAAGGGTAAGTGTCAGCTATATTATCAGATGTTTTAAAAACCAGGCCTAGAACTAGGCGCAGTAAGGACTCACTAAAACTTTTTGAGTAGTAGGATGATAAGGTCACAATTTGTGCTTTTAATGAGATCAGTTTGGCAGCTGTGTAGAAGATGGCTTGGAGAGGCAAGAGACTAAAGGCAGGGAGACCAAATAAGAGGCTTAGGATAGTTTTAGGTTTGCAGTTTTGAAATATTAGGCCAGGGTAGACATTATGTGAATGGAGATAAAGGAAACAGATGGGGAAAATGGTGTAGAGATTGAATGGACAAGAGTGACAGTTCTTTGGATATGGGAGTTTTCCTTTGTTTTTTTGTGGTCAGAGAAATTTGTTATGAAGCAGTGAGGGCCTTATTCGTATTATAAAGCGTAATTTGTAATTAAATGAATAGGAAAAATTAAAGTTAGTGATGGGGATAACTCAAGGTTAGTGCTAAAGGACACAAGGGAGAAATGATTTAAGGGTAACTTTTTTCATTGAACTTTCATTGTCCACCATCGTCCATCGTCAGTGATAAGTTCAAGACATTGAAGGGAGTCTAGAGCAGTGGTCATAATCTTAGAGAAGAGATAAGGGGTGGAGGGGGGGAGTTCGGGACTGGAGATAAATAATTACTTAGGTTTAAGGGCCAAGGCAGAAGGAAAGATTAAGGTATAGGAGGTTATGGTTGGAGATTGAAGATTCAAATTTATGTATAAAGGAAACGAAAAATTGTAAGTGAATGCCACAGATGGATCAAGGAAATGACCTATTCCTGTGTATTGTTAGATAAAAATGGCAGTTGATGAAGTTGATGATTTTTGAGACTAGAAAATCTGAAGGAATACCATTATATACATTGAAGTCTCTGAAAATAAGGGCAAGGGTTGGGTGAATGGGAGTAGAAAACTTTGAGTCTCCTACTAAATTCCTTGAGGAAGAAGGAAGGATAACTTGGAGGTTGATGGATGCCTGCAACAAAGAGATAAGTTCCTAAAAGGAAGACATTTTGGTAAGTAATGGGGGCAAAAAGGATAATTTGAGAATGAGAGAGATGTCTACTTTTTTTTTTTTAAATGATAAATTGTCTACTTTTCTCCTGGCCCCGTATGTTAGGGTCATAAAGATAGGTGTACCTTGTACTAGAAAGAGTTTCTAGGGATGCGATATTTCCTGAGGTTTCTGTTAATTCAAAAAGGTGAAGAATGGAGGAAAAGGATTTTCAAAATCCTTAGTTTTTGAACATCAGGAATTGGATGTTATATAGACACCATAAACTCATTATGAAACAGAACTCTTTATCTCCCCCCCTCCCCAATCTCCCCTATTTGGAACTTCCCAATACTATTTTAAAAATTAATTTTAATTTTTTTTTTCAATTAAAATCTTTCCTCTTCTGCCTCTCCTCCTCCTGGAGGGAAAGAAAAAGAAATATCCTTCTAACAAATGTGCTGCATATCAGGGAAGACAAATTCCCACATCAGCCATGTCCAAAAAAGTGTCTTCTCTATTATTACCTCTGAGGTGATAATAGCATGCTTCCTTATCAGTCTTTTCAAAAGATAGTAGATCATTGCACTTGTCAGAATTCTTAAGTATTTGAGAGTAGTTTTATCTTTTCATTGTTGTTACAGTATAAATTATTTTCCTGGTTCGATTCACTTCACTCTGCATCATTTTGATACAGGTTTCCCCAAAGTTTCTCAGAAGCCGTTTCTTAATTGGTGCTTACCTCCTTAGTTTACGGTTCTTTGCCATCACAAAGAAAGCTTCTATAAATATTTTTGTGTGTGTGGGTTCTTCTGTTTTTTCTTTGGTCTCTTTGGAGCATCGGCTTATTGATCATATCTCTGGGCAAGAGGATATGTCCCGGACAGTTCAGTAAAGTAGTGGAAATAGTTCCAGATTGTTTTCCAGAATGTCACGGCCAGCTCACACCTCTGCCGACAGCGCACTGTGGCACTTATTTTCCTGAAGCCCTTCCAATTTTCCTTTTTTTAAAATTAGTTTTGACAGTTGGATGGCTGTGGATTGGGATCTCTGTTTTGCCTTCATTTGCATTTTTCTGTTATTGACTTAAATTATTTTATCATATGTGACTGATAAATGACTTGCTCAAATCATTTGACCTTTTATCAATTGAAAAATGATTTTTGTTTATACAGATTTGAAGCAGTTAGAATTATGAAGCTTGAAAATGAGGCCTTTATCAGAAACACTGGTTGCAAAGCTTTTTTCCCCAGGCACCTGCTCCTTTTCTCATTTAAGTTACATTGATTTTGTTTGTGCAAAGCCTTTTTTAATTCTATTTAACCAGAATTATACATTTTATCTCCTGTGATGTTCTCTTTCCCTTGTTTGGTCATAAACTTGTAAGTCTAAAAGGTAATTTCTTCCTTGCTCCTCTGATTACTTTTTTATGTTACCCTTTCTTTCTTAGCCATGTATTCGTTTGGGGTTCACTTTAATATATAATATGAGATTTTGATCTAAGTTCATGCCATAACACCTTCCAGTTTTAGTTTTCCCAGTAGTTTTGTTTGTTTTATGAATAGTGAATTCTTATTTCAATAATTGGGGTCTTTAGACTTGTCAGCCCGTGAGTTAGTAAACATTTGTTAAGCACCTACCATATGCTGGGCACCATGATAAACTTTGGGGATACAAAGAAAGGCAAAGACACAGTGTTTGCCATCAAGGAACTTACAATCTAACGGGAAAGACAACGTGCAAACAAACACAATGCAAGCTACGCACAAGACAGACAGGAAATGATTAAAAGAAAAGGCACTGGAATTAAGAGGGATCATGAAAAGCTTCTTGTAGGAGTTGAGATTTTACTTGGGACTTGAAGGAAATCTGGAGGGAGAAGTGAGAAGAGAGAGTGTTGCAGGTCTAGGAGACCGGCAGTGAATGTGCCTGGAGCCAAGAGAGGAGTATCTTGTTGGACAGACAGCTAGGAAGCCAGTGTCATTCAATGGAGGTGGTGCCTGGGAGGGCAAATATGATGTTGTTTAAGTTCCCTGTTCTTTTTCAACTTCTCATTGTTACCATTGAGAGCATAATCATCTTGAAACTTTGATGTCATCTTTGATTCTGGACTCCTTCACTGCCTCTTTTGTATCCTGTCTGTTGGCAAGCTGTTCTTTTCTCTGACATGGACACTACCCTGGTGTATAGTGAAGGGACAGCTGTATTTATTAAGCACCTATTGTGTGTCAGGCACTGTGCTAAACCCTTGACAAATATCTCATTTGATCTTCATGATAACGTTGGCAAATAAGTGCTTTTATTATTTGCATTTCACAGTTGAAGAAACTGAAGCAGACAATGTACAGGTCTGCCTATGTCATCCCTCTACTCGTTCAATTCCAGTGACTCCATATCACCTTCAGGATCAAATAAAAAAATCTCTTGTACTTCCCACTTCATTCTTCTTATACCTTACATACCCCTTCCCTAGGTTCTTTCAGGTCCCAGCTACAATCCTACTTTGTACAGGAAACCTTTCCCAATCCTCCTTAATTCTAGAGTCTTTCAGAGATCAGACAGTTAGGTGGCGTAGTAGATACAATGCTGGTGGTGGAGTCAGGAAGACTCATCTTTGTGAGTTAAAATCTGGCCCCACACACTTAGTAGTTGTGTGATTCTCATCAAGTCAGTTTACCTTGTTTGCCTCAGTTTCCTCCTCTGTAAAATGAACTTGAGAAGGAAATGGAAAACCATCTTTGCCAAGAAAACCCCAAATGAAGTCATGAAGAGTCAGACATGACTGAAATGACTGAACATCTCTGAGATTATCTCCAATTTATCCTGTATGTATTCCATTTGTACATATAGTTGTTTGCATGTTGTTTCCCATTAGACTGTGAGGCGCTTGAGATCAGGAACTATCTTTCACATTTGTCAATTGTATTTCTTTGTATTATGTAATATTTGTATCTTTTGTTTTTGTAGCCAGGACTTAACATAGTGCCTGCACATGGTAAATGTTTATTGAGTGACTCATTGACTCACTTTTTCTCACCCCACATCTTGGTAATAAGGCTTGTTGAGTCTACCTTCTTCACTTCTACGATTTTTGTCTCTTTCCACTTAGATACCATCCTAACATAGAGCTCCTTTTCACTTCTTTCATGTCCTACAATAGTCAGTGGTCTTCTGATTTGTCTCCTTGCTCGAAATCTCTCCCTGCTCCTACCCATCCTCTACTCAGCTGCTAAAATAGTCTTCCTAATGCTGACCCCTGAACATTTTATGTGTATACTTGAGTTGTAGTGGCCCCTTGTTACCTCCTGAATAAAACATAAGATCCTTTGGCATTTAAAGCCAAATAATAATAATAATGTAGCCCCTTCTTATCTTTTTAGTCTTCTTATATTGTATTCCCCTCCATGCACTTTATGATCTAGCTACACTGACCTACTTACTGTTCTTGGCACATGATATTCCATCTGCCATCTCCATGGCTTTGCACACAGGTTGTTCCCCAAACTTGAAAGTTCTTTATCCTCATCTTTGTCTTTTAAATTCTCTGGATTCTTTCAAAGACTCAATTCAAATTCTGCCTTTTGCAGGAGGCTTCTCCTCGTTGTCCCCTCTCCTTCCTTCTGCTGTGGTACCTTCTATCTACTCTGTAGATATAACCTCCACCCCTTGTTATTTGTAGTCTTCCCATTGGAATGTGAAAGGACTGTTTTTGTCTTTCTTTGATCTGAGTTCAAATCCAGCTATGTGACCCTGGGTAAGTTACTTAACCTCTGTTTGACCTAATCCACTGGAAAAAGAAATACAAACACAGTGTCTTTTTCAAGAAAACTCCCATGGATGACGTGGTTCACAGGTTGTGAAGAGTTGGCCACAACTGAACAGCAACAAATTATTTCCTCGGGGCTTAGCATTGTGCCTGACCAGTCCTTAATAAGTGATTGATAAATGCTCATGAGCACTGAGCATGGAGTCAGGAAGACGGAAGTTCAAATCTAGCCTCTTATGGAACAACCACAAATGCTTGTGATTGTGGGAGCTGGTATTTAGGATGACAAATAACCATTTGATGTGCAGGCACCACCCTCTAGGGGCCTGTCCCTACTAACCACAAATTCACTGCCTTTTACATCCAAGGACCTGAATCTTTTCTTTTAGACTTCTGAGATGGCATTTGAGGAATAACAAGTCTTTAGCGACTGTGCTGAATTTATGTTTCTTATTCTTCCTGGAACCTCAGTCAATCAATCAATAAACATCTAAAAAGACAGTCCCTGCCCTCAAGGAGCTTACTTTCTAATGGGGAAAACCACTTGCAAATAAATATATACAAAGCAAGCTGTATACATGATAAACAGGAGATAATTAATGGCAGTAGGTGTTGGAATTGAGAGGAGTTAGGAAGATCTTCCAGGAGAAGGTAGGGTTTTAGTTGGGACTTAAATGAACCTAGGGAAGTCAGCCAGAATGAAGAAGGGAGAGCCTCATGGCCAGTGTCACTGAACGAGAGAGTACATACCTAGGAGTAAAGTATAAGAAAATTGGAAAGGTAGGAGGGAACTAGACTATAAAGGACTGGGAATGCCAAAGGGAGCATTTTGTATTTGTTCCTAGAGGCTATAGGAAGCTATTGGTGTTTTTTGAGTTAGGGAGTTGGGAGGGTAGTGTTAGGGTAAGAGGAGTCAATATAACATGTCTTGAAGCAGGCACACCCACCAGCAGGGTATTTGAGTCATCTTGGTTTGAGGTGATGAGGCCCTGCACCAAAGTGGTGGTAGTGTCAGAGGGAGAAGGGGGTGTTTTTGAGAGGTGTTGCAAAGGTAAAATCAACATACCTTGGCAGCAGATTGGATATGAGGGAGTGGTGTGAGAGACAGTGAGAAATCCAGGATGAGAGCCTGAGGAACTGGGAGGATGGTGTTGTCCTCTACAGCAATAAGGAAAAGATTTGGGGGAAGGTTTAGGGAGAAAGATAATGAGTTCCATTTTGGGGCATAGTTTAAGGTGTCTACTGAACATCCAATTCAAGATGTCTGAAAGGCAGTTGGAGATGTAAGATTGGAAGTTTTCAGAGAGATTGGGGCAGGATAGGTAAATTTTGAGAATCCTTAGCATAGATGTGGTAACTAAATGCAGAGAAATTGATGAAATCACCAAGTAAAGTAGTATAGAGGGAGAAGAAAAGAGAGCCCAGGACAGAACCCTGGGGGACCTTAAATTCAGAGGCCATAATCTGGAAGAGTGTCTGGGCCAGACTCGGGAATTCCAGGGGTCCCAAAGTACCTACCGTAGCCCCGCAGTTGCACCTGGTAGCCCCGCAGTTGCACCTGGTCACCCCAACAACCCTGCAGGTGCTCTCAGTTGCCCCAATGACTCTTCAGAGTAGAACCCTGGATATGGACAGAATAGTCTGACACCTCTCAGTGGAGTGGCCAAGTGTCTTTACTGTCTTACAAATCTTCTCTTGCTGCTGCCCCCTCAGCCTTATTCCCCTGCCCCTTTTATTCCTTTTCCGTCTGCCCTTTTGTCAGGTGTCCCAGCAACAAGATCCTGATAGGTGGGGAGTGCTCCTCCATTGATGGTGCATGCTCAATGCCCCCGTGTTTGACATGCAGTCATTGAGGCAGAATACACACCTGGAAGCCTCTTACCCACCTCAGGTTTTCCTTGTTAGCAACGGCACACTGACCAAGGTCAGACATCTAGGTAGCTCTAAGGGGCCCTTACAATCTCCCCCTTTTTGTTTTGCAAAAGCAGGGCATAAGCATATACAACATATTGTTAAGATGTTGCACTGTATATTCACTAGTACCATTAAAGTTGACAGCAAAAGCATAACGGGGGTCAGTAAAGCAAACTCCTCCATAAGAATGGGTGTCATATCCAGTAATGTTCGTGATCAAATAGTCTG
>CM053582.1:459816556-459836305 GCA_028627135.1 Pseudochirops cupreus | reverse complement strand
CTTGGCCTACAGGAGAGTAGGGGGGAAGGGGATGTCTCAGAGGGGGGATGATGGAGAGGGGGACAGGTTGAAGGGTGAGGGCTGTTAGAAGCACACACTTCTGTAAAGGGACAGGGACAAAGTAGAGAATAGAACAAGTGGGGGGTGGAACAGGAAGGAGGGAAATATACAGGTACTGGGATAGGGAGATCCATCTTGTCCTACTGGAAAGTCAGAGGGGTGATAGGGGAGGATATAGGAGAAAGCAGATTGGGGGAGGGGGTATACAGTGGGATCACTGTTTTGAGGTGGTGGGTAGGGGGGAAAGACGGGGAGAAAATTTGTAACTCAAAATATCATGGAAATGAATGATGTAAACTAAAAATAAACAAAAGTTTAAAAAAAATAAAAATCAAATGACAGAGATGGTGGAAAAACTAAAAAAGAAAATAAACATAATCCAAGAAAAACAAGAAGGGTATGAAAAGAAAGTTAACCAACTAGAAAAGGAGATCCAGAATCTTAAAGAAGAAAATGACACCTTGAAAATCAGAATTGGGCAAAGTGAAGCCACTGAAATTATAAGAGATCAAGAAATGACTAAACAAAATATGAATAATGAAAAAATAGAAGAGAAAGTGAAACATCTTATAAGAAAAACAACAGATATAGAGAGTAGATCAAGAAGAAAAATAAAAGTAACTGGACTGACAGAAAGTTATGATTTTAAAAAAAGATTCTTGATACAATACTACAAGAAATAATTAAAGAAAATTGTCCTGAAGCATTAGAACAAGGGAGAAAGTAAAAATAGAAAAAATCCATCAATTACCACTTTAAAAAGATCCTATGAGGAAAAGTTGTAGAAATATCATAGTCAACTTCCAAAATTCCCAGCTCAAAGAAAAACTAGTAAAGCATCAAGATTAAAACAATTTAAGTATGATGGGGCCACAATTAGAATTACACAAGACCTAGCAGCAGAAATATTAAAGAACCGCAGGTCTCGGAACACAACATATCAAAGAACAAAAAGTACTGGGGTTCCAGCCAAAAATATCATACCCTGCAAAGTTGAATATTATTCTGAGTGAAAGAAAAAAAATGGATATTTGATAAACTCTCAGATTTTCAAGACTTTGATAAAAAAAAAATCCTGAACTTAACAGACCATTCGACATACAAAGAACCAATATAAATATAAGGTACATAACAAAGACTGATTATAAACAACCCATAAGGACAGACTGCTTCCTTTTTATACATGTGAAATGTAAAATTTATATCTAAGATATTTATTAACAATTGCGTAGCTCATAAGGAAGATTAGGGAAAACCTCGGCATGCTATGAATTTAAAAAGTAAAACCATTTAGGAACACCTAAAAAGAGTAATTATTTTATACAAATGAGTATAAGAGGAAGAACTGACACATAGGAATTAGATGGGATAGGAAGGCTGGTAGTTCTGGTAACCTACTTTCATCAGGAATGGGTATAAAAGGAAACAATACATACATATTTAAAAGAGTAAAAGAAGTCTTCTAAATTCAGAAGAAATAAAATGGTAGGGGCATAGGGAGGGGAGAGAGGGCAAGGGAGGGATCTTTAGAGGGGAGGGTGAGGGAAGAGGTAAACAGGAGTAGAGAAGGGTGTTTAGATTTATGGGAATGGGAGGATAGGGGAGGGATCCTTGGAGGGGGGTAGGCAAGTCACAGGAGGGCAAGACAGTGGGGAAAAATAAAGTAGAGGAGGCAGGAGGGATAGGAAACAAGAGATATACATATACATAAAAACAAAAATCAGGAGTATAATAAATTTGGGTATATATATATATATGTATGTATATATGTATATGCAAATGTATATATAGCTATGGAGAAACATATCTAAACTTTATTGTAGCCTTCCGGGGGTATGGGAGGGGAAAAAAAGAACAGTTTAAAAGTACACAGCAGAGAACAAAAGAAAACTCACAGGGAAGCAAAGAAAAGATGGACAATTCTCAACACAATGAGTATTATTTATCATATAGGCTTTCTTGAAATGAAAATTTATTGTTACATATTTTGAATCCTCTCATGTTCTGCTATGCACAACATACTTTTATTTCTTTCTAACTTTTTATTTAAGTTCCAATATTTAAGTTTATGATATGTTTTTGTTTCTTTTTTCTATTCTCTGTGATCTGGTGTTTGAGTCTAAAACAAAATTTTGGGAAAAAAAAACAAGCCTCTGGAATCATGAATGATTACTGTGTTGGTCTAGTTCTTATGGCCTTCCAAGGTTTGTTTTTTTTTAAACTAATACTGTTCTTACTGTGTTATCAGTTATAAAAAGTACTCAAAATTGGTCATTTTCACTGAATTACTAACTGTTCACAGATCCTTTTTTGTACTCTATTTCCATACCTTTACTTACCTGGTCTCTACTGTTTGGCACTCCCTTAACCACCTCCATTGGTAGCCTTAAAAACCCCATTCAGGAGCCACTTCCTCCAAGAAGCTTTCCCTAAGTCATTCCTAAACACTAGCACCTATTCCAACTAAAAGTAAAATCTTATTTTCCCTCCTATTAGACTGCAAGCTTCTTAAAAAAGCAAAATGTGTCATTATTAATCTTTGTGTCCCCAGTCTCATACATAGTAAAAAAAAAAAACAAAAAACTCCACAAATTTAAAAAAACAGCTGTTTCAGTTATGTCTGGCTCTTTGTGACCCCATCAGGGGTTTTCCTGACAAAGATACTGGACTGGTTTGCCATTTCCTTCTCCAGTTGATTTTACAGATGAGGAAACCAAGGTAACCAGAGTTAAGTGACTTGCCCAGGGTCACAGCTAATAAGCATCTCTGAAGCCAAATTTGAACTCAGGAATATGAGACTTTTGCGCTCCAGGTCCAGCACTCCATTCATTGTGCCACCTAGTTGGCCCCCTTATATAGAGCAGAGATTTAATATTTAATGAATTCAAGTAAGAAAGAATGAAAAGGGAATTTTCTGGGAAGTAGATCATTCATCTATCCATCTACTGCTCTCTAAGAGTAAATAAAAATTTGAGAAAGTATTTCAATGCTTTGTTTTGGTTTTTTCTCCATAAATTATATTGAAGCCTTTTGTTTTCATCATAGTCTTTTTTCAGGATACACTAACCTGCAGTGACTTTTCTTGCAACCTAGAAAAAATAATCAGGCAAAATAAGCACCTGATAGCAAATGCAACATTCTGTATTTTGGGTCCCCATCTCTCTAGTAAGTGGAGAATGTTTCACTGTCTGTTCTCAGAGTTCAGTTGTCTTGCAGTATTTTCATTTATACTATTGTAGTCGTTCTACTAACCTCACTGTATTGGTTAAAGGTTTTCCCTGGTTTCCTTAATTCCTCATATTCACAACACTGTATTTAATATTTTGGGAAGATAATTATCTTAAAGGCATGCCAAATTACAGTTATAAACCAAACCCAATTTAGTAGTTTAATCAAAAAACTTCTAAAACCCTTTTCAGATAGACCCAACACAATTTTGTAATATATACTGTCTCTTCAGTTGAGCAAGCTCTACAAATGGCTTCCCTTACCACATAGTATTAATACAGTAGTTCAACTAACAGAAACTCTTAATTCAGTTAAAAAGCTTCCTACTCAGGCAGTATCGGTTCAGTGGTTGGGAGGGTGGGATATAAAAGTATGAAATGATCCCTGGACTGATTCTGAAGCCTTGGATTCTATTTCTAATGATATGGTGATATATACGTGACTAGATTATACGCCTTACCTGAATTTCTGATCTCTCCCAACACCAGTACTAAGTACACTTAACCAAATAGCTTCAATTTCCTTGACACAGAAAAATAGGCCATAAAAACAACAGTGCCTTGCATAAGTTAAGTACTTAAATGTTTGTTTAGTATCAGTTGCCAACAGAAAAAGAAAGAATACAACAAGCATAAAGGCACTACTGAAATAAATTTATAACTGTCTACTTTCTTCCTCTCCCTCCTCCCCTCCCCTCCCCCGCCCCCAACTGACTGTGTATTACTAAGTAACCAGTAGAATTCCCTCTAGAAAAGGTGCTGGGGAGGTGCTTTCTAAAACGCAAAATGTTACACAAATTTTAAGATGTTACTATAGGAACCCACAGTAATGCATAATCATCAATGGCAAAAGACCAATACGAAAGCTATGGAAATCTAATTTCCTCTATCACTGACTTGTTAGGGTCCTCTAGAATCACCCAACATTCTACCGAGAACCGCACCTAGGGCAAGGATGATAGTGCCTCTGCCACCTTGCTGACCCATATGTTTTGTGCCTCACCCCCACAACATTTGGTACTTTTCTTAAAAAATCAGGAAGCTCCTAAGTATATGGTCCACAAACTCCTCCTCTATTCATTTATGTCATTCATTTGCTCAAAAACTTTCACTGGCTCCCCATTGCCTCTAGGATAAAATATCAATTCCCTAGTGAGATATTTAAAGCCCTTTATAATCTGGCTCTTAACCTACTGTCCCTATCTTATTTCACATTACTTCCCTTTACATATTCTAAGATCCTCCAAAAAGTACAACTGCCTATTCCTCCAAATTCAACATGCACTTTCTCGACTCTGTGCATTTGGCACAATCCATCTTCCATGCCTTGAATACACACCCTCATCTTTCCCTTTCAGGGTCCTAACCTTCCTTTAAGGCTTAACAAACCTTTCACGATTCCCAACCTTCCCCAACCCAAGCCAAAGTCTAATCTCAGTATATTTTAATTCTATTTATCTCGTAACTGCTCTCCTCCTCTGCTCCCCATGCTCTGAGAACTTCATTTTTAATCTTTGCATCCCCACTGCCTAGCACAGTGTCTGCCTTAAAGGCCTTTGGTTCTGTTCTCATGCTCCTTGACCTTTCTGCAACATTTGACACTACTGCCTTCACCTCCTTGAGTATCCTCTCTTCCCTTGATTTTGTCCTGGTTCTCTTCCTGGTCTGACTCCTGCTTATCTCAGATTCCTTCACTAGTTTATTACTCTGCACCACTGAAGAAAGCTAGCTTGTCCCTAAGCCTCTGAACTTAGTCATCTTCGCTTTACACTCTACCTTTGGTGATCTCATGTTGCCATGACCTTAATTATCATCTCCACATACGACTTCTAATTCTATACACCCGGACCCAATCCTCTCATCCTCCACAAGTCCAGAAACTCCAAATGAATACTAGATATCCAAACTCTACCTGGGTATCTTGGAAGCATCTCAAAGTAATGACCTTTTAAAAAACTAAATTCTCATAATTTTCCCCCTTTAAACCAATTTTCTCCTTCCAACTTCGCTATTTCTGTCACTCAGGATCAACTCTGACACCATTTCTGATGCTTTCTTCTTTCTTCCCACTATTTAATCAGCTGTCAATTCTTTCAACCCCCCAACATCTCTAAAATTCATTTCCTCTTCTCTACCACCTAATACCATTGTTCAGGGTCTTATGACATCCCAACTTTCTAACTTGTCTCCCTATCACCAATCTATCTCTCTTTTACACAGCTGCCAAATTAATATTCCTAATACACAGGTCTGACCATGTCATTGCCCTCCCTCAAAAATTTTTAGCTGTTCCCTATTTTCTATAGGATAAATATCATCTGGCACTTAAGGCTTTCCACATCCATTCCAATCTCCCTTTCTGGACTTTCCCCCCTACATTACTACCCTTTAGGCTCCCTATATCAATGCTGAACTAGATCTATCATTTTCTCATATTATTTCATTACCTCCTCTTGCTATTATATCTGAAAGTTTTTCCTCTTCTGTTCTTATTTGTTGAAATCATTCTATTCCTTTAAGACCCCTTTAGTTTAGATGTCATCTCCTTTTTGAAACATGCCATGTTGAGGATCTCTCTTTCCCTTCAACTTCTCCTCGTGCACTCAATCTGTATATCTCTTGTCCCTATCACATTCTATCTTGTATTATGCACTTGCTCCATACATGGTTCGTCCACTCATTTAATTGTAAACCCCTAATAAATACTTGTGAAATTGAAAAGAGGTAGAACAAGAATCAGATGATTAAGAGAGGCGCTTAATCTGACTGAGTCTAGGAGATGAGAGAGTGGAAGTTATATCTGTTATAAAAGAACGTGAACAAAGGCCCCCTTGTGCCCCTTTCAGTCCAAGGCCTCCTTCCTGCCTTCCCTCTTTCTTCCCTTCCCTACCTCCAGGGAAAATTCAAATTATGTAAAACCTTTATGTTTACCTAAAGTAAGAACTATATGTAATGGGATTAAAGGTTGGCAGAGCCAGATGGTTGGAGGACCTTACATATCGGTATTTAACAACAAGGAGAAGAGGTACAAATAACTGATTTGCCCCTAGATCCCATACTGGCCTTTCTTCCAAAGCAACAAAGGACATGAAATATTGAATAATCTATTTAAAGAGTGAGCTGATTCAGGTAATTTTAGAAGGGGGTAAGAGAGTAAAATTTTAGCCAGATGGAAAATACCAGAATTTTCTTAAACAGCTTCCCAGACTAATCGCTTTAAATTTTACTAATCTGATTTTCAAAATTAGGTATTACATAAATTCCGTTCTCTTTTTATATGAGGGTACACTTCACAACCTAAACAAATATATGGACTATATATAAAAGCTCACTAAAAAGCAGAGAAGGCAATGTGCAAAAGAGATATTTAACTTCTCTATTTCTGGTTTGAATTCTGCTGCATTTTTCATGCCCTATCTTTCAAGTACCAATCAGATAATCTAAAGATGGTACGTGGAAAAAATTCTAACATTCATTCAAAAATGTGAGTACCTACTAGGTCTACATCCTGAGCATTTTACTGGGTGGATATGGGGAACAGGAGAAGGTATAATATTTGGTAACTGCCCTCAAGTAATTTAAAATCAGCTTGAGTAGTTTAGCATAGTAGCTAGCAGAAAGAGCATTTAAATGCTTCATTCATTCATTAAGGAGAAAAGACTCTTAGGAGTTAAACAACAGTCACAATGCAAAACAAATTCCTCCACTGGTCAAGAAATACTATATGAAGAAAGTGACAAAGGCAGTAATCACGTTGATTAACTACCCACTAAGTAAAAGGCACACAAAAATAATTCGCGTCTCCATAGACAAGTGCATGGTTGCAAGAGGCAGACCTTCCACCCAATAAGAATTTGTTTGAAAGGCTTTCTCTTACAGGAGGCTGACTCCCCAACACAATCAGTCCAACATTATTATTCTTTCTGGGAAATGGTAAGCAGTTTCCAAGGAAGAAATGCAAATTGTTTGTCTGCAACGATTAAAGTATTGACACAGACTTAAAGGTTTATTTTATTCAGTAATTCAATACTTCTCATTTTCTTGCAAGGCAACTGCATAGAGTTTGACCTTGTCTAAGAACTGCCACTACGATATTAGATCAACCAACCAAAGGTATAGTAGCATCATCAAGCTTCTGAACAAGGCACTTGAGTCACAAGAGTTTTCACCTCTAAATATCTGCTAATTATAATCTTTAAATGGCAGAAAAAACAATCACAATGTCAAAAGCCTAAGAAAAAAGCAAAATCAAATTTTCTTGTTAATATCAAAGTCGTGCTCATATTATGAAGAAGCACTAAAGTAGAACCTAAAACTTTTCTCCTGATTATTCTTTTCCAGTTGTAAAGAAACTCCTTCCCCAAAGATTTGTTTATCTAACTGTATCAGGCTAAAACACAAATAATACCAAAAGTGAGTTTTACAAATATAAGGACTTTTGGAGAAGATGGAGGAGGGAAGAAAGGATGACTTGGCTCCATTTGCAAGGCTGCTAGGAAACAATGTGAAAAGGCTGGAGAGCTGATCAGAGGCCACAGGCCCAGAAAAAAGAGGCTCAGCAATAGCTCTATTAGTAGACAGCAAAGCATTGTGAAAAACAAAGTCAAAGTACTGCCTCAAGAGCAGTCTAATCTTAACTTTTAGGGTAAGACTTAAAAGAATCTAGAAAGTAAGAAATTTAAATCCTCAGAAACCAGCAAAGTAGAAAGAGGAACAGTAGTGAAATGGCTAGGTTAAGAGGCCAGGGTGGTAGAATTAGGTCAAACAAAAGGACATCTATAAAACCACTGTATTAAATTGAATAACAAATGTGTTCCTATAAATTTAGAAAGGATATGTTTCTCTAATCTTTAACTCCTAGAGATATTAATTAATCAACAAGCATTTGATTGATTAAGTACTGATTAATAAACAAGGTTCCAGGGATTGTGCTAGGTGCTATGGATACAAGTACAACAAATATAATAAATGCTTGATGACGGATTTGATTCTTCCATTGTTTCTGAATCCACCCCCACATCTCACAGCACCCCCAACTACCCAGGCTTCCAGACCAAAGGACCCTCCTTTGCTCGCCCTCCAGCATATTACGGACTCTACTAAAATATCAGGTCCTTGACCAAAGGGGTCTTTGCTTTTTAGATTTGTATTTCCAATGCACAGTCAGTCAGCAAGCATTTATTAAGCACTTGCTAAGTGATGGACCCCGACTAAAGGCTGCCTGCCTGTCCACGGAAACTTCACAGTACAAATGGAGATAAGAGAGAAACAGTAAAAACGGAAGGTAATTTCAGAGCAAAGGCTTGTGGCTTAGGAGGAAGCCAGGGAAGCGGGGACATGGAGCAGAGCAGTTCACGCAGGTACACTAGGAGAGTGGGAGGTTGTTACTTGTTCAGTCCTGAATTTTCAGATAATCACTCTGACAACTCAGGAGAGGATGGGTCGGAGCAAAAAGAGACTTGAGGCAGAGAGAACAATTAATAGGCTACAGCAATAGTCCCAGGTGAGGAGTGATAAGGGCCTGGACTAACGTGGTGGGTGGGTGAATGGAGCGATGGCAGTAAGGATAATAAACATTAACAGATGCTGTGAAGATAGAAATAACAAGATTAGACAGTAGGGGGGATATATGGGGTAAATATGGAATTGAGGAGGACACTGAGGTTGTGAGCTTGGGTGAACAGAAGGAGGGTGGTTGGTGTCCTTGACAATGATAGGGAAAATTGAGAAGACAGGAAAGATTTGATGGGAAGAGGGAAGATAACGAGTTATTTTAGACCTGTTGAGTTTGAGAAGTATATAGGGTGTCCAATTCACAATGTCCAAAAGTTAGCTGGTGATGGGGGGCTGACGCTCAGGAAGACACTATCCATCTGTGCATCATCTTAATAGAGATGATAACTGAAGCCCCGGGAACTGAGATTCCAAAACATGATCATATAGAGTCGAGAAAAGAAGAGGGCATGCCCTGGAGCCAAGAAACAATAAGGAAACTAAGAAGGAGCAGTGAGAGAAGTAGGAAGAGAATGGCACATAAAAACCTATGAGAAAATACCCAGAAGGAGAGAAGATCAACAATGTCAAAGGCTGTAGAGGGGTTGAGAAGGATGAGACTTGAGAAAAGGCCACAGGATTTGGTAATTAAAAGATCACTAGTAACTTCAGAGAGAGCAGTTTCAGTTGAATAATGAGGTTGGAAGCTGTATCACAAAGGGTTTAAGAGACAGTGAGAAGAAAGAAGTGGAGGCACCTAATACAGAGAGATGGCTTTCTCAATGAGTTTAGCTAAGAAGGAGAGACAACAATAGCTAGTTGGGGTAGTAGAATTAAGTGAAAGTTTTACACAGATGATGAGAGACACGAGTATTAGTGAGCAGCTGGAAAGGGGCCAGTATTGAGAAGAAATTGAAAATAGGAGATAACATCAACAACACATGTAAAGGAACTGTGCCTTGTCAGGGAAACATTTAAATTCTAATTCACTCATAAAAAAAGGTCCAAGAAGAATAACTGTTTTCAGATGTAGTTAGACAAGGAAGTGGGTCCAAAATTAAACAGACTGGATTCAAAACATTAAGGAACCACATAGCACATTCAATGATCCCAAGTTTCTTGCTCCTGCAAAAGCAATTTTTTTTAACATCAACCTTCAAGTGATGCCATGTGGATGTGAATTATGGAATGCTACTATAGGTGAATTAAATAACAATAGAAAATATGCATGGTGGGTCTTTGTAAGCTGTTTTATATTACCAGTGATGAACTGCAAGTAACAATTGGCATAACTGCTATTATTAAGGTCACTAATGGGCAGAAGAGGTATACCAGTCATAGAACAAGAATGAGAAATAACTGCTGGGACAGCCCAACTGTTAACCACAAACTATCAAACTAATTCTGCAGTATTCTGGGTAGCTAAAGTATGGAACATTACTATAAGGACAAGATTAAGACACCTCCAGTATGAGAACGTGTAACTTAGTTATGATTTGCATATACAGAAAAAGCAGTGATAAGACCATGAGTCAACACTGAAACATTAGTTTTACATCCCAAGGCTTCCTCACAAATCACACTATACCCCTGCACACTAAATTACTGTCTAATAGAGTCCTATACACTAAAGCCACTACAGACTACTGAAATAGTCTGAGTGGCCTCCCTGTCTTATGTTTCTCCCATCCCCAATCCATCTTCCACCCACCTACCACCATAATATTCTTAAAACACAGGTTTCACTATGTCACATGCCAGATCCAGAGGCTCCTTCTTGTACATAAGATAAAATAGAAACTCCTCTATTTGGCATTCAAAGCTGATTCCCATCTTCTTTCCTGTGCTTACTATACATTACTCTCCTCCTTCTAAAGACACACTGACTGCAGTCTAACTGGTATACGTGGTGTGCACAGAATTCCATCTTCCATGCCTCTCCATACAGGCTTGGCCCACATGCTTGGAACACACATAACCCTGACCTCTATCTCACAAAGTCCCTAACCTCCAGCTCAAGGCTGAAGTGGCTCCCTATATAGGAAAGACAGCCTTTCTTGACCCCAAAGGCCACTACTATCCCCCGCCCTGAAATGATTTTGTATTTAATAAGTACATACTTTTTTTATTTATGCTTACTTATGGGTACATGTTTTCTGAGGGCAGGGGCTGTATTTCCTTTTTTTCTTTATATCCCCAATTCCTAGAAGTGCCTAACACATAATACATAATTAATGCTTGTTAACTATGACACAGTAAAAAAGAAAAGATTTCCTTGGTCTTTGGAAGACAAATTTTTGAAGTGGTATCTTTATTTAGTTTTTAAAGTTATCCTTTTAAGTTTTATAGCTAAATGTCCAGATTGTAGTGTCCTGACATCCACTGGGGGGGGGGTGGAGGATCTCCCCTTTTCTATCCCTACCACTCAAGATTTTATAGAATAAGTCTGACTCTGTGTTGCTCCCAAGTTTCAAGTCTTGAGCTAGTAAGTATGTAAGGCAGGATTCAAACTCAGGTCTTCCTTACTCCAAATCTAGCACGCTATTATCGACTATGCAACCTAGGCACCTAAGAAAAGCAAATATAAATTCAAAGCTATTAAAAAATACAAACTCCTCGTACTCTGATCCCCCATATTTTAACCAGTTGTCATTTCTACCTTTGTAACATCCCTCAAATATGCCCTTTTCTCCCCTCTGACACTGTCATTATCCTGGTACAAGCCTCAATACCTCATGAGCCTCAGGCTTTCCTCACTGTAGTCCAGTGGTTCTCAACCTGTGAGTTGCGACCCCTTTGGGGGTCAAACAACCCTTTCACAGGGGTCACAGGGGTCACCTAAGACCATCGGAAAACACATATTTCCGATGGTCTTAGGAACCGAGACACGGCTCCTCCATCCATCTCCAGGCCGGCCCACCCACATGCAGAAATGCCCACATATGAGCATTAAAGGGTCACAGCATTAGGAAGGTGGAGAACCATGCTCTAATCCATGACTAAGATGTCAGTGATTTTCTGACCATGTCATTCCCCTATTCCACAAACTCTTCACAGCTCTTCATCACCTCCAAGATCAAATTATAAAATCTTGTTTGGCATTCAAAGCCCTTCAGAAGCTAGCATCCCCCCACCCTCCCCACATGCACTTACATCCTAGTCTTCTTACACTTCACTACAGTCCAGCATCACTGGCCTCCTTGATGTTCCTCAAGTAAGACATCAGTTTCCTGATGGAAGGATTCTCACTGGCTGTCTCTCACGGCCCAAATGGAATGCTCAGCCACCCCACCTTCACTTTCTGGTTCCAAGTTCCACCTCAAATCCCACCTTCTACAATAAATCTTTCCCAAGCTGTATTAATTCAAACATCTTGCTCCCTCCTGCCACTTCTAGCATCTTCCTCTACAACCACCACTCAGTAACCTTTTCTCCTTTAAGGGTTATTCAAGGAGCAAAAGCAGAGACTTACCTGAGCTCTACCCCAAACCCCTCCAAATAAATGCCTGTAAAAATGCCTGTGAACAAATTCCAGAGCTGCAGAACCCACAAAATGATGGAGTGAAACAAATCTCCAGCCCCAGACAGCCTGGAAGGTCAACAGGAAAGGTCTATGGTACCGGGCTGGGAGCAGAGTGCAGTCCAACATGGGCTGCACCAGCATAAAGGGGTGAAGGAGGCCTCAAGGGACCGAATCACTTTTCAGCAATAACAGCATCTGCTTCCAGAGCCCCTGGCCCACAGATGGTGTGGAGATCGCCCAGTTGATCAGAGGGGAATTGCAGGGATCCCTTAGTTGGCACTGATGCAGGATTCTCTTGCTCTGTCTCTGTTTAGATCTGGGGTGAAGTTCTGGGTGGTGGTTCTGAGGCAAGAAGCACTGGTGTGGCAAAGCTTGTGGCTGCACTGGAGACAGAATCCTCCTCACGGTTCCAAGGCAGAAAAGGGTTCTTGTGGACACTCACAGACCAGAGCACAGGCCAGGAAAGGAGTATACCTCTCTTTTGAGAGAGAACTGAACTGAACTGAAATTTACAGGCCCACAGACCTATCTTTGAAAACAGCTGCACAAAACCCCTGAAGTTTGGAACAGGACACCCTACCACACTGGAAGCAGAGGACTACCTTAACAAAGAATTAGAAAGTCAAGTATTTGGCTGGGAAAATGAGCAAACGTGTAAAAAAGAAACCCCTCCAACTACAGAATCTTACTTTAGTGACAAAGAAGATCAAAACATACAACCAGAAGAAGATAACAAAGTCAAAGCCTCCAAGAAAAATATGAATTGGTCACAGACCATGGAAGAGTTCAAAAAGGATTTTTGAAAATCAAATATGAGAAGTAAAGGAAAAACTGGGAAGAGAAATGAGAGTGATGCAAGAAAATCATGAAAAACAAGTCAACAGCCTACTAAAGGAGACCCCAAAAAATACCAAAGAAAATAACACCTTAAAAAACTGCCTAACCCAAATGACAAAAGAGGTCCAAAAAGTCAATGAGGAGAAGAATGCCTTAAAAATCAGAATTGGCCAGATGGTAAAGGAGGTCCAAAAGCTCACTGAAGAAAATAATTCCTTAAAAATTAGAATGGACCAAATAGAAGCCAATGACTTTATGAGAAATCAAGAAAATATAAAACAGAACCAAAAGAATGAAACAATAGTAGATAACATGAAATATCTCATTGGGAAAACTACTGACCTGGAAAATAGATCCAAGAGAGAATATTTTAAAATTACTGGACTACCTGAAAGCTATGATCAAAAAAAGAGCCTAGACATCATCTTTCAAGATATTAGCAAGGAAAACTGCCCTGATAGTCTAGAACAGTGGTTCTCAACCTGTGGGTCGTGACCCCTTTGGGGGTCAAACGACCTTTTCACAGGGGTCGCCTAAGATCATGGGAAAACACATATTTCTGATGGTCTTAGGAACCAAGATACCACTCCTCTACCGTCTCCAGGCAGGTCCACCCACATGCAGATACACCCACATACGAGTATTAAAGGGTCGTGGCATTAGGAAGGCTGAGAACCACTGTTCTAGAACCAGAGAGTAAAATGGAAATTGAAAGAATCTACCTCTTGAAAGAGATCTCAAAAGGAAAACTCCTAGGAATATTGTAGCCAAATTCCAGAGTTCCAAGGTCAAGGAGAAAATATTGCAAGCAGTCAGGAAGAAACAATTTGAGTATTGTGGAAACCACAATCAGGATAACAGAAGATCTAGCAGCTTCTACATTAAGGGATCAGAAGGCTTGGAATATGATATTCTGGAGGTCAAAGGAGTTAGGATCTACCCAGTAAAACTGAGTATAACACTTCATGGGAAAAAATGGATGTTCAATGAAATAGAGAATTTTCAAGCATTCTTGATGAAAAGACCAGAGTGGAATAGAAAATTTGACTTTCCAATACAAGAATCAAGAGAAACATGAAAAGGTAAACAGGAAAGAGAAATCATAAGGGACTTAAAGTTGATCTGTTTACATTCCTACATGGAAAGATGATATTTGTAACTCTTGAGACCTTTCTCAGTATTAGAGTAGATGAAGGTATGAATATAGATATACATGTAGATGCAGATAAAGATATAAAGACACAGGGGGGAACAGGGTGAGTTGAATATGAAGGGATGATATCTAAAAATATAATTAAGGGGTGAGAGAAGAATATACTGGGAGAAGGAAAAAGGGAGATAGAATGGGGTAAATTATCTCACATAAAAGAGGCAAGAAAAAGCTGTTGTGGAGAAGAGGAGGTGAGGTGAGAGAGAATGAGGGAATCTTACTCTCAATGGATTTGGCTTAAGGAGGGAATAACATAACACACCAAACTGGGTTTCTTACCATACAGGAAAATAAGGGGAACAGGATAAGAGGGAAGATGATAAAAGGGAGGGCAGACTGGAGAACAGGGCAGTAAGAAGCAAACACTTTTGAAATGGAACAGGGTCAAAGGAGAAAACAGAATAAACAGTGGGCAGAATAGGATGGAGGAAAATATAGTTAGTCTTTCACAACATGACTATTATGGAAGTGTTTTGCATGTATAACCTATATTGAATTGCTTGTCTTCTCAATGAGGGCGGGTAGGGTGGGAAGAAGGGAGAGAATTTGGAATTCAAAAGTTTTAAAAACAAATGTTAACTGTTTTTACATGCAATTGGGAAATAAAATGTACATGCAATGGGGTATAGAAATATATCTTGCCCTACAAGAAAGTGAGGGGGAAGGGAATGGGGGGGGTTGATAGGGAGAAGGGCAGACTGGGGGGAGGGGTAACTAGAACGCATGCCATCTTGGGGGAGGGGGAGGGGAGAGATAGGGAGAAATTTTGGAACTCAAAATCTTGTGGAAATGAATGTTGAAGACTAAGATAAATTAATAAAAATAAAGGATCCTTCAATTCGCACTTAACATTCAATAGGTATTTTGTCAGCTATAATCTATTGACAGCTAGGACATTTTCTTTCCTTCCTCAAGGAGTTCAGTGTACAGTTCCTAGTCTCTCCTCACCCTAGCTCCTTTCCTTATACTACAGGACTTCAACACACCTCAAACATTTTAACTTCTAATTCCTTAATTTATTCATTTCCTATTACCCACTCCTCCATTTCACCTTAACTATATACAGAGAATAATAATAACTTTGATCCTGTCATACTCTCTAAGTGTTCTACCTTCCATGTTCATCAACTTTGAACTTCCTTCATCTGAATAATCTTTTATCATTCTATTTTTTTTCTTCTGACTTATTACCCTTCTTTCTCACCATCACTCCTACACTGACTACATTGTCTTCCCTTCCCTATCTCTGCCTCTAGATGAACCAGTTCAACTCTACACTGTCCTCTAGGCTTCATTCTCTTGCCCCCTTGTCCAAGAACTGATCATGCCTTGTCAAGCCTCAAACCTGGATTTATTCCCACTGTCTTCTACTTCCACTGCCATTCACATGCTGCTAAATGAAGCTAGAGAAACAAACTTAAGTAACATAATCTCAACAGGGTTCTCACTATAGCAAGGCAATCTTTTTAACTCTCTCTTATCAATTCTCTAATCCATAGCAACTAAGTGCCTAAATCCTTTTCATCATTCAAGCCTCACATGACACCACCTCCTCCCCCCCACCTTTCAGCTGCGAACTTTACCTCATATATCACTGAAAAATTAGGACATCTGCTGAATGTTCCCTCTTCCCTCCTTCTTGTCAAAGCAAACTTGGCATCTGATCCCATTCCATCTTGTCTCTTTCTAACAGATTGACCACTTCTACAAAGTCATGCCTTCTCTAGCCTTAACAAACCTTGATACCACCGTCATTACTAGCCATGTTCACATATATCTCATCTCTTTCAAACTCTTTGAGAAAGCACTCTACTATTGGAATTTCTACTACCACTCTCAGCTTCTAGATTCAACATTCAACTCAAACTGCTCTCAATTATCAGTGATCTCTTAATTACCAAACCTACAGGCTTTTTCTCAGTCCTAGTTCATTTCAATTGTTCTGCAACCTTTGACACAACTGATCATCCTCTTCTCTTTGATACTCTCTTCTTTGTAGAGAAAGTCCCCTTTCCTTCTCTGATATAGTGGTCACCACGGCTGGTCTACCACCATAAGTCTCTCTCCACTCTTATTCCATCCTACCCTCTGCTGCCAAAGTTGATCTTCCTAAAGCACAGATTCAGCCATGTTACACTCCTCTTCCCCACACTAACTGAAGCTGCAGTAGCTCCCTATTACCTATGGAATCAAAATTAAACTTCTTCTTTGACATTTGAAGTCCCTCATCAATTGACCCCTTCCTAACCTTTCCAAGTCTTCTCACACTTTACTCCCAACTCTAATCACTCTACCCTGCTGTAGCAATAATCTCCTTGCATCTATGAACTCTGTGCATTTCCACTGGCCGTCCCCTATGCCTGGAGTTCTCTCCCTCCTCCCTCTGCCTCTTGGCTGCCTTCAAATCTGAGCTAAAATTCCTACTTCTGCAAAAAGCTTTTTCTGATCTCCCCTAATGTTAATGCCTTCCTTCTTAGACGGGATACTTTGAAGACTTCAAAATTACCAGAAGTTCATCAGGAATTAGGCATCTCTTTTTATATAGTTTGTAGGTCCATCCACATATTCACTAGAAAATAATAATTCTGAGCAAGTGCTCAAGTCATAATCTTTTTGGAGCTATAACATCCAATGACTGTTTGATTTTAATCCTCCTCATACTACTCTCCTTCCTTCTCTACTTCCAATAAACCCTGGGGAAAATATCCAGGGGAAAAGCACTTTTGGGGCATGTTTTACCTGAAAGTGAATTTTTCTACATTCTTAAGATGCCACTTTCTAGTGGAATTAAAGCCTGAATTGGGGTTCCTTATCTTTACTCCAACTGCCTTTGGATGTAATTTGTGCCACTGCTTCTTCTCATTTAATATTAATTTTCCTCTTAACAGCTCTTCTTCTTTATATATTCTAAAATTCATCTCCCAAATCCCTGAAAAATAGTCTAAGAAATGCAGAGGTCAACTAACTCAAAATCCAAGGTCATAACTAAAGTATGTGCTAGGGCTACAGGGCATACTATTTAATTATAGAAAGATATGGGGTTCTCTATTATATAATCATCATTTAGGGCAAAATATAAAAATTTAGCAATGTCCTAACTACTAGTAATTAGCATACTCAATGTTTTATGTACAAAATTACCAATATTTTATATCTGTACTCTGATTCAAACCTAAAGTGAATAGGAAAGCTCTTTACAATCCAAATATTAAGTTTCTCAGAGAATCTCTGTGTCAAAAAGATAACAAACATAAGGGAATTTCATATCAGGTTATGCTTTACATAAAAGCATGGGGTGATGTTATGCTAAACATAAGGCTAGAAGCTTGTTATTGAGACATACGTATATTTCCAGAAGGACAGATAAAACCACAAATGTAAAAACAAAAACATACTCCAAAGTTGAACAGAATTAGCCTTGAAATTATTAGTCACTTTTGATTATCCCCTCCACAACATCCTATTTCTGTGCCTCACAGGATCATGGTGACAATCTGGGGCTCTCTCCGAGGCATGTTTTACAAAACCATAAATTTTGGTAGATGAAAGAATCTACTGTCCAGGGCCCAAATCAGTAAAAAAAATGAAAAGCCTCATCACTAATAGCTTGGTCTCTTGATCATTAATTTTTTCAGTATGGTAAGTCCTAAAACAAAGAAAAATGTTAAAGCAGTTTTCAATCCTTCCACTTCCACAGTGGCCATGCTAAAATGTCAGAGAAGGAGGTAGAAGATGTAAAGAATCATTTAGAATGATCACAAAATCAATTTAATGGCAGGTACTAGAGTTAGAACTAAAGGGAATGTAAGATTCTCCTTGAAAAGCAAATAAAGGAATTGGTTACATCACACACCAAAAACTCAGTGGCAAAACATTATTTCATGGAACAAACAGCTCATTTTCAGGTGCTCATAAGTAGACACAAAACAACTGGCACTAAAATAACAGCAGTTTCTGTGCCAATGATTGCTGCACATGATCAAGAGTAGAAAAATCCACAGAAGCTGAAAATATGCTTCAAATCAAATCAATATACATTGGGATATGCAAGGACTTCAACATAAAGGGGAGCAAGGGCTAAAGGAACAAGCATTTATTAATCAGATACCATGTACCAAACTCTATGCTAAGTACTTTACAAATATTATCTCATTTAAACCTCACAAAAACCCAAGGAGGTGGCTATTATTATCCCCATTTTACAGTTGAGGAAATGGAGGCAAACCCTTAACTGACATGTTCAGTATTAAACACACCAAGTAAATATCTGAGGCTGGATTTGAAGTCAATTTTCCTGATTAGTCCCTAAAATTTAGGCAACCAGCATGAAAAACTAGAGATGCTAATGAAAAGAGGAAAATATGAAGTTAGAGACATCACTGTGACATCCTAAATAGTGGTCAGTTGAAACCCAAGTGCAGAATATGGCCCTAATCTGAAAGAACCACATGGGGGCGGGGGGGGGGGGGAGGGGGGTAAAAAAGTATACATCAAGAAGGTATAATCATGAGAGGAAATCCAAGAATTAGATGGGGGAGGTGGAAAGCTGCTAGGTAAAGATAAAAAGGGGGAGAAAAAGAAGTGATTTCATAATCAGAGGAGATTATAGAACACCTGGATAGAAAGAAAAATAAACAATTCAGGAAACAGATCATTAAGCATGGCACATAATCATGATATAGCAACGATTTGGGATTTCAATTATCTAGACATTTTCTGGAGCTCTCTCTCAGTTTAGTAAAAGCAGAGCAGCTAATAACTTCTTGACTTGAATTAATGATAATTTCATTGTTTGAAAGAAAGAGAAATCAACTGAAATCCTATTCTAAATCTGATAATAGGAAAACTTGTTGCTGAAGCAGAAACCCCTTCCTCCTAGAGTTTGTGACAGAAAAGAGGAACAAAAGGTAAACCCAGTATGACATACATAATAGACTTTTTAAAATAAATTTATTTATTTATTTTCTCATTTACATCATTCATTTCCACAAGATTTTGAGTTACAAATTTTCTCCCCATCTTTCCCCTACCCAACATCTCAAAACAGCCATCCCACTGTATAACCCCTCCCCCAATCTGCTCTCTCCTATGTCCTCCCCCTCGCCCCTCTGACTTTTCCAGTAGGGCAGGATGGATCTCCCTACCACAGTGACTGTGTATCTTAATTCCCAGTTCAATGTAGTTAATAATAATAATAATGATAATGATATACATACACACACCCACGCATATATTTTTAACATTTGATTACAGAACTTTAAATTCTAGATTCTTTCCCTTCCCCCCCCCCAAGGACAAGCAATTAAATACAGAATGTATATGTGTAATTACGCAGAACCTCTCCACAGTGGGCATATTGTGAGGGACTGATTATATGTCCCTCCTTTCTATCTCGCCCG
>CM053582.1:459749653-459816056 GCA_028627135.1 Pseudochirops cupreus | reverse complement strand
CTGACTTTAGTGGGAAGTATCTTTGTGTGCGTTTTGGAGTTCCAGGATTGGTTTAGAGTCCTATTTTATGGGTATTTTGGGGTGGCTATGTGAGAGCTGCGATATGTTGCTGCCTCTACGCCGCCATCTTGGCTCCGCCCCCGTGTTTATTCTTTTTTAAAAAAGGACAAGCAATTGGAATCAGAAACCAAAGATTCACATTAAGTCTCTTTTTTCCTGTTCTTTGCAAGGGAAAATCCTCAAATTATTTAGTAAGTACAGGAAAAAACAAAAAAAATCTTTTTTTTTTAAAAAGATTAATTTGGTAAGATCAACTGAACAAACCAAAAATATATCAATGAATATTTTAGATGCTATTTTTATGGAGGGAAAGACACCAAAAGAACAAGTGGAAAATTACAAATGACAATATTACTCCAAATAGGTTGCTTCAAACTCCTGCTTTATTGTTTTTAAACAAAATAACATCTAACATTTTTATATAGTGCTTTAAGGTTTACAAATAACTTCGTATTTTATCTCATTTGAGAGTCATGATAACCCAGTGAAGTTTATCATGCTCATTCTACAAATGAGCACACTGAGGCCAACAGAGATGAAGTGACTTACCTAGGACATAATGTCTGAAGCAAGATTCAAAACTAGTAACCCTAAGTATCACTATGAACCTTTTTATGACAATGAAATACAAAGGTATGAAGGGTATCCTTGTTAGAAATAAGGAACAGAAAGACTTTTGAAAACAATTCTCTTGAGAAAATGGAACTTTTTGAAATGTTTTATTCATTCTAGATTTCAATCCTATCCACAAGGGTCTCTCTTCCCCAATGTAGAAAGTGATATTTCCCCATCTGAACATAAGTCCTAATCATTCCATCTCTCCCCATGTTTTGCCCTTCCTGCACCTATTCTTAAGACTTCCATTCCCTCCAATCATCCATACTTTCTCAGGACATTCCTTGACTTGATCTTCCTCCCTCTCCAACTTCAACCGAGTGAGTAGGCCATTCAAACACTATACAACCCTCTACTCTTAAATCCCCTATCCCAGTTCTAGGCCACCTCACCCCATACCCAGCCTTGTCAGCAGCTTAGCCAAGTGTTAACCCTGGATTACTCCTTCCACCCCATGTTCTCCTCTCCTATTTACCCAACACTGAACGAAAGGAGAGGGAATCTTACAGCCTTGATGGCTGGGTACATTAAAAATTCATCTTACCCAACCTCCTCTGGACTCTCACTGAAGCAACGCAGTCCTTTTATTACTATTATCTATGTCACTCCCCACAGAAGCTATTTCAAATTTTCTGTCTTCCTCTTCAAATCCACCTCCCCCACAAAAAAATACATCTCTATCTCCCTCCTTTCTCCCAGTTGCTTCCTACATTATTGAAAACACTGAGGTCAATCAATGTGAGCTCCCTCTTCTTCCATTCTCACCTCCAAATCCCTTGACATCATTGCTTAGTGTCTTCTTTTCCCTAATCTCTGACAAAGATGTAGCCCTTTTCCTTGCCAAGGTCATTCTGCTACCTGTGCACTCAATCCAATCCCCTATTTTCCCCAAAAGACTGCAATCCTCAAGCACCTCCTCTTTCTGAAATCTTCAACCTCTATCAACCTGTTTCGTCCTTACTGCTTTCAAACATGCCCAAATCTTTCCATTCTAAAAAAACACAACCCTTCATTAGATCCTATCACTTCTCCCACAAGTTATTGTCTGTCTGAGAACTATGGCTCTACTCTCTTAGAAAAAGTTGTCTATACTTGCTGGAGGCTGCCTCCACTTCTCAACCCTTTGCAATCTGGTTTCAAACCTCATCACTCAACTGAAACTCCTCTCTCTAAAGTTACCAATGAGCTCAAGTTGCCTAATCAGGTGGTCTTTTCAAGTCCTAATTCTTCTGCAACTGACACAGCTGACTGACACCCTCTCCTCTTGGATATTCTTTTCTTCTCTAGGTTTTTCTAACACTCTTCCTCTCACAGTTTGTTTCCTCTCTGACTGAATTTAAACCTTCCCCAGCTCTTCCAAATTCCTCAGATTTGTTTATTCTTATAGCACAATAATTAACATTCCATTACAATCACATACCACAATTTGTTTAACCACTTACAATAACGTACCTATTTTCTTTCTAGTTCTTTGCCATCATGAAAAGTGCTACTACAAATATTTGGGTATGTATGGGATCTTTGTTTCTATCTGTGACTTCTTTGGGTTAGATGCCTATCCCTGGGATCCTTAAGTCAAAGAATATAAGAATTTTTGTTTCATGTAATCCAAACTGTTTTCCCAGAATAACTGGACCAATTTATAGCTACACTAACAGCATTAAATTTTCTACTGAGAACCTGTTTACAAGAAGTGGCTCAAGGGACATTATGGAGGAATTGAATGACTGGAAAAGATGACAGGGCAGTGTATAACAATTGCAAAAGTGACGAATAACAAACAAATAGCTTGAATATTAAACTGGTGCCCTTAAAATGTATTAAGACCTAAAGGAAGGCTTCTAGCAACTTGGGTGGGTCCTCTTTGGAGAACCTAGGGGAGAATGTGGACAGGAATACATGACAAGGATGAGAAGGCATGAATGGCACTGGTGAGACACAGATGACTCACTGAAGTGAAAGGGTGGGTTCATCAGAAAGAACACTGATTTGGAGTCAGAAGCCTTGGGTTTCAATCCCACCTCTGTTATTTACCTAATGTGTGACCTAAAACAAACCACTTCACCTAGCTGGGTCACAGCTTCCTCATCTCTGAAATGAAGGGGGTGGATGAAATGATACAGGTCTCCTCCCAGTTCTTAATCTAGGATCCTAGGAACTGATTGAATTATCTAGACAGTCTACACCCTATTGGGCTGTAAAAAATTAAGCTGACTGAATATTGTGATTACTTATCCTTGACAAAAATTTTACTTAATAACTTCAGTCCAAGAATGTAACAATACAAACTCCATTATATACACTGATACGGATGTTTCAGTACATAAAAGGCATATGCCAAAAGTTTAAAGGTTTATTTCCTTAATCAAGCTGACAGCATAAGATCACAAGCACCCTGGATACATCTTTATTTAATGCTTCCTGGATAATGGGTAACTACAAGGGAATCCCAGGTGTGCTACAACAATTTGTAATCTTATTCTTGAAGTCCCAAGCTTCAGCAACATCAAGAGGTGAAGATGATAAATGGGAAGTCAGTTTTCCTATCCAATCTACTTCTGCCCTGAGGGCAGAGTCTACGATTTTTTTTTTTTTTTCCTCTGAATCTCCAGCCAGCACATAGTAAGTACTTAATAAATGTTTGTTGACTGACTCTTAGTCAGTTTGGATTCTCTAGGGAGCTAAGCACCTGACTTCCAAACATGTCAATTACATGTCAATTACAAAATGCTACCCTCTGCTTAGTCAATTACGAACCTGCTTATAGGAGATCTTTAAAATAAAAAGCAACTGCTAGCTGACTTGAAAGCAAAGCCAAAGAAAGGATTTAAATGACAGATTCTAGTCAGTTTAGCAAATTACTATATGCCACCAGGACAGCAATTTCAACTCAAAAGCCAAAAGGTAATTTAAGAATTTCTTCAGGCACATAATCAAAGCTGTGCTTTTTTAGTGGACATTTTATGTTAAAAATTGCACATGTCTATAATCTAAGGACCGAGTGTTGATATTATGTAGCTGCTAAGGGGTCCCAAAGTTTCACCACTTGTTAGTTGTATGAACTCAGGAAAGTCTCTATCTCTAAGCTTCCTTTCCTTCAACTATGACAAAGATTGTTCTAAGTGCTTTGGAAATAGCTATTTGCATACCTAATGCTCAGCATGGTACCTGGCACAGAGTAAGTGCCCAATAAATGACTGTTGACTATTTAAATAAATAATAATAATATTAATAAAACAGTTTCAGAGACAGCATGATAGATAAAAGGCCAGTCTTTGAATCAACAAGACTTGGGTTCAAGTCCTACCTCTGATATACCGAGACATACAGCAAGTTATTTAACCATTCAGTGTCCCAGACAATTCTATCACAGACCAGGTACTGCAGATGAGTTATCAGTCTATATTGGTGAAGAGAGTTTCCACACTTGGGAGTTCCATACTCGGATAAAAACAGACCTGGATCAAAACTTATACATAATTTCATCACCTCCTCTGTGTTACCCTTCCCTTTCTGAACCAACAATTCTGACCAGAGAATGAAAGCAACGCTAATGGCTTTATAAGGTTAAATGCAATACTCCAAAAAAACTAAATGCAGAAATACAAGAGTTAATTTTAAAAAAGAAAAAGAGGTGAGATGTAATTACCTCCCACCTCAATTTGCTCTCTCTACCCCAGGAACATTCTCTACATAGAATTATACAGGGGATTAAAAAAAATATCACCAGAATTTGGAAATTAATGAGTCTGAGGGTGACAGGGAAAAATTTAAGATCCTTCAGCCTGCAGGTCTTCAGTCTCAAAGCCAAAGAAGTAGAGGAAAGTAAGATGGGAAGTCTGCATAGATGATTTACACCTAACCATGTTTCTCAACCTTCCCACCTTACTGGCAACAGAAGGCAATGCAAACCCATATACAAGTGAACTGGGGATAAATTCAAGCCAAGGTCAAATCGTATACAAGGTGTCCCAAAAGTCTTAGTGTGGTTTTAAGTAAATTAAAATTTTAAATAAATTAAAACTGCACTAAGATTTTTGGGATACCCTGTATTCATGGCCATCCAAGTTCCATTTCTTAAGAACAAAGCATCCCTTCATTTCTCTGGGACAAAGAAAGGAACTAAGAACAAGAACAGATAAAAACAGCTAAACGATATAAAACAATTTAATGGGGGGATGGGGGAACAGAAGAGGCTGCCATAAAAGTCAAATCTTTTTTGCTTAAAAAAATATGGAAATATGTATATAACAAGGATTTCCAATTCAAAGCAGATGGCTCATTTAATTCAAATTACACATATTTGAATTTTGTAATACTGAACAGCAATCCTTTGGCAAATTACAATTAAAATTTTTACTCATAAGGTCTCCATTACACGTTCTTTATTTCCCTGTTGTCCACACTCTGGAAAACACTGTAAAAGTCTCTAGACCTAGGAGGAATTTTTTTTTTTCAAATAAGCCATCAGTTCAGAAATCACATATACAATGGCAGGTCTTCCACAAAGGGAGTTTCCTGCATCCACAAGATGAAATCACAGATCCAGATTAAAAAAAATTATCTGCATTATGAAAAAATTACACTTTATATTTCCCCTAATCACAAATCTGCCCCTAACTTCTGTGACAGTTGAGGAAACTCACTTTACAGCCCAGGAGTGAAAGGTAATAAGCCCTGTGAGGGCAGGAATGTTTTTTTGCTTTTGTACTCTGTCTAGCACATAAAAGCTTAACAAATAAATTTAACTGAAAAACAACGAAATGTCACCAAGATTGAGGCAAATTTCAGGACAAAAAAGCAAATTTTGATTCCTCTTGAAACTTCAAAATGGAACACCAAGAGTTTGAAAATTATACTTTCTGACACTTACAGCTCACTTAATCTGTTGAATTGAACTGAAAATGAAAGCCAGGATACAATGATCTTGTCAGGGAGAACTACTGAAAAGAACTTCTATATTTTCTTTTCTTCCACTCCTTGGTCTAAGTCACACAGATGACCTCTACTTCAAAAATCAACTGCAACCACAAGTAGTTCGCTCCCAAAAATCTCAACCCAGATAACAGTGACCCAAACTTCTCAAGTTCCTATAGGGCTCCAAATCCCCTTTACACCAATATGATAAAGGATGTCAAAGGCTTGAAGATTTGTTAACTGTTGTCCTATAGCCAACATGCTAAGTTTCCCATTTGGGTAGGTGCACTCAACCATAACTAAACTATGTCAAAAGAAACCTTTTAAAACAATAATGTGGGCTGGCATCATCCTCATGCTAGTGCTACCAACCAGGACAGACCCAATGACACAATTGGGAAATTAACTAGAGAGAAAAGCAATCTTCCTTCTGCTTTTTACTCTCAAATGCTCCTCCCCCCAGAGCTCTGAAATGCACATTCATTTTATATACATACACAGAGATATAACATATGCATTGCATGTATGTGCACGTGCATGCATGCTCACACATACACAAATAACTCTCAACAGGAACCAAAAAGTCAAAGCCTAACCCCACGGTTTTTAAGTAAGTCCAATTTCCTCCTTTGTAGCTCTTGACACACGCTGGCTGGCAGCCGTCTGGATTTTTTCTGCCTTGTTTCTGCACCAGAAGGCTCCGCACTGCAGGTCAGGAGATGATAAGGAAATGAACAGTGTAATTTCTAAGGCCTCTGAACAGGCCCTGTCAGCAGCTCTGGAGGTAGGTTACTCAAGCATGGCTTGAAGAGTGAAAACCACAGAGAAGAGGACTCAGAGAGCCAGCAGTAGCAAGAACTCAGCTGTGTACATAACCACCACCTCCAGTCTAAAAACCCAGGCCCTGAGAGTTTTGTTAGCAGAAGCCCTTATACCCCAAATGGCAAGCACACAAGTTCGCGCCAGGGAAGATGGATTAAAGGTCTGTGCTTAGGGTTTTCCCATGCATTCATGTGTGGAAGCAAAAACACTTATTGCTCTTCCAAACTTCATTAGACAGCAAATGCTGGCAACCCCAGAGCAACAACGAGTCCAAAAGCACCAACACTCCAGCAACAATGGCCAAAAAGGAAACCTAGTTCACATGGTAACTGTAACCCAGCAAGCATTTGAAATGTTCTGTGGAGCCATTTTATAGTCTTAATTTTTATTCTCTTGGGCTATTCATAACCCCAAAAGACCAGATAACTCACAGGCAGAAGATTTTTCAATGCAGACTTGGAAATTTTTCCATGTCCAGCGCTTTAAGTTGAAGGCAATGAGCTTATTCTTGTTTAACAGTTATTATGAATCTTATTAACAGACGCATGAATGCACTGATTCAAATACACTTCTACTCAAACCTGGTGTTTTCCCTCCAACCTAACTACAGAGTAAATACATAATATGACATTTATAAGGCCAACAGCAAAATTGGGGGGGATGGGAGGGAAGACAACATACTCCCAATCTAGATTATACCGGTGTGACATATAAAATGAAAGAAGGAAGGAAACAAGCACTTATTAGTAACAAAGCTAACTGCTAGGGATACAAATAGAAACCAAAAGAAAATTCATCTCTGTCCTCAAGGAGCTTATATTCCAGCGGGGGAAGGAAAACACACAAATGGGAGGTAAAGACACAGAGACAGGGCCTAGAGAGGAAGACAGACAGACAGCTTGGGCCCCTCCAAAAAACAGGCTTCAGGAAGAACTCACCGATTAGAGAAAGGGGGGCTGGCCTTACAGCAGGATGTTGCCAGGCCAGGAGGCCCCAGGGTCTGAGGAAAGTTCCAGAAAGAGACAGCATGGTTTTAAAATCCAGAAACTAGAACTGAGAGGTGAAAGGCTGACCTCTGAGCCAATAAACCCAGGGATTAAAACATGCCTCTGACATAAACTGTTTGTGGGACCCTGGACAAATCACTTAACATCTCAGTACCCCCAGAGGGAAGGGAAGAGTGGGGGCAGGGTGTGAGGGAGGAAGAAAGGAGAGTGAGAAATCTGCATTATGAAAGGATTCCACCAAGCAATCTCTCTCTAAAACAGTCTGAGGATAAATAAGTACCCAGTATACATTAAGACATTAACTACTAGTGTTGAAATAATCACTAAAACTCCAAGACTTCTTCCTTGTTTACTGCCAAATGGCTAAATCAAGGAGGAGAAGAGAATATAGTTGTTTGCCCAATAATGGTCCTGACAGGTTGGGCAGTTTTAGAACCCAGTAGAATATTGGAAGGAATAGGCCAAGAGTAAGTAGTTTGGCTTTCCATATGTAAATGTGATGCATTACAAAGCCAGATGCAAAGGGTTGTTCCGTGAAAACAATCTCCCTCAGACCAAAAAGGCTTTCAACTCAAAACTGTCCAGTTGACTTGAATGGATTCACAGGAAGTAAAAAAAACTGGCTGAAATATCTTTGGGATAGGAATAAGGCCTGGGCCTGTGATTTCATTAACATCAAGAACTCCTATTGAGGAAATGTTCTCTACCAAGGCAAGTCTGCATCTTCTTTGTTAATTTATAGTCTTAAAAAGCTGCCTAGAGCACAATTAAGTGATTTATTCAGGGACAGAGTCAAGAAAAACTTATTAAATGTCTACTAAGAGGCAGGTACAGTGCTAAGCACTAGGTATACAAAGAAATGCTTTTGAAAAGACAGTTTCCATCCTCAAAGAGCTCATATTCTAATGGGGGAAACACATTAACAAGTACATATGAGATAATTAACAGAGAGAAGGCACTAGAATTAAGGGGAATAGAGAGAGGCTTCCTGAAGAAGGTGGAATTTTAGTGGACTTTAGGAAAGTCAAAAAGTAGAAAGGAGGAAGGAAAGCAATCCAAGCATGGGGGGGGACAGCCTGTGAAAATGCCAAGAGGTGGAGTGTTTTGTGCAAGGAACAGCAAGGAAGCCAGCATCACTGAACCCCAGAGTGAGATGAGGGGAAGATAAAGGGTACAACACTGGAAAAGTGAGTGAGGAAGGCCAGGTTATGAAAGACTTTAAACACAAAGCAGAGGATTTTATATTTGATCCTGAGGTAATAGTGAACCACCAGAGCTAATTCAATAGTGAGGTGATACAGTGAGATCAGTATTTTAGGAAGATCACTTTGGCAACTGAATGAGGAGAGATTTAAGACAGGAAGACCAACCAGCAGGTTATTACAACACTCTGGGCATAAGGTGATGAGGGTCTGCAGTGTCAAGAGAGAAGAGGGCATATGTGAGAGATGTTACAAAGATAAATTAGGCCTTCACCACACAATGGATATGGGGTTTGAGGCAAAGAAAAGAGTCAAGAATGACACTTAGCATGGGTGACTAGGAGGATGGTAGGGTCCTCACCAAAATAGTTAGAAAAAGGAGAGAGTTTGGAGGGAAAGAAATGAGTTGTTTAATTTATGTTGAGTTTAAGGTGTCTACCGGGACGTCTAGTTTGAAATGTTCAATGGGCAACTGGAGATGGCAATCGAGAGGTGAGCAGAGAGGTTAGGGCTTAAAAACTAGATGGAAGAATCATCAGCATAAAGACGATAACAATCTAAGAGAGATGATAAGGTCACTCAAGTGAGATAATATAAAGAAGAAAGCAAAGGACAGAGATATACAGATCAGAAGCAGAATCTGAACTCAGGTCTTTCCCAATTTAAAGCAAACTTTCTATACACTAAGACATTTTATCCCTTAACACTTTCTATGCCATTGGACTGTTTAACTCCTTGAGAGCTTGCTTTTTTTGCCTTTCTTTGTGTCCCTAGCACTCAGTATGAAGTTCCTAGCATGTAGCAGTTGCTTAATAAACACCTGTTGACTAAGACATAATATCTCTCTCTCTTTGGCATCATGGGATATCTCGGTACACTTAATTTCCTTTATAAAAATAATTTTTAACTCTTGCTTATCTCTTCCAAGAATGCTAGTTGAGTACAAGCCCTGTGCTTTTCTCTGAGGGCTTCCTTGCAGACATTTTGGAGCCATCTTTTCTACTGAGTTTGTTTCTTGAGTATCCCCACCATCTATAATAGCTCTTTACGATGGGATTCCTTTTGTGTTTGCTCCATTTCTTCCAGCCTACTTCCTGACCTAGGATGTGATATTAGGGCTGGAATTTGCCACTGCTCTGGAGGAAGGTCTGGGCTGGTCCTGCTGCTTTCTTGGGATATTGAATGTTGTGTTATTACAGGATTTCAGGGACACGCTGAGGACCTGGCAAGCTTTCAATGCTCTCTAAATGGTTTGATCCAGGACAAAGTCTGATTACTGTTCCCCGGTCTGACTGCAAGTTCCTGACTTGGGTTTGGGTCTGTCTGAGCAACAGGAGAATGCTGCCAGACTCAGCCCCAAACAGCCAGCTGGAAAGCTCTGTTGGTGGAATGACAGAATTGTTGGCTTCTCCTTTGGTCTGGAATCCCTGCTCTGGTTATTCCTCTACAGGCTGAGTTAGATACTGGAACTGAAAAGACACTCTGCTTCTAGGGTCTGAGCCACACTGCTGCTTCTTGCTTCGGAACTTTCCCCTTTCTTGACAGATGGTCCAGGACTCTTGACCTCAAAAGGCCAGTCCTAGGCACTAGATCCTCCCTCAGTCCCCTCTGGATCTGTGATGTAGAACTGGATAACTGACAAAACTGAGAGTTGGCTCTTGGTTCTGTTGCTATCTAGTGCTAGTGCTGTCCCAGTATGAGTTTGGGTAGTGCTAGGTCTAAAGCTGTCCCAGCATGGGTTTGGGAGCTCTTCTTGCCTCAGTGTACAATGCATACTCCACTGCAATGCTTCAAGGGCAGCATGCCATTGGTCTGTCCCTGTCCCCAGTGTCCATGGACCTCTCTACCTCCCTATTCCAACCTGGGCTAGACAAAAAACTTGAGTCACTGTTACTTTCTCTAGATTTCCCCCATCAGAATTCAGTCTAGGGCATTTCCTAGATGTTTGGAGGAGGTTTTGGGGAGAATGAGTTCCCCATACTACTTCCTATTACTCTACCTTTTTGCCTCTGCCTCAAGCCATACATTTCTAAGAAAACCCTTAAACAGAGAACACTGAAAGATCTCATTAGCATAGTTAAAAATGTAAAAACAATCCCCAAGGCACAGGATAGTAGAGAAAAACCAGTGGATTCATTCAAATTTTCATTAAACATTTATTTAAAAACTGTGGCTAGTGCTAATGAAGGTTCCAAATACATTCCTTCTACAGAGAAATATATAATCGTGGGATCTGTTTACATATTGTCTATGGCTGCTTTTCCACCACAACAGCACAGCTGAGTAGGTGCAACAAAAACCTTATGTAGTCCTCTCCCGACTTTACAGGGCTGCTCAGCATACCACAAACGGCAGTAATGTTGTTCTAATGTTATAACTCCATAGCATTTTGTGTGCCATGTGTGTTGATCACTGTACCATGACTTTTCTTTTTTAATCATAAGCACATATCCAAGAAAAGTGGACTTTGAACGTTGTGCTTTTAAGGAACAGCATATGGGTAATTTTGTCATCAAGCTGGATGGCTTGTGAAAGCCATTGTGAAAGGACACTATAACAGACCTAAAAGAATCTAATTTTTGTCTTGCTGCTGGACTCTTGATGACTCTGGAGGAGAAAATTAGGATGATTACTTTGTAAGGCACAATTTATCACCCTCAGAATGTCCTCGTCAAGAATGAAGGAAGTACAATATTCCAATGACACTAACAGGCTAAGTGGTCATCAAAATATTCCCAATTCAAAGGAAAGCAATAGGTCAGAAATATTAGAAAATGGAGTATCTCCTCATAACAGACCTTCTTGACAAAAACAGAAAACGAGACTGCAACCAAAGTAAGCTTCTGGGTGTCTTGTTGGCCAAGTAAGGAAAGTCATTTATAGATGATGACTTAATTAAACTGTGTTTGATTGTAGTAGCCAAATAAACATGTCCAGAGAAAATTAACTTGTTTAAAAATATCAGCCTTTTCAATAGAGTAGAGAAATCTATCTTGCCCTACAAGAAAATAAGAAGGAAAGAGATGGGGGGGATGATAGAAGGGAGGACAGACTAGAGGAAGGGGTAATCAGAATATGCCATCTTGGGGTGGGGAGAAGGGGAGAGATGGAGAGGAAATTTGGAACTCAAAATCTTGTGGCAATGAATGTCGAAAACTAAAAATAAATAAATAAATTTTTTAAAAAAAGAATATTAGCCTCTTGGTTCATATGCTTATAGACTGATATCAGTGTCTGGCTGTACCTATCTACATAAAAAGACATTTTCAAAGATAAAATATGTAAAATACCATTACAGATCAGCATTAACAGATGGAAAAAGAAAGTCATTCTTCTCATTAGTATACCACATTACAATAAGTCATACAATTGTTAACTGGATTTCAAATTTTGTCAACAAACATTCTGTGGAAATTTGTTTCTTCTCTTGTTACATAAGGTACATCTACATATTATACTCAATTTTACCTCTTGGCCACAGAAAGCCTAAAATATTTACCATCTGGCCCTTTACAGAAAAGGTCTGCAAACTGCTGGGCTACCAGACACAAGGCTGAACCCTCTTGGGCAACCTTAAGGCAGTAAAATAGGAGGCCTGAGCCAAGAAACATAAGCCAAGGGAAACAGGACAGAAGTGAAAAGAAGAGCTCAAAAACGGCACAAAAAAGATACAGAAACAGAAGTGGAATTTTCAGAAGGCTGAAAAGCAGAAACAAGCCAAAAGGGGTAGATGAATGCTTTCTCCATTAATCTGTATTCTAAATTTCCAAGTCCTTTACTCAACAGACTGTTGGCTACTTTATATGATTTGAGGAAAAGGTAACTCTTCCCAAAGCCTCTCAGCACCTGGTCCTGACACATCTAGCACACATAGATCACTGCTGTCTATGCTTTGTAAACTTTTTTTTTTGGCCTGTCAGAACAGCAGCAGAAGCACAAGGAAAGGATAGTGAGGCATAGTCCCCTGCTCCCATAAAACAACCTATCAATCAAAGCCAAGTCAAATGAACAGGAAAGAATCTGAAGGTCTCTCTTATTCCCTTCCCCTACACCTTCTCAGTTGGCAATGTTTTTAAAACAACCGTACTCACTAACAATTCAAGCCGGCAAGCAGTGGCTGCTAGAAATCACACTTGATCATTCTTATTATCCAGGGAAGAGGGGAGTTACATATTGTAACATATTGTAAGAGGGGAGCACATGAATACATGTGCATGCATGCGTACAGATATATACACATACACGCATACACATACAAGTAACTTTTTTAATCAACATTTTCTAAAAGAAGCTTAGCCCAATGGCATATAGAAAAATGCTCTTGCTCACTGACCAAGGTATAAGTATGGACACCTTGAGGAGGGCTGGGGGTAGAGGTATTAGTAGTGGGGGAGGGGGGGGGGAAATGTAGTCTGAACATTGCCTCAGCAGTTAAAGGTGTAGATCAGGCACTTCTACCCCAGAATCTCTTTACTGTCTCTCAAAGCAAAAAAAAAAACAACATTAGTGACTAGTCGTGGTGCACGCCTATAATCCCAGCTACCAGGAAGGCTGAGAGTGTTCCATCTCTTGAGTTCTGGAATTTCTGAGATGCAGTGGGCTATGCTGATAAGCATTAACCTGGGAAGAGTGTTACCACCAGTATGCCTAAGCAGTCCAAGTCAGTGCTTCAGAGCCAATCAGTAGTAGAATCAGGCCCATGTGTAGCCCCTAAACTCCCAGCCTGGGGGAAAAGGAGGGAGAAATCCAATTTCAGAATTTAAAATAATAATAATAATAACCTAGCTACCTAGATACTACCCAGCCTAGCAAATCATATTGACATATGAATTTTTCCTGTTTATTACTTAAATGAAAAGATCCTGGTCCACAGGATTTTCAAAAAGAAACTAAGCTTTAGGGACTCTGATAAATTATCCCCCTAGACGGGCTGCCCAAGTATACAAAAAATAGCCCTGGCTCCCAAACGGACATTCTTATCGGGAAGAGCTCGGGGGATGGCGTGAGGAAGGAAATTTCAAAGAGACTCTCAAATTTTTTCCAGTAAGCTATCTCACCAACTGAAAAAAAAAAGTGTCTCTTATGTGCACAGCACTGTGCCAGCTCTTGTGTCATATGGAAGTAGCTCTCTACTAGCTACTTCTTGGCTTTTCTTTCATGTATTCCTCAACTTCTGACTGTGTTCCAGCTCTGCTTTTCTTCTCCTGTCCCAGAAATGCTCTCGCTCCTTGTACTTTTGTGTTTATCTCCATAGCAACTTCTTCATATTTATTTAAATAATTGTTTATCTAAAAGCCAGAGAAGCATGCGAAAAGCCACCTCCAACTGTAGACACTCGGTCTGAATTGAGGAAGAGGTCACTTGCTCATCACGGTGGTGCCAGACTGCAGCTAACTATGAGCCTCCAAAGCTCCCTCTCACAATTGCAGCCTTCTTCCCGACACTGAAATCTAGCTGCTCTGTGTCCCATTCCCCTGACCTGGCCCTTCCCCAAACCCTCACCTTAACTCTGTTCTCACAGGCTCACTGAAAGGCAAGGCACTTTCAATACTGGCTGTATTAGCGAAAACTAAATCTCTCTGGCACCAAGGAATGTCATTAGCTGCACATACAGCTGCTCTCAACCCCACTCCCTGGACAGCAGCCACCTGGCCAGTTTCAACGTATTTATGGGTTACATTGGCCTCCTGATTGGAGCCCTTCACACACGGACCTCAGACCAACTCTAGAACTAAGCAAGTACCACAAAGGTGCTCATTAGAAATGCTTTGTCAGCAAAGTGATCCAAGCCGAAAGGAAGATGGAGGCCCTTTTCAGGACTGGGAGAACTGGTCTCTGCAACTCTTCCAGAAGTAATTTAGAACATGTGGGGCAAGAGTTTCCTGATTAACAAGATCACAGTAGGAGTATAGCCAGCTACACAGAACAGGCAAGTGAGTCTGGGACAGAAATAAGCACTTCCTCCACTTCTGGGACATTCTAACACAACAGAAACCATGGGCCTCTAGAGAAAAGGGTAAAACACAAGTGTACAGCAGGACAAATAATGCTAGTACTCAGGCTGGAAAAGAATGAGGTGTACTGAAGTATCTGCATAGCACAAACCCACCTTGACCACAGCAGATGCCACTGAAAAGGATCATTACTGAGAGAAATTCATACTCCTACTATCAGAGAAGCTCAAATATTGACAAATTCTATTGGTCTGGGCCTCTAGCAAAAGAAGGGTAGTGCCCACTGGACTCCAGGTAATAAAGGGGCACCAACCACCATGACATAACACATCCAACATCTATTTATTAAACACGTGGAAATAAGCATTGCCTCCTGAAGCTGATATAACCACAGAGAAACTGATTTACACTGCATCTGCTAGGATCTGCTAAAAGCACAAGGTAAACAGGGCACAGAACAGAGAAATAAGAATCAATGGCACAGTTCCCACACCCAAACTTTTTTTTTTGGCAGTGAACCGTGAGGTACAGGAGCAGCCTGACCCCCAAACTCAGATGTCCTCTTTGTGAACTGGGTGCTTCCTCCCAGATAAGAGGATTAACTCATCTCCCCAGGACTATAGGCTCATCTCCCAAGCCCACCTGGAAGTAAAAGAAACACTCCTTTGGAAGTTATTAAGTAATGAGGAAGCTTTCACTGCCAAGGGAAAAAGGTATCCAGAGTGGGAAACATCTGGCCAGGAACCAAATTCTTTCAGTGCACAAAAAAAAAGCTCTCTGAGGCACTAATATTATTATTACCATCAGCAGGTTCTCCCAAAACCTTACCCCATCATAGCACATTCATCTGTCTGTTATCACTAGCCTATTGCCTATCATCAGTCCGTTATCACCATAGTGATATTTTCTGTCCTTTCAGGTCCCCATCCCCAAACTTCTTTCTGCATTTTGTCAGAAAGAAAACCCATACCCTAGTTCCCACAAAACTTTTGACCTTGCTAGAAATCCACATTTTCAATCTACACATACACCTAATCCAGTTCAATTCCCACTCTGGCCCTTTCCTACAGCTTAAATGACAGAAAAAATTGGATCTCATTGAAGGTTTGATACCCCTAAGGCTTGGTTCCAGAACATAAAAGAATGTTCTCAAATTCATCCCAAAGAAATTATATCCTTGAAAGTAACTGGGTCCAAGAAGAGAAACTTTGTTCCCAAAATGCTCATGCTATCTAAAGAACCCACAGAGAATCCCACAACTTGGAACAAAATCACATCATCACTCCCAGCTGCTTTGACCATTCAGTGGCCATTAACCATGAACAAATAAATGGACCTCTCAGAGAGTACACACAGCTTCTGGCAGTTAGTATAATGCAAGCCACCACATGTGGACAATTCTTACCTTTTCAGACTTGACTTTCTTCATTGGACGGCACTCGCTTTCCCCTTCCTCTGGCTCCTGCTTAACTCCCAAAGGGTTAAGTGCAGTCCCAGGCTCAATGGCTATACTCCCAAGTGGTTCTGCAGTTCCAGTGTCCACCCCTGCACTTCCATCATACTGGCTGCCCCGTCCTCCCAGGGCAAGAGGCTGAAGAACCCCAGAATCCTTCTCTGAACAAGTCCCCATTCCCTCATTCCTCTCCTTCTTGCTTTTCGATGAGTTACTCTCCTTCTCCTTCTTAGAGCTTGCCACGTTTCTGGATGCCTTAGCAGCCTTCTCTGAACCCTTGGGGGCCATAGCAGTTACCAGGCTTCCTGAATTAGCACTGTCCCCTGTACGTCCCTGAGCTTCTTTCTTACCAGATGCCCCTTCACTTGCTGTGAACAAGGAAGCCCCTGGGGTAGGCTTTCCACTGTCCTTGCCACTCTTACTCCTTTTGGATTTTGATTTGCCTTCCTTCCCTTGTGGTCCTGGCACTGGGGTCACAAACTTGATGTTGTCTGGCAGTGTGGCCACAGCATTGGGGGCTGGTAGCCCCACCTCTTTCGAGCCTGACATCTCCAGTTTCTGCTGGTCCTTCTCCAGGTCAGCGTCCAGGTCAATGATGAGATTCCCTACTCCAATGTCCCATTCATCCCCACTGTCATACGTTTCAACTGGGTTTGCATCTACTCCTTTCCCTCCGGAGGCTCCACTGCTCAAGGACATCTTAGAGTCAACGTCCCACCTCGAGATTCAAGCCTCTTCCTTACCCCCAGCTTTCAGAGTTTCAGCTGTAGCTATTTTCTCAGACCTGTAACAATCTTCAGCATATGCCCAGTGGACAACATCATTGCTAGAATGGAGAAAAAAAAAGCTGTTTTAAAAAACAATTGAAACCTGATGCAAGTCTTCACGTGGAAAGGACCCTTCCTAAGGGGGGTATTTTAGATACGAAGACAGACAAGACAAACAGATATGATTCAACTAATACTATCAGCCCTGGGCAAAATCAACATCCATACTCCCTCCCCAGGGAGGGTACAGCATTTTCAACTGCTTAATTTGATTCTGTGATAAATCTTACATTCAATGTCCTTTAGCATTAGTTCCCTCCATCTAGGATGGTCTCAATACTACCACCACTGCCAGCTGGCAGTCTTCCCTCAATCAATACAGGCCCCGGAAGGTCACAACTCATGGAGCCATCAAGACATTATTCTTACACTCCTGTTTTCAATATCTCATGCTGAAATTTTTGAGCCCCTATAACATTATCCATATTATTCTCCTTTCTGCATTTGTATCTCCAGCACCTAGAAGAATGTCTGATACACAGCAAGTGCTTCACAGATACTTGCTAGGTGGCAGATTTGGCTACCTAAAGGCCCAGTTAAATGTTTTTAGGTTCTTCCACTAGCAGAGCAGGTCTCAGCTACAAATGTTCCCCATGACTCTCCTGAAGCAAAAAGAGAAGAAATCTTACTCACAACTAAAACTAGCAAGAAAAAAAAATGCAAGTAACTAGAAAAAAATACCTGACAATGAAGAGCACTGACTGGCAAGCTTCAAGAAATATACCTTAACATGGATTCAAGCCAATCAGTTTCAGTTAATAGGAATTTAAACCAGTACTGCCCCCATGGAGAAATTATTCATACTTCCTTAATTCTTCTTGCCTCAACCCTATGTTCTACACTGAGATCTCTGAGACAAAAAACAATCAGACAACAAGAAAAATTCTCTCTCTCTCTCTCTCTCTCTCTCTCTCTCTCTCTCTCTCTCTCTCACACACACACACACACACACACACACACACACACACTGACCCTCAACAAAAGAACCAGCTGTGAAAAAAATGCCTCTAAGTGAATACCTATTAAAAATACCTATAAGGAAGCTGTCCCCCTTACAAGGAAGTGAGGTAGCTATCCAGAAATCCAAAGTGACCAGGACACATGTTTGAGAGCAGACTCTTAAGACCAGAAGAGTATTTGTAGAAACGGAGGCTCTTCTGAATAGTTATTGTCCTATGATGTTGAATATGTAAGTTGTATTGTGAGTAATAAGTTCCAATTTTTCTAAAATTCAATTTCCCAATCCCAACAGGATTGCAGTGATTCTGGAGGTACACCTCCAGAGATACAAGCACTACTGTAAAAATGCTGAGGACTCTTTAATCAGCCTGTCAGTGGAGATCAAACCATTCTCTATGCGCTCTCTGCAACACCCCTGGCCCTATACAGCCAATAATCAACTCTGACAGGTCATTAAGGAGATTTTTAACCCCAGGAGGTACGGTAACATGCAAGCTGAAAAGGAAAAGCACTAACCTCTTTTATCAATGGCAGAGAAAGTGCAGAATCAGGAGAACCAATGCCCTTCATCCTTAAGTCACTTTAAGCTTTCAAATGCTACTGTACAGATTTTCCTCCCTTCCTTGTTCAATTTCCCACAGACTAACCATAATCCACTTTCTGCCTTGGAATGAGCACAACAACCCAGTGATCTAAGCCACAAAACCACCAGCTGAGTCTACCTGACTCTGGAGTCCTTTCCCTGATATGCTTTGCCAGCTTTGTTCATACAGCTGAGATCACTGAAAAGCTGTTCCCTGCCTAGATGTGCCTATGGGGAGTAAAAGAGATGTACAATGATCACTCTACTCTCCCTTTTCCACATCCCAAAGCACATACTCACCCGTCTATATGAAGTGATCCATCACAACACCAAAAGCCTGAAACTGTTATCCTAGCACTCTCTCCGAAAGTTGGTTTTTATGCCTAAATAGCTTGCAATTTGAAATCACTACTCCCAGTACACTCACAAGCCCCCTGTATCTGGACAATGCATTTTCCCAGATGATGCCATGGAACATGCCAACATGAATCTCAGAAGGCACACATTCCATGATCAAGGCTTCTCAGTGAGTGTTCCAACTGAGAAACTTTCCATTTACTCATTCCACATATGCCCAGAAGGCACAGATATCAAATAACATGTCCAAATATGAGTAAATTCATTTTTGGGGGAAAAAAAAGTTCCTTCTCCTCTACCTACAGTTCTTTACCTTCCTACTGAGTTCAAATAGGTCACTTAACCTCAGACTCAATTTCCTCATCTATGAAATAAGGATTGGGATATTTGCACTTCATACATCAAAGGATAACTGCAAAGAGAAGTATCTTTTTAATCTGTAAAGTACAAGGTAAATGAGATATTGTTATGCCAGATGGGTCTGAAGGAAGTTAGTATGTCTTGGAGCCCTTCAAAAATCTGATGAAGTCTATGGACCCCTTTATCAGAATAGTGTTTTTAAATTCATACAACATATATGGAATTATAAATCAAGCCAACTATATAGAAACCAATTATAAAAAAAAATTTTAAATCCCCCAAATTCATGGCCCCCTTTGAACTCTACCCATAGACTCCCTGGGGATCCAATGACCTGATGTTAAGAACCTCTGGTTTAAAGTGTCTCACTCTTTGTTAATCCAGTCATTGTGGTGTCCATGTAATCGCAGATAATAGCAAACTCTAGGTTTCAGTTTCCTCATCTGAAAAATGGAGATAACAGTCATGCCATCTATTAGGTATAAAGGAACCATCCTCACACAAGGCTATGAGAGAAAATGTTACAAATCATAAAAAAAAAATTCTATGATCAATTCTTATTCTTGAAGAAATTCAAAAAGAGGTTCTCTCTACTTGGTCCCTCTGAAGAGCTATCTAAATATAAAAATTCCATGCCTCCACCCTATTTCTTACAAGCTATGAATTATTAGCTGACTAGCATTTACATATCACTCTAAAGTTTACAAAATACTTTTACACATACCTCATCTGACAAAAACCAGGTACGCTGGAAGGAGGAAACTTTAGTATTTATCCATTGTACAGAATATAAATATATCTGTGTGTGTGTGTGTGTGTGTGTGTGTGTGTGTGTTTATGGAAAGGAGGGGGGAAGGGAGAGGAGGGAAGGGGAGACAGAGAGCAAGCACCAGAGTGAGCACATGCTTCCCCAGTCAGTGTATCTCATAGCTTATATTCCTTTCTAGGGGAGCATAACGGCATACTAGATATAGCCCTGGACTAGACATCAAAAAGGTTAAGATCTAGCCCACACTCTGCCACTGAGGATCAATATGACTTTAAGCAAATTATTTCAACGCATCTCAATTTCTTTTGGAATCTTAAGATTTTGGCTTCTCCATAAAGTGGCAATGTTTACCCTTCCTAAAGTTATGAAAAGTAAAGGAAGAATGAGATTGCACAGCTGAACAGAATAACACAATGCAAATCTAAATTTGTGTTATTAGGGGAGGGAGAAAAATTTAGAACAGAAAATCTTACAAAAATAAACGGTGAAAACTAAAAATAATTTAATTTTTTTAAATGAAGCCTTTTGATATGAACAGGCAGTTTTCAGAAAAAGAAATTAAAGCTATCCATAGTCATATGAAAAAGTGCTCTAACTAAATACTGATTAGAAAGCTGCAAGGCAAAACAACTCTGAGGTACCACATCACACCTATCATATTAGCTAACATACCAAAGCAGGAAAATGTTAAATGTTGGAAATGTGGGAAAGCTGGAACACTAATTCATCATTGGTGGAGTTGTGAGCTGACCCAACTATTCTGGAGAGCAACTTGGAATTATGCCCATACATAAATGGGCATACCTTTTGACCCAGCAATACCACTTCTAGGGCTGTATCCCAAAGAGATCATAAAAATGGGAAAAGAACCCACATGTATAAAAATATTTATAGCAGCTTTTTGTGGTAGCCAAGAACTGGAAATCAAGGAAATGCCCATCAATTGGGGAATGGCTGAACAAGTAGTGATATATAAATGTAATAGAATACTACTGTGCTATAAGAAATGATGAACAGGCAAACTTCTGAAAATCCTGGAAAGACTTATATGAACTGATGCTAAGTGAAGTAGGAACATTGTTTGCAGAAACAGCAACAGTGTACAGCCAATGACTGACTTTGATGGACTTAGCCCTTCTCAGCAAAGCAAGGTCCTCAAACAATTCCAAAGAACTCATAATGGAAAATGCCATCCTCATCCAGAGAAAGAACTATAGAGTCTGAATGCAGAGCGAAGCAGACTATTTTCTTTGTGTTCTGTTTTTTTTCTTTCTCATGGATCCTCCCATTCATTCTAATTCTTCTATACAACCTGACTACTGTGAGAATATGTTTAATAGGAATGTATACGTAGAGCCTATATCAGACTGAGGAATCTGTGGCCTTGAGGCCACACGTGGCCCTCCAGATTCTCAAGTGCAGCCCTTTAACTGAATCCAAACTTCACACAACAAATTCCCTTAATAAAAGGATTTGTTCTATAAAACTTGGACATGGTGAAAAGGTGGCTCCCAAAAACCTAGAAGGCCGTATGTGGCCTCGAGGTCACAAGTTCCCCATCCCTGGTTAACATATAGTAAGTCCTTTGAAAATGCTCATTGACTGAAATTGTGGAGGGTTTTTAATGTCAGACTGAGGACTTTGCATTTTGTCCCAGAAATGTCCTAGGTAGCCAGTAAAGTTTTTTTTAGCAACAAAGTGATGTGGCCAGACCTAGGTCTTAAGAATGTTAATTTAGCAGCTCTGAAAAATGTACTGAAAAGAGTGGAAACTGGAAGTAGAGAGACTAACTGGATTAGTGCCATAGTCAAGGCAGAAGTGATGAGAACCTGAAAAAGGACAGTGACTGTGTGAGAGACTTTCTGGATATACCACGGATTAAAATTTGGCACTTGATTGGCTATGAGGTTGAGGGAGAGAAAAGAGTAAAAAATGACCTTTGACAAAGGGGAAGGTTTACAGAAGATCATTGAGAGCATAGAACTAGAGCTAGAAGGGACTCCAGAGGCTGTCTAGCCCAACCTGTGCATATACTACAGACAAGAAAGAAAGTCGTAAAAAGTGAGATGCAGAAATTGAACCAAGTTGCTCTGACTCCAGTCACTACTTTCTGTCCTCTCCTAAAACTGATTGGATATGAGAATAAGGGAAAAATAGACATTTAATGTTCACTGAATTGATACATTCCCGTCTATTATTAAAAGCATAGTTGGAGGCAACATGGAACAGATCAGTTACCCCCAGTTCACAAAAACTGGGATATTTTACTGACCCACACAGTCTTAGTTTTCTTAGGACCCTATAGGCAGATGGTTGTGAAAATAGTTTTTTTAGTGAGCCTATAATAAAGTTGTCACCACCTTTTGTAAGCATCTGAAAGAACACTTACCTTCCTTCAAATGTGAACCAGCCTCTCTAATCACTTGTTTAAGAACCCAAGTCAAAAAATACTTCCATACTAGACATTCTGCCTGTTTAATTCATCTAGGCATTCTGTGTCTGACAGTGGAGTCACAGAACTATGACATCAAATATAAAAATGGGAACACATACACACCCACCCACCCTCTAAAGATCCACTATTGCAGAATTTTTTAATTCATTATACTATTTGTGTGTGTTGTGTGTATATATGTATATCATTTCTTGAGTTAACAATTTCCATGCATTTATTTTACTATACAACATAATGTAACTTTACATGTGGATACCTAAAATTTATTTCCTTTAAACTTCAAGGGTTATGCCATAATTTTAAGACTTGGTGAAAAAGTCTGTATTCACCTATCTACATGCCTCACGATTTTAGAGAATCTACCCTCATTTCTTCTTCTTAGTCTTCCTAAACTTATTCTGTTTTCAAAAGGTAGCCCTTTAATCCACTTGATCATTGGTTCTTTTACTTTTTCTGGCTCCCAATCACAAATGCACAAAGTGTTCTAGAAGTTGATGAACTACAATTTTATACAAGGATAGTCCATTTTCTTTTTTGTCTGCTTCTGATACCTTTCCTAATAAATAGCAAACATCTTGACAAAAGATTGACAAAAGACAAACATCTTGACAAAAACTGCGGATATACTTCTAGGAACAATTTATAATTCCTGAGCTAGTAGCTCATCATCTCCCCTCTACTCCCACAGATTCGTCACTTACCCATGGTGAAATGCACCTACTAGTGTTGTTTCCATTCACAAAGACTCTCAAAATGTTCCTTTAGTAAATACTCAATAGCCTGAACATGTTACTTCCTAGCACAAGAAAATTTAGAGCTGTAAAAGACCCCAGAGATCAAAGTCACACAAGCAGCGGGCCCATCAAAGATTTAAACCCAGGCCCTTCATTCTTTCCAGTACACTATGTGGCCTACACCAACTGAATGCCTAGAATTCCTTTACCAAATAACTTTAAAAAGCACTAAATAGGACCATTCAAAAGAGCCCAATGACCACTTCGGGTTAGTCCCCTTACCTCCCTGGTTCTCCAGCTGTCATGTATAAAATTTCCATTAAATCTCTGGTTCTCTGATCCTTACCATTTATTTGTCAACCTGACCTAATTTCCTATCTATAAGATAACACTTGCCCACAACTAAGATAAGACAAACTTACCCACTGCTATCGAGTATGGTATACTGGAAAAAGTCCTAGACATTCCTATTAGATTCTTCATTGGCAATATTAGTTTATATCTGTTTTGTACATGCCCATATATACATAAATGCCACCTCTCATTAGAAAATAAACTCCTTGAAAGCAGAGATTGCCTCACTTTTGTCTCCCCTATCAGCACAATGCCCTGGACATACAGTAAGCATAAACACTTCTTCACTGATTAACTAGGAACTTAATAAGTATGTAATAATCTAGGAGTATATCAAAGGCTTCATCATTCACAAGTACGATGCTGGATAAATCATAAAGCTAATGGATTTAGAGGTGAAAGGAACCTTACAGATCATTTGGTCCAATATTTATTTTATAGAAGAGAAAATTGGAGCCCAGAAAGGGCTATTTGCCAAAGGTCTCAAAATGACAGGGTAGCAGGGCTGGAATTTGAATTCTTCTGACCCCATATCCATTGTTCTTTCCACTTCAGGACACTGGATTGAAGCTCAAGGAGTGCTAGGCAAAGGGCCTCAAGTTATCTCATTTGTGGGGTCCCTTCCTGCTCTGTCTCCTCATTAATTTGCATGAAACCTTGTCAAAAAGACATTTAAAACTAAATAATGTCAACTCAGTTAAATATCTGTTAAGCATCTATGGTTAGTTACATCACTATGCTAAGCCCTGGGAAAGATAGTCCTTGACCTAATGGACTGTATCCCCCTTATTCATATAGTAGTTGGAAACAAACTTCCTTCTAGAAACCAAACATTTTGTGTGTCTTTTCCCACAAAGGTTATATTTGCTTAAATGAGGAACACATGGAACGGTCTTGTCCTTTAACATATAGATTTAGTATGAGAGAGATTTAGTGTAAGCCAATGTGCTATTACAGCACTAGTCTTGAAGTCAGAAATACCTAGATTTAAATCCTGCCTCAAGAAATAACTTGCTGGGCTGAACAAGTCATGGTATATGAATGTAATGGAATACTATTTTGCTATAAGAAATGAGGAGCAGGCAGACTTCAGAAAAACCTGGAAAGACTTAACATGAACTGATGCTGGGTGAAGTGAGCAGAACTAGGAGAACATTGTACACAGTAACAGATATAGCTGTACCTATCCACATCCAGGAAAAGAACTATGGAGTCTGAATGCAGATTGATGCAGACTATCTGCTCTCTTTTTTTCTTTTATTTCTTCTTTCTCATGGTTCCTCCCATTGGTTCTAATTCTTCTTACCAACGTGACTAATGTGAAAATACGTTTACTATGAGTGTATATGTAGTGCCTATATCAGATTGCACTCTATCTTGGGAAGGGTGAAGGGAAAGGAGGGGGACAAAATTTAGAACTGAAAAATCTTATGAAAGTGAATGTTGAAAACTAAATTATTTTTTTTTTAATTTTTAAATGTAACTTTAAAAAAAAACACATCTCTGTGTGAAACTAAGGTTTCCTCATCTAGAATGTAAGGGGTCAGACATGACAACCTCTAAAGATCCTTCGAGATCTAAATTTATGATTCTATGATTTTATTATCATTATTATCATTATCAAGCCTATCATGAAAAGTTCCAATTCTTCAGCCTGACATTCAAAGCCTCTCTGGAATCTGGTACTACCTTGTCTTCCCACCATTCTCAGACTATTTTCCCTGTACTCTACAATACAGTCAAACTGGGTGACCTGCCTTTTCCATCTATGTTCCCACACTTTCCCTTTTCTATCATTTTACTCATACCCTTCCTTACATATGTCTTCAACATAAATCCTCTTTACTTCAATTTCTAAGAAATAAAAATGATACCTACTCCTTCAGGAAGTACACTGAAAAAGTGTTCAATTTGTCATCAAAAGACCTACGTTCAAATCTTAGCTTTGTCACATACTACGTAACCTTGGAGCCTCAAGCTTCCTCCTTTGTAAAATAAGGTTAGATCAGGTGATTTTTGAAGTCCCTTCTGGCTTTTAAAACTATGATCCTGGCATGTTGTGTATCACTTGGTAATGATGTCTCCCCACTAGGTCTGGTTCCACCCACATTCCCCAGTCTTACAAAGCACTCTGTAGCACACCCTTTGCTCAACTGTAAACTCCACAAGGACAGGAACCATATCTTATCTAAATTTTGCATTGCACTTAGTACCTTGCACAAAATGGTATACATAATAGACAATTAAATATTTGCTGAATTGAACTGAATCCTTCAATCAGTCACATGCCAAATCTGCTAGTTTGCTAGAACTACTTTTTATGACTCCAAAGTCGTAAGTTCTACCATTTCAGTAATTTCACCTTTAAGTTGATTCAAAACCTATGGGGAAATCTTATTTTGTCACAATGACTCATCTACATTTTCTTTGTCAATTAAGACCAGAACAGAGGTTGTTATTAGCAATTAAAGCAATAGTTTAAGTCAACAAGCATTTATTAAATAATTACTATGCGCCAGGCACTGTGCTAAACTGGGGATACAAATAACAGCCAAAACAGTCCCTGCTCTCAACTCAAGGGATGCACAATTTAATATGGGAGACAACATGCAAACAAATACATACAAACTAGATTTTTGTAGGATAAATTGGAAAGCATCTCAGAGGGAAGGCATTAGCATCAAAGCAGAAGACAGGAAAAGGCTTCTAAAACAAGATGGCATTTGAATTGAGACTTGAAGGAATCTAAACAGATAAGGCAACAGAAAATTTAAAGCATGGGAGACAGTCAGAAATAATGCATAGAGACAGGAAAAAAGATTTTTTGGAGGAATAGCGGGAAGGACTATCCATTAAAGTGAGTAAAGTGTAAAAAAGTTGATAAAATAGGGTAGGGTCAGGTGATGAAGGACTTTAAGAAGCAAACAGCAGTAGATAGCCTGATAGACTTGGGAGTCAAAAAGCCCTATGTTTGAAAACATCTCACATACTTACAAGCTTTTTGATTTAACCTCTCTGATTCTCAGTTTCTTAATATGTAAAATGCATATAACATAATGCCTGTATATGCTTACACAGGTAGTACTACATATTTCACAGGGTAAATTTTTATTTGTGTAAAATGAGGTAATGTATGTAAAGTGTTCTGCAAATTTCAAAGTGCTATATAAATGTTAACTATTATTAATTGCAGTCCATGGAAGGCAGCAATGGAAATTAGAAAGAATTATAAAATATAAAATGTGATGAGAAGGAAAGATTAAGTTGTTATTCAGTCATTTTTAGTCATGTCCAATTCTTCATGACCCCATTTTAGAGTAAGACCCAATAACTAAATGCAGTGATATAACCAAGGGATTATTTTCCTTGCTTTTCCAGTGAATTGCTATAACCCAGAAACTTTGATCACTACCAGCTAAGAACAAATCAGGCCAAAATAACATTTCCTTTTTTTCAACAGTGCTACTGGGATGACATGTTAAGGGGAAACGCTACAGGTATGGCATACCAAGATGATTTCACAAGGTATCTGACGAAGTTTCTCATTACAACCTTTTGGACAAGATAGAGAAATGTGAGTTGGATGATAGCATATTTAGGCAAAGTCACAGTTGGCTGAAGCATATTTCCAAAAGAAGTGGATAAATTCTTTCAGTGTCACCAACAGATAATAAGTCTATGATGTCTGTGTGTCTGCACTGGACCTCCTGTTCAAAAACGGTTACAGGGAATTAGATGAAAGCACAGATCCTTGAAATGTGCACCTCAAATTCTTTCTTGGTCCAAATCATTTCTTTAGGTTGTGCCACATTTTACAGGTTTTCCTAACTGGGAAACCATTCCATTTTCTGAAGGGTGTCTTTTTCCTCTCCATAAGCTGTCTGTCAATCAGCAAGGTTTGATAGGATATGGGTCCCCACCACCACTGGAGCATCCAGTCCCCAGTAGCCTTTCTGATCCTTGACTCAGATAGTAATAGAATAACATAATGTCATTAGGTTTTTTGTGGAGTAATACTTTGACTATTCCAATTTTCTTCATATTTGTTCATAATTCACCTTTCTCTAAAGCTGTGACAGATGTTTTTGAAGTTTCCCGAAGAGTGATCTTAATTATGTTTTCAATCACTACTTTTTCACTCATAGATATTTTTTCCCTATTTGAGCTGGCTCATTTTAATATTTTTTCCAAAGGTAAAAATTTTAATATTTCTTTTTTTTTGAGTTCCAAATTCTCTCTTTCTCCCTGCCCTCTCCCCTTATCCAAAAGGCAAACAATCTGATACAGGTTATACATGAGCAGCATAGACACTTATTCAACTACTGGGACAATATCTAAATCATTTTTTGTGAATTCCAAAATCATCAGGCCTAGGAAGTAACTGTCAAAACCAAAACACCTAACCCTCAATTTCCTCCTAACAAAGTATACCACCACCCTATATGTGTCCTATATTATTCCTACCCAAACTGACCTTCTGCAGCTTCCCCTATCATATTTAACACTTTCAGTGTGCAGGCTTATTCAAAGTGACTGGCTTTGTCACATTTTGTTAAAGCACATTTCTATCCACAGGGATTCAATAGTACTTCCTCTGTCCAGGAGGACAGAGGTTAAGGAGCAAAATAATTGCTAATGATTTCAACTACAGAAACATTTTTTAAATAAATCAAACACTTAACATTTGACTAAAGGCATTAGCTAGATCTTCAATCTAAGTGGCTAAAATTCAAACAAATGGAAACAGAGACAAGTCTTAACATATAGTAAGGAATATCTGTCCGTCGCTCAGCTAAATGTGGCTGCCAGTTGTTAAGTGCTGTCCCCAGCTGCTGCTGGCAGCTAAAAGTGGACAATGCTTATGACCAGCAGCCACATTCTAAAACATTATTCAACAAATATTTATTATGTACCTTCTATGTGAAAGAAAGCATTATGCTAGGTACTACTGAGAAAACAAAAATTAACAGGACATAATCCTTGCCATCAAGAATCTTATGGTCTCGTATGTACAAAAATATTTCTAACAGCTTGTATTTTTTTTGCTTTCTGGAGGGGGAAGGCAGGGCAGTAACTTGCCCAAGGTCACACGGCTAGTTTTTTTCTGTGTCAAGTGTCTGAGGCCGAATTTGAACTCAGGTCCTCCTAACTCCAGGGCCGGTGCTCTATTCACGGCGCCACCTAGCCACCCCTCTAGCAGCTCTTTTTGTGGTGGCAAAGAATTGGAAATCAAGGGGATGCCCATCAATTGGGTTATGGCTAAACAAGTTGTGGTATATGAATGTAATGGAATACTATTGTGCTACAAGAAATGAGGAGCAGATGGACTTCATAATAACATGGAGAGACTTATATAAACTGATGCTGAGTGAGGAGAGCAGAACCAGAAGAACTTTGTACACAATTACAGCCACATTCTATCTGTGATGACTAACTCTGACAGACTGGACTCCTCTCAGCAATGCAATGTTATAAGACGACTCCAAGGGATTCATGATGGAGAGGGTTAAACACATCCAGAGAAAGAACTACAGAGTCTGAATGAAGACTGCAGCAAACTACTTGCTCTCTCTTTTTTGTTTTGTTCCTTTTTTCTCATTGTTCATTGCACTGGTTATAATTCTTCACAACTTGACTAATGTTTAGTGTGAAGGTATTTGCAGTACCTCTATCAGACTGCATGCTGCCATGGGAGGGTAGGGGAGAAAAGTTGGAACTCAAGGGATTATGGAACTGAATGTTGCAAACTAAAAGTAAATAAATAAATTTAAAAGAATCTTATGGTCTAGTAAGACTATGACATACACATGTAATTAACGCAAACCACAGTCTAAGTGACTATGAATGTTTTTTTAAATGTAGTATCTTGAATATGATCAAATAAATATAATGAAATGTAATGAATATAAAGCACCTCAAAAACCTGAGGCTTCACGAAGGAGCTCAAACACCAATTCCAAGAACAAGGGGGTGGGGATGGTGACGACTTTAGAAGCACAGCTTCAGCAAAGGCACAAAACATGTAGTGTTAGTTAAGATCAAGGAACAATAAACTGTCTAGTTTGTCAGGAACATACGGGATTCAGCCTGACATAAAAGACAAAAATAGACATGGAACCAGGAGACCTAGGTTTATATGCCACCTTCAAAGTTTATCAGCTGTGTGTCCTTGAGCAAATCACTTACCCTTTCTCAGTCTCAATTACCCAATCTGTAAAACAAGAATATTAATACTTGATTTTAACTACCCCAAAGGACTGAGAGGAAGACACTTTGTAAACGTTAAAGCACTTTATAAATGTGAGTTATCATTATTATTTCTGAAAGAAAATACATCCAGAAAGGTAGGCTGAAATCAGATTGTAGAAGGCCTCAAATGTCTGGCTAAACTTTACTCATTAGGCAACAGTGAGCCACAAAGTCTTGTAGCAATGGAATCTATCCATAAGATTGTACTAGTGTGTAGTATGCACTGTAGCAGAAAGACACTGGAGGACAAGTAGTTAGAAAGTTGCTACATTAATCCAGGCAAGAGGTAATAAGGGCCTGAACAAGGCTGCTAGCAATTGAAGAGATGACAGGTCTCAGAGGTAGCATAAAACAGTCACCACAAGTGATCAGGTGTGCAAAATGAGAATGAAAGAAAAGACAAAGGTGACTGAACTTTCAAGATAGCAAAGTGGAGAACATGGGTGCCGTTAATTAGCATAAACAGGGGTGTAACAAAAAGGTTTTGGGAAAAAGAATATAAATTCACCACTGAACATTCTGAGCTAAAAATTCTGGTGGGACATCCAGTAGGAGATATACAGTAGGGATTTGGAAATGAGTATGGAGCTCAGGAGAGGCAAGGGCAATAAATAAAAATTTGGGAGTCATCTACGTAGAGGTCATAAATGAAGCTGGTCACCAAGAAGAGAATTTTATGTATTATAAATAAATATACATATGTTATCTGAAAGAGGTCTAGTGAGTGAGGTCAACTGTAACATTGAAGAGCAACTTCTATAGACAGATGGGAAAGGAAAGCAAATTAATAAAATGTTAATAAATTAATGGATCGTGAGGAATTGGATACAGTGAAAATAAACTTTTTCTGTAAAAAGTTGGCAGCAAAAAAGACAAGAGATGATGCAACAGACAAGCTGGGGAAGAATTAATGGAAGTTTTTTGTTTGTTTCTTTTAGTGCAGGGAAATCTTGGTAGGTTAGAGATACTCAATCCAACTCAAATCAGCTTTCAAGTGCCAATTAGGTGAAATGCACTGTGAAAAGACAAAACAAAATACAATCTCTACATTCATGGAACTAAAACTGTATTAGATATGGTGTTTAATAAGAGACTCCTTTGCTTGGAAAGCTTCCAGAAGGTGGGTTTGGGGTCAATTCTTCCTTGACGCGAATAAGCATAACTGAGACTTAGAAAGCCTTTACTTCACCTACCATCCCCTCAAGATTTCTTTCTCTATCTCCCATTTCATAGCCAATTTTTTTCTAACTATACTCCCTGTCTCCATGTCCTTTGTTCTCCTTTCATTCATTTCTCAATCTCTTGTATTCTGGTTTCTGATCTCACAACTAAACTGAAGCTTGTACTCTGTAAGGTTAGCAATAACCTCTTTATTGACAAATGCAATAGCCTCTTCTCAGTCCTCAACCTTCCTGACTTTTTCAAAGAATTTAACACTGCCAACCACCTTCCATGCCTGGATACTCCTCTTCAGGTTTTTGTGACATTGCTCTCTCCTGGCCCTCCTACATGCACAGCTATCTCTCAGTCTCCTTCAACAAATAACCCTAACTGTTCTTTCTCTTTTATATGTCCCCAAGGCTCTGTCCAGGGTCTTCCTTCTTTTTGTATCTCTATAACTTTCTTACTTAATTTTTTGACCTCTTCAGCTCCCAAGGATTTAACATCTCTAGGTAAATGATTTCTGGATCCTTTTCTTGAGCTCAAGTCCCAAAATCATTAACTGCTTAAAAGACATTCTGAATTGGATAGGCATCTCAAACTCACTGTGTTCATAACAGAACTCAACTTTCTCCTCAGACCCTCCTCTCTTCATTTCTGTTAAAGTCACCCACCACCCTTTCAGATACTCTATTTGAATCCTTAGAATCACCCTCAAGTCTTCACTCTCCCTCATTTCCCTCCTGGTCAACCAGTTGCTAAATTTTATTGTTTCTACCTCTCTCTCATCCAGCTCCTTATGTCCACTCACAACCACCACCTTGCTCTTCTCATGAGGACTATTATAATAGCCTCCTTGTTGGTTCCCCTGCCTCAAATCCCTGCTCTCTCCAGACTGAAGCTTTTACCGCTGCAAAGTGATGTTGATATCATCCCCTTGGGTTGAGAAGCTAGCAGTTCCTCCTGACTTTAGGATAAATACAAACTCCTCTATTGAACTTTTAAGTCCAGGCTTTATTATGCAATACTCTCCCTTGTGCTCTTTAGCTTCCAGTCAGACTGGCCCACTAGATGTTCTCATAGTGTGGTATGGTGACCAAAGTTACTGAGTTAGAAGACAATGAGTTCAAATCGCAACTCTAAAACTAGCTAACCTAGGTGAACTTGGGAGTCATTTAACTTCTATTTCCACATATATTTTCTCTAGGGCTATAGGAGCAGATCTAGAGAACTCCCACTGCTGATGATCTATCTCCTCCTTTCTCCCATACCCACTTAGTATCTTTGCAAAGCACTGCTCAGAAGTGAAAAATAAAGCTATTCCTAAGAGATAAGTGAGGAAAGGCTCACTATAGCCTTAAGTTAAACCTCTAAGAAAGGACCACCTCCCTTAGGGTAGATAAATGGGGATCTATGTACTGTGGTACATGCTATTTTTCTGGGATGAGTCTCAACTTAACCTCTTTCTCCTAGCCCCTACACTTAATGGGAAAGAGCCCTCTTTTCCCCTTGGGTCTAGCCCAGATACTCTCACCTTAAAGAAACATAGTTTTCCCCTTTAGAGTTGTGTGTGTCTTTCAGCAGAAAAGCTCAAGCAGTCAGGTTCTCTGGTTCCAAGGGCCAGGGCATTGCGAAGATGGTAACAAGATCCTAGAGTAATGGCGGCTTGAAAAACAGGGAGGGACAGAAGTGATTACAAAGAAAATTTCTGATAGAAGGTGTCTCCTGAAGCACCCACAGAAGGTGTACCACACACAACTGGGTCAGACCTAAATGTTGGATTTATTGTTAGAATACTTAAATTGCATTTATAATTCTGCCACTATTTACATACTATGATCTCAGATACTGTTAGGTCTCCCAAACTGTCCTTCCCTGAAAAGCCAAAAGAAATTAACCTAGGTGAAAAGCTCTACCTCAAATACCACCTTATCATGATGGTATTATAAGTCACTCTGAATTAATTTTTTTTTAAACTGAATATCTATCATGTGTATGGCACTTGGGGTAGCATAATAAGCAATGCATTGAAAAAGAGTACTGGATTTGGAATAAAACAATCTGAGCTCAAATGCTGGTTCTGCCACTTATAGGGTCACACAATGAGCTAGAAGGCAACTTAGTATGTGAATTCTTACCCTTTTTTCAGTGTCACAGACTTCCCCCATGGCATGAAAGTGATGGACCCCTTCCTAGAATGATGTTTCTAAATAAATAAAATAAAATACATAAGACTGCAAAGAAAACAAGTCATACTGCAATAGTTATTAAAAAATTTAAAAATCAAGTTCACAGCTCCCAGATTTAAGAAACCCTGATACACTCAAATGCTCTCATTTTAGCACTGAGGTGCAGAAACCTGAAGTCACTTGCCTAAGCCAATATACAAACCAATTGCTCTCCCCACTAAGCCACACTGCCTCTCATCAGGCATCAGCCACATGCTCTTAGACAAGCTCTGTAACTCCTTGAGATCACAGTCTTCTCATGTGTCAAATGAAGGTGCTGGACTCACATGACCCCTAAAGTGTCTTCTAGCTCTAATCTATACCTAAGGATCAACAGCACAAAGTATAGTCAAGGCAATGACAGCTTAGAGTTCTCCCTCAACTTGTAACAGGCCTTACCAAAAAACACACCAAAATTCTGTGGCTTCAATGACTTTTTCCTCCTTACAAAGCAAGTATTTGAAAAGAACTCACTCTCAAAAGAGCAGTTCACAATTTAGTTTGAATTGGCTCCTCAGGTACCTTCTCTAACCCTACAGATTTCATGGGATCACAGAATCAAAGCTGGAAGAGAGCTTAAATGTGTGTGTATGTGTGTTTAAAACAACGCTGGAAGGAATAATAACTATTAGCTTTAAAGATGAAAATCTAACATCAGAATTTACCTGTCTCAAATAGATATTAAGAATATATGAATTGAAAAATGATGTATACCAAAGTCTAAAAGAAAGATAAAGTGAAATAAGAAACTGCTCTATAGAAAGCACATCCATGTAACATGCTAGGTTTTCTTTGCATCAGTATTATAGGATAGACAGCTTTCAAAAGCTATCAAAAACGAATTACTAACAAGACTTCATTTTTGTGGAAGGCAAGTGGTCTCCTTAAGAAGATCTAACTAGAAACACTCAAGTTGATATGAACCAAAATGCAGTCTATAAGTTCTAACACTACCACTAGCCACTGCAAACAGCAGAGACCGTGGCTGGCCGGCAGAGTACGTCAGAGTGCGGCAGAGTCCCCAGACTTCACCCAACCAAACAAAAAGATGGATACTGGTTGCTACACCTCATGCATATTAACTAGAGTACTTAGCTCCAGGGCAGTTGTAGAGTCTAGCCTATGTCCCCATTCTCTGTAGCTTGGGGATGAAGGGAAGGAAACAAGAAGATTAATCAAGAACCAAAAAGGTTAAGGAAGGGATGGACAGAGCAGCATCAAGCACAGAATTTAAAAGAGCAACTGCAGCATGCAAGTCAAAGAGAGAGAAAGTTCTCCATTAGGTATAACAGATTTCAGACATCTTCATCTTTACACTGCTGAATTAGGCACTAGGCCTTCTAAAACCACGGCTATGTGTTGGAAGGAGGCCAAAGCACCAGAAACAAACCTGAAAGTTCACTTTTTGAGCTGGTGAGCTAGGCACACCCCTTGAATTTATATTTAAACAGGGCTATGAAAAAGCCTTTCTACCTTAAGGAATTACTCCAAAAGAGAGAGAAGAGCAGGAACTGGCTCCATCATAGAACTAGACCTTTTCCTTTAGGCCTTTGAGAAGAAAAACTCAAAGAGACCCAACTCATACAATACTCATAAGCAACTAATGCCTAGGTAGTATTAGGGAAAAGTCCTGCTCAGCTGGAAGTTGGGTTACAGAGGCTCAGGGTCAGCCTCTGGTGCCTCCCAGACATGACTGACTGCAATTTTCAACCTGATTAACTTCCAGGAATGCCAGCCAGAGAAGCAGCCAGAAGAAGGGAACACACACCAAAAGCTATTTCCTCCCAAGCTGCTGAACTCCAGAATTAACCTGAAACTACCTCTTTACCTCAATAAGGCTGAACAGTGAAAGTACTGAGTGCCAGGATCCTTCAGGGAAGTTCCTTGTGACACAGAGAGGAACTTCTAATCTCAGGAAATGAATGGATCACAGATGAGTATCACCCCACAGAAGCGTTCAATATTACCTATATCACTACTAAGTTATTATAAACTGTTTTTTTAAAAAAGGTCCCAAACAAAATGCTGATACCAAAAGCCTGGTCCTTATTCCCTCCCCAGCCTATGAACAGCCCACACCCCATCACCAATAAACAATACTATTTTCAACTATATAAAAAGGTCCATTCCCTAACCCTGAAAATCTCCCAAAGTCCCCCCATCCTGCCTGACTTTCAGCTCATTACATCTAGTACGAAAAACGTATTAAACTAAAGCTAAATGACATAAGAAATCTGCACAAAGAGTCCTCCTCCTCCTCAAGAAACCAAATACCTACTACTGAAAATTAGGGTAAAACTTAGGTCATTTTGCCTTCTCAGGATACCACTTTTCTTTCTTCCAATTTTCCTTTCAGGTACCACTCTTAGACCCATACACTGAAAGGACCAATTCAAAAACCAAGCCAAATAGTGACAACGAACAAACCGCACATCAGTTTCTAGAGTTTGTAGCCAAGGTTCAAGGATATACAGATATACACTTAAACACCCATCAGTGAAACTTTCTTCGAGCCCAATCTAGCAAGGACCTGTATAGGGCACACTTCTGCAAACACAATAGAGACTATAACATTCTAACATGCCTTTTAACATGGAGGTACAGCCTGAGGAACTACAGGTCCCAGCATGCAATATGGACAAACCACCTGGATCAAAAAGAAGAGTTAAAGGTGTGGCCTCATGTCCCCAGGGCTGCTGCAACCAGCCCAGCCCAGCCCAGTTTCTAATTCCCTATCTCAGACTTGCCACAAGAGATTTTCCACCAATCTTTCCAAATTACTCATATTCCTGATTCAAATCTTTCTAGAAGCCTATAACAAACCAGATCCTTTCTAAAAGAAGCCTTTTCCTTAAGTCAGAGTTTGCTCTTTGTTCTGTTTTTCCTTTCCTAATCTAGTCCTAACTAACCTAGGAGATAACAGCAAAGTCCAATACATAAGGTAGCAAAACAAAGCAAGATTATCTCTTTTTTGTGGGTCCATTATAATCAGTAATTACACACACACACACACACACACACACACACACACACACACACACACACACACAAGCTATTTCAGTGATAGATGATGAATGTTTTAAGTGAATATTCCAATACAAGGTATATTACTACCACAGTACAGAGGCAAATCAAACACAAGATCTTGGTACAAATGGGTAGAAAAATTCATTCTTTAAACAGCCGATAAATGGCTATTATCAGAAGCCCCAAATCCCAGTATTAATTTGGCATCTCCAACAAAAATCCTAACCTGGGGAATTACTATCCTGGTTATGAAACCTTGCTGGGAACACTCCCAGAATTCATGTGAACCTGCAAATTCTTGCAGTTACCCAACACAATTCCCATCTTCACTGAGCTCTTCTTCAAGAGGGAATTTCACTAAAAGGATGTGACATCAAACATTATTTTTAACATTAAGAGGCCAAAAACATTTACCAGTTAAAATACTTTGGACATACTAAAGCTGTCCAAAAGCATCAATTCAAAGCAGGCTGTCCACTAATAAAACAAAAATGGAGGGCTGCCCACCCCACCCCCAAGGAATCCCCCCAACTCAAAGAATCCAAATCAAAGTGATTCAAAGACCTTGGGTCTAAACACCAAAGCTAAGTAACCAAACCTGCACAGAGCATGGGGCAAATTCTCCCGTCAAACTTAAGTCTTTCCTCACTAACAATAACTCATCTATACAGGACTTCTAATATTATCACTGTCCTCACAACAACCCCATGAGGTCACTGAGTTTTGTCTTTTTCTCCCACTCTGACTTGTGATCTCAGCAATGCAGAGGACTCCTACTGTGGAACTCCCTCCACCATCAAAGACCAGCAACTCCTCCAAGGTCTACAAAGAGTTGTCTAGGGACTATGAAGTTAAAGGACTTGCCCACCGTTATGTCTGAGGCAGACTTGAACCTGGTTCTTTTTTATTCCAAGGCCAGCTCTCTAGAGAGTCAAACTACACACCTACCTCTTGTGAGATAGTAGTATTAAGTTTAATTATCCCCATTTTACAGAAGAGGAAACTCAATCTCAGAGAGTTAATGATGCAACAGCTATTAAATATCGGCACAAAGATTTGAATACCCCAGGTGTTGCTAATTTCAGTGTCCCTTGTATTTCATCATGATGCAATGTGGGCTCTGGTTACCTTTCCTAGATCACTGGGAGTTTAAGCTAAGCCAAGAAGAGAAAAGAGAAAAACATCTCTATGAATATACTCAATAAATCACTGCATCTATATAATTCATCTAGAAGGAAGAGACTAATATACAGGCAATTCCAAACAGTAGTGCCTGTGGCACTGAGCACAAAGCAGGTGTTCCCTCCAACAGGTCTAACAATATACAGTATAAAGACAATTCATTCTTGCTTATTTTATCTTCAACCCTTTCACCCCAATATCTGCTCCCCACAAATGCCTAATTCCTCTTTCAAGCTTTAAATGATAGAAATCTTAAGGCTGGAAGAGATCTTAGAGCTCTAGTCCAACCACTACATGGATAAAAGAAATTGAGGCCCAGGTAGGTGTCAAACTAGTTAGTTGGAGGATGGTCACTGAAACCCAGATCTTCCAAATCCTAATCGTTCTTTCTACCATACTGCTAATCCAGAGAGTCAGAGCAATATAAAGAAATGTCCAAAGAGGATCTTCCTAAAAAGGATTTCCCCTGCCCAGTCAGATGGTATCTTATACAAACAATAACTGAACCATGAAAAAAAAAATTTACCACAGAGATGAACAAAGGGCAGGGATAGGAAAGGCCCCTGACCAATTAGAAAAAAGGAACATTTGTCCCCACAAAGATTTCCTAAAAACTTCCTACACTTTCCAGTTCTTTTTATTACCTACCTACCACATGCTGCACTATGCTTAGCCCAAGAGGATAAGCATGAATGTCTTATAGAAGAACATATCATTGGCAAGAGGAATCCACAAAGAAACTTTCAAAGATCAAGACGGACAAAAGTAGAAAGAAGACTGGAGCATTCAATTTGGAATGTCAAGCAAAAGTAAGTTTACTTACTTTACTTCAAGAGTAAAGCCTGCCATACCTAGTGGCCAGAAAGGACGATGGTAAGAAAGCAATGTCAGAAAATACCCGATAGCAGACTGTTCTCACTAACAAACCTAACAGAAACAAAAGAAAAGCTCCTAAGCTTATCCCTGGATGGACTAAATATGACCTAATAGGTATTTGTCATCTCTAGTTTCCAGGACTCTGATCTATGTATAAACAGCAAGAGGGGCATAAAAAATCAGCCCTGTTGGATCTGGAGGTCTGCCTCGACAAGATAGAAAGCTCATTCATACATCTGACTGTGCTCATGAGACTGCAGTTCAACTCCTGCTGTTGAGAGAAGGAGGGGGAGAAGGCAGAAAAGGGGTGAGAGGGAAGGAGGTGGAGGATCTGGGCTGTGACTATAATAGCTACAGTAATTAGTGTTTCTAAGCTGCTAGTAGAGTCCTCAGAGCAGAGAACTAAGGATGGGAAATGGGGGAAGGGAGAAAAGCAAGAGGAAGCAAACTACCAAAAATTATAGAAAAGGATATGGTGGCTCTAGGCAATGGCCTGGTATCAATGAGAAGAAAAACAAAACGGGAGTTGCTTTATCTAGGGAATACAAGGAGCTTAGTCTCTCCCAGCAGTGAGTGCCATACACTGGTTCCCACCAGGCTCTCATTTAGAATAATCCAGCAGACCAGCAGAGCCTGGGCAGACAGCACAGTACCAAAGCCCCAGGCTGCCCTGTCAATGACCCCAGTAGCAACCCATGGGGCCTGGCCCCAAGAAAGGGGGGAGGGGGGGGTCGCAGAGTTGGCCCTCTGATCTGTCTCTCTCAAGACCTCTCTCTCTGCTTCCCTCCGTGTGTGTGTCTCTCTCTCTCTCATTTGGGCTGACAGGCTAGGGCCTTGACTCTATAATCAGCATGTGTGGAGGGGTCGGGAAGAGGTATTTTGGAAATCCAATAGAAGGCCAGATGTTTCCACCCAATTAAGCCTTTCTGTGTTTCCTCCTTCAACAAACAAGCTACAGTTATACTGAGTTTCTTCTCTAGGAGGATATAACAAAAGGCTAAACAAACGCCAAGCATTACTTGTTATAGCAACTCTATCAATATGCTCTTTGGCACTAACAATGCACACCTGGGAAGCTTAAAATACCTTATTAATTTTTATTAAGAAAAATGATGATACACAAGAAAAATCTGGTGACTTGTGCAATGAGGGGAAAACTTCCCAAAAAGAATTAGGAAACAAAAGTTCTTTTTAAAATAAATATTTAATAAAGACATCTCTTTCAGATCATTCAGCCCTCCAATGACTGTTTGACTTTACCAAGCAGTCCTAAGCAAAGGGCAAAGAGCAAAGTGTTACAAAGGTGTTATTCAGAAAGACTGAAAACAAAACAGTACAAAAAGCCTCAAGAGCTGCCACCATCATGAGAGTCATGTTTAGAGCTGGAAAAATTAGCCCCTGTGCAACAGGAAAAAACTTTTTGGTTGCCTAATATCCAGCTAGTGAATTAAATTCCTTTCACAATGTGGAAAGCACAAGTTTTTCTCCTTCCCATTTCCCTTTAATAAACAAATACTGGAAACGCTAAATTACCAACATTTCCTTCACATTCATGATACTCAGAAACACAATTGAGCTTTCTAGGACACCTCTTGAGCTTTGTCACTCAGCAACCTAATGGAAACCCAGCAGCCTGAGAATCTCCTTTTTCTTTTACTACATCATCATTCTATTCACACACCAGCATAATGCACTGAGAAATGGGAAGGAAAACACAATTTTATACATATGGACTAAGCCTGAAACACAGGAGATCAAGCATTTTCTTGTCACTCTAGCATATGATTCTTTTACCCACCTGCTCAATAATCCCTTCTCAGCTGAACAGCTGCTGCCAATTCCACGTGCCCAGCAAGGCAGGTGCTTTGGTGAATTACCTGTTCCCTGGTGAAGATAGTGCTTCATGGCCCCCTTAGTGAGCCTAACATCTACAAATCATGTACTAAGCAACTCATAACTTCTTCCTTTTCCATTCTAACCAACTTTTTCCTGGAAACTGTAATGAGTATATTCATAGCTCATTTGGTATTTTTGTAGGGAACTGACAGTCTCATTTTTAAGAGCCAAGTGGAAGAAAACTGGTTGGAAAGCCACAAACAACATGCCACCTAACATAAGGTGGCAGTGTTCCTAGAGTGGACTCTGCCTGGCAGTATCCTTATGCATGATCAGTTGCCTACAAAGGAGGCAACAAATGGCTAGCTCTCACTGGAGAAAAAACAGCAACATAAAGCAACATAATGCTGTTAAGCAAGGGAGCAGAGGTGAATACACAGCAAATAGACAGGAACTCTAGGAAGTTCTGTAGGACACCCACACTTTCTAGCTTGTATGGCTGAACTCAAGTAGCAGTGCCAGCCAATCATCTAAATTAGAAATAGCACCTCTGCCTGACACAGCAATTAGCAAACCCATCAGTAAGCCATCTTCTATTCCATCCCCAGATTCCATTCAGATGCTGCAAATACATGCTGCCTACTGCATAAAGCCCACTCTATAACCAGGATGATCAATATACTACACCAGAAGTACACTGGAACCACAAACATAGATCTCATATGCACCTATTTACCCATACAAAATAAATGTTAACCTCTACAGCTAATAAACTTTCTACTAAAACAAAAAAGGCAACAGATTTCTCAAAGTGCCCCCCCCGAAACAGAAACATACTACAGAGATAAAACTTAAACATTTATATATTCCATATAATGAGTCCAACTCTGAAATCATGAAAACTAGTTAGAAAATACTAAGTAACTTGAGGTTTCTGCTCCCACTGGCATCTGACAGGATTCAAAACACCTTCCAGAAATAACTGGATGAGTTCTGGCATCAGGAAATTCAGAAAGACCTAGATTCAAATTCTGCTTCTGATACTATCAATCATGTGACACTCATCTGCAAATTCAAGGGGTCATACTAGACTACCTCTAAGGTCTGGCTCCCAATTTATGATACTATGAAATCCAAATTAAGCTCTATATCAACTTGTCAACTTAAGTCAATATCCAACATTGAGGCAGTGGAAGAGTCAGAGAATTTCAATTCAAACCACTGTTCTGCCATTTACTAGTCGTGTAATATCTCTGGGCTTCAACTTTCTCATCCCATCAAATGAGAGTGGTAGCGTAGATAATCTGTACAGTCTCTCCAAGTTCTACATTTATGATCCTATTACCCCCTTGAAAAGTCATGTTGCTTTGGTCTACAGAAAGGAAACAAGGAATCATGGAGAGATCCATTATATTAGAGGTGTCAAAACACAGATTAAAATGTAATTGGGAAATATTTCACAAAATAAATAAAAATACAATAAGACATAGACAACATTACATTTTAAAGCCACCTCAACTCGTGGCCAGCAGCAATTCCTATGTAAAGAGTGGCTCCTTTTCTATTTGACACCATTACTCAACATAATTACCCATTTGCAAGAGGTTCATTTTCTTTTCTACAATTTCTAGGGATTAGAACTCTTCTCAAAGTTTGTCCAATCTCTTTTAGCAGAAGGATCTTCAGTGTACAAATTGGAAAAACCTTTTCCTATCACAAAAGAATCTTCTGGGGAGCTAAAGACGTTTTTTGAGTCAAGAGGAATGTAAATGTCATTTTGGCCAGTCATGTGACTATAGGATCACTGATATAAAGCTGAAAAGGACCTCAAAGGACATCTGGTACAGTCTTCTTTAACAGATCTGTTCCTACAGACTAGGAAACTGCACCCAGAGACAGTGAGTTACTCATCCAAGATCACAAAGGTTCTATCTGGAGTAGGATTTGAACCCAGGCCCTCTGACTCAAAATGCTCTTTCTTCCTCACCATGCTATCCCTCTGGGATATTTACAGGCTATTTATAGTCTCACCCTCAAATTTATTTCTCATTTTTTATTCCCCCCATCTATTAATGCCAACCAAATTTCAAATGTTTTGTTCCATGTTCACACTCTACAAAGTCTTCATTGATAAAAAAAAATGGTCTTTATTTTGCACAGCCAGCACTTTTTCTTACTTTAGTACTCCTAAGGGTTTCTGATTTCCATCAGCAAGGACTACTTCAAACAACATAGATCACAACCTACCATGCCTTAAGATAGTCTTCCTGAGTTGCTAGGGGGGGTGGGAGGGAAGGAAATTCACCTAGTGGCCTACCTTCTGAGAATGTGCTTATCTAAAACTCAAAGTTGCTCTCTGGAACAGGACCTGTGAGTGTCCACTTGTATTCAAAGTTTTTGCAAATTGGTGAGACCTGTTCTAAGCTTTCTCTCAGTGGGCACAGTCTTCGAGAAACAGGCTGTTTTCCAATTGTCTATGACAGCAAAACCCAAAGTCACCTCCATGAAATGAAGCAGCATCAAAGCAGGAATTTAGGGGAAGCAATTAATGTGGCCACTCCCTTAGTGAAAGTTTCATACCCACAAAAGATACCCACGCAGGAGAAGCCAGTGGCTTTTTAAAAAATTACTGTCCTACTACTACTTATTAAGAAGGTACCTAGTCTCATTTGTATCTTAACCCCATACAGGTCCTCAGTAACATATCAATAAAAAATACAAATGTTATAAGACCACATTTCAGTCAAGTCAGAAGAGCTGGATTCTATGTTCAGAAGGCAAGGGAACATGCTTCTGGGGAGCCAATTCCCACTAGAAGGCTACCAGACACTACTCCTCCACCTTGGGGCATGCTAGCTGACAAGGCAAGCACAACACTGGCACCCCCTATTCTTCAGAAAAATGTGTGCCAAAGAGCTCTGCATTGTTCCTCACTCAAAAAGAAGAGCCTCTCTGTCTGGCTTCCTCCAATGGCTGAGTCCCAGTCTAGTAAAGGAAGAAAATGGCACGGAGGAGCCTGGGAGATGGAGCATATCCAAAGCTCTCAGACAAGACTTGAACCTGTGACCTTCACTGTGTACACAATAGGCGGGCGAGAGGGACCGGTTTATCTCCGAAGCAGCAGTTCTCAGCCCTAGGGCTGCACTCCTGATAAAATGACACGACTATTGTGTGTGGCAGCATAGCAGTCATCCCCTCACAACTGCCCAAACCAAAGCTCCCTCCCTCAAGACAAAGCAGCACAGGGGTGAAATTAACTCAAGGCTACAGAGCAGGGCCTAATACAAGGAAGACAGGCCTGTGGAGGCTTAGGGACTCTCGGCTCAACCCTGGAAGCTCTGGGCACATGGCTGGGAACAGCCAAGCTCTTTCCCCCATCTTGGCAGTTCTCATTTGGTTAGGAAGCTGCCTCTTTGAGAATTTAATCATCTGTGATTTGTTCAGAGATATTCCCCCTGAAGGGCTCTGATCTCTCCGCCCTGTGTGAGCCTAATTCCTAGAAGCTGAAATGACTGTTTGCTGCTGCCTGTTTCACAAACACACATTAATTGGTCAGATGTGTCTCCTCCTCCTCCTCCTCAGCCCCAGAGGGAGGAAGGAGAATCTGAGCAAAGCACAGAAATGATCCAACCATAATTACACATAAAGGAAGAGAAGGGTATCATGGGTCTACCAAGCAGGACGGGGTCACAAACCCTTACCAGTGGAGACAAGGAGAGCTGTTAAGGGCCAGGCCCAGGGCAAGGGCTCCCTCAGCCTGGGGAATCCCTCCATTTTGAAGAAAAGGACAGAAGTAGATGGGACCTGAGAGCTGGAAGAGGCACACACCCACAACCTGATGCCCATTCCCTGCCACCCCGCTCCCCCCTTCCCACCCGCACTCAGACCGTTCACCAAAACCACTCTCCCCGCCCCATGCAACCTATCATCACCTTGGGTCCCAGCTCTAAGCGGGGCTCCCGGCCAACTCCCCCCGACCCCGAGTGCCCGCCACCCCCTCCAATCCCCGATCCCCCTCCACTCGTGGAATTTCGCTCTGGACCGCCCCCCCTTCTCGAAGATCTCCTCCCCAGGCAACGACCTCCCCTCCCAGCCCCCCCTCCCCCGCCCGAGCCGCCCCCTCCACCAGCCTCTAACCCCCACTTCCTCCCCCTCCACCAGGCCCCGGGCCCCTCAGCGCCGCCCCCTCCCCACCCCCCACACCCCCGCCTGGGCCCGGACTCCCCCTACCCCGGCTGCCCGCCCGCCCCCTCCCCCCGCCAGCTCCACACAAAGCTCCGGACTCACCGCGCGGCCGGTCCCGGGAGCCGCCACCTCCGCCCACCCGGGGCCCCCGGCCGTGGAGGAGCCGCCGCCGCCGCCGCCGCCGCCGCCGCCGCTATGGGCCCCAGGCCGCCATCCGTGCCCGAAGCCCCTCCCCCCACCCCACCCCGGCTCCGGCTCTCCTCCTCTTCCCGGTTCCGCTCGCCCCGCCCGGCCTGGCCGGTGCCGCTGTGTCCGGGGGCCCGCGGATCCCTCCTGCCGCCGCCGCCACCGCCACCGCCGCGATCCGGGACCCGGGACAACCAGGGCCGCTCAGAACACCCGGACACTGGATAACCGGGCCCGCGGATCCGGATTCGTGGCCGGCGCGGAGAAACCCGGAGGAAAGGGATCCTGAGTACGGAGCGGGAGAGCGCTGGGGGGCGGGGAGTGGGGAGGGGGGGGGGGAGGAGGGAAACCCGGAACCCGGATGGAAGAGGCAAATCCTGGTCCCGGAACGCGCGGCTACGCGGAGCCCGGATTGGAGAGCAGATTTCCTACGCGAGGAATGCAGGAAAACCCGGAGAACAGAATATCGGCGGAGCGAGGAGTTCGAGGAAACCTGAAGTGAGGAACTCATGAAAGCAAATTGTCTGGTCTTGGAAGCGAGGTTTAAGCTTAGGCCCAAGGACGACATGATCTGGACCAAGTGAAGTCTCCCAAAAAACAAGGACGCTTTTTTCTTCCAGTCGTGGGCTACTGAAGGTGTTAGCGCTTAGCACAGCGCCTAGTACTGGGTAGGTACTTAGCAAATATTGATTGATTGATCGGCAACCACCGAGGAGAAGAAAAGCCCTGGAAGGGACAAAGCCAGAGACCCAAAATAAAGGTACCTTGCACAGGGTGATCTGGAAAAACTGTCAGTCTTAGAGCCTGGACTCAGGCAAAGGACCTGGTTTTCAAGTCTTCCTCAGAGCCTTAGTTTCCTTATCTTTAAAACGGGAATAATAAAACCTGCTGCTGTCTACTTCCCTGCCGGAATTTCTATCCTGTCTCCCTATCCCAAATGTGACCAAACCTTGATGCTTCTCTTTGCTCTCTGCAACTCGAAAATAACCCAGATTCCATCTCACTGTTTTCTGATCTTTTATTCTGTGCCTAAAACTGTTGTCATCTTGTCCTTTCCTTACCCTCCTATTTCTGCACCTTTTCATGACCTTCACTAACGCTCCCTCCCCATTTTCCATATCAAATGGAAATTTATCTTTATCTTGGAGTCTCCCTACTCTTTACTATTTAAGCAGGGCCAGTATCTCTTCTTGGATTCTAGCCTGTTTTCCTCCTCTCTCCTGCCTCTGTGGCCTCCCTTTCTTCCTTTATCTCTAGGTACTGTTCAGTAGCCTCTCACACTCTGGATAACACGTGACTTGGAAATACAACCCAGAGCCTGGAATGCCCCCAAAACTAGAACTGAGCTGGGAATTTTCATGTCTCCCCTTTGGTTGTTCTTGGACTATGGTGGAACAAACTTTATCGGTGATACTAGCTACAGAGGGATGTGGTGTTGTAATGTGCAACCTGAATCAGTTATATGAGCACCAAACTTAGAAGAGTAATACTAGTTGATATTTATGTAGCACTTTGAGGTGCAGAAAGAGCCTTTCTTTACACAATCACATTTAAGCTTAACGACCCTGTAAGGTAGGTACTACTATACCGATAAGGGATTTAGGTCAGAGGAGTTAAATAACTTGTTCGGGTTCACATTTTTGAAGTTACACATTTAAACACAGCTTCTTGAACCAAATTCTGCATTTTATTCGCTATTCCACCCTGAGAAAGAGAGAAAGGATTGTCTATGGGACAAAACTGGTATCCAACCTTGGCCCAAATGGATTGGAAATGTAACTCAGCATAAAAAAAAAATCATCATAACCTCACATGATCAGATTTAGAGTGGGAAAGGATCTTAGAGGTCATCTAATCCAACCCCTCCCCATTTTTACAGATCCTCCAATCTGAACAACTGGCAAGACGGTTATTGTTCTTTGATTAACTTGTTCTTTGATCTGAAAATAAGCACTGACATCCACTATTTGCAAAAAGCTAAACTGATCTCTGGGACTGAGAATAATACTGGGCTTATAATAAATGATTTTATCGAGGCATTAGACATAGATTAGTTGCTATATTAAATAGTCACTAAGCAATACAGCTGTCCTAGAGAAGTGTTATTCAATAATTACAAAATTAAATGGAATCTGACCCTATGGAGGACAAGGCTAAAGTGACATAAGCTTAACTGAGGAGGGAAATAAAATGATCCCTACAGCAAAAACTTGTAACCTAAATAAGTTTGAATTGCTATAAGGTAAAACTACCCCCAATTTTAAGGTGTTTAGGTGTCCTATGTTACTTAAAGCATTTCTAGGTTTTAAGTTGCTGCACCCTCTAACTCTTTTATTCCCCTCCCCCACATCCCTCAGACACTTTTTGTTCCTTTTCTTTTAGCCCCGTTCCCTTTCTTCCCATTGTAATCCTCTGCTCTTATTTAAAGAGTTCTATTTGCTTAATAAACCAGTCTTTTTACTTTCCATTTTCCAGGGGCATTTCCTGCCAGGTCCCAACCATTCCCCCCTGGATTTTTCCTCTTTTCTTTGGCCACATCCCTCAGGTTGGCTCCACCCTTTCTTGTTAAACTGACACACCCCTGTTTCCCCCATCCCTCCCCTCATTTTCCTCAAAATCTGACCAACCACCTCTTCTATGCCTTTGCTTTCTACCTAGATTGGGAAAGTGAAAAGATTTCACACACTCAAGTTTTGCTCTTTTGAGTAATGGGGCATGCAAACACATAGATGTACACATAGCCCCACGACATCTTTTGTGAAGGTGGATGGCCCTAGCACCATGCTATCTACAGCAGTCTAGCCTCTTGAGGCTAAAAAGCTCTCTCATGTGCTAGTAGCTTTAACTTTTGGAATCTGAGCGTCTTATGTGTCTTCCAACACACACTCCACCACACCCCCCACCAGCATTTTCAGAAACTCAGAAGCAGCAAATGTGTGTAGAATCCCAGGGAATGTAAAAATCCTTTGGGCTTCCTTTTCTCCCCCAGTTCTAAGATGCTGAAGTTTACAGATCGCCAGTATAATAGATGCTTTCTTTTTGTTGGCCATTCTCTGGATGAGCAGAACAGCCCCAACCTACTTGATCTATTTCTGGCTCAGAGGCTCCGGTACAGCATATTTTAAAGTCTTAAATATAATCCTCATAAACAGGGATTAATAAAAGAGGAGGTTAAAGGTAATGGGATTTTTTAGTATAATTCATTTGTAATGGCCTAAAAAAAAATCAACCTTGGGACTCAAATTTTTACACCTGCTCTCCTGTTGACTTCTTGAAGTTTCCAGCTGTTTCTGAGTTAAAAGACTGTGGGAGAAATCTACATCCATCTCTTCAAAGTGGTTTTCTTAGAAGCAAATTTCTTTCCTCCTTCAGAACAGCTAACTAAATGCCAAAATCTCTTGGGGCCTTAGGGGTAGCCTCCATTATCATGCATAACCAACTTTGGAGCATGCAAATAATTGTGGCTTAGGAACTGGAAGGAGGAGGGGAAGGGATAAACAAAATGAAATTAAATTTTAAAAAAGAAAACTAAACTGCCCCTCCAGGTGCTAAAAGATTATTAAAACTGACCCAGTTGTAGCCGAAAGGGGGCGCAATCTTTTTTCTGCAACTGAAAACCAGTTCAGAAAAGTCAAACTTCCCCCAGTCCAAATTGTCTCAGAGTTAGGAGGTCAAAGTGAAATGTTACAAAGCATTGAAAGACCAGTCCCTAGGTGGGTCTAGCACAGAGGCGGCAAAGAATCTGCTAAGTTTTAAACCATGTTATTTTGTCATGCAAGAACATCTCTCCAAGTTTCTCCTCTACTTCTTTCTCCTTCCTACCTTCCAACCTACCCCCACCCCAAACCCCAAATGAAATAAAACTCTAATTATTGTATCTAAAGGTTAGCTTTCCACATCTTTCTACCTGCAACAACCCCATCTAGCTCAGCTCCTTATTTAGTGTGAGGAAGGGCTTTATAACCAGACTTCTTAGCAGTTTCTGATTACTTTTCTTGAATGCATAGGCATTCTAAGTGGAAACATCAATCCAGTCCTTTCTGTACTCATATAAAAAGGCAGAAAAACTCACCTTCCTTTATGCATTTGTTTTAAGAAAAAACTAGACAAAATCCAGCATAATACAGGATGCCACTGTCTGACAGATTTGTTAACTGCCTAGTGAACTCAGTCTAGTTTCATCTGCTAATAGCACTGTTGTCCACGTGAGGCCAATGAGTAATTTCTTTTAGAGAAATTCCTACTTTTCGAATCTCGGGTTAAACAAGAGAGCAAGGACTATTCCACATTCCCATCATGAGCTAATATGTGGTAGGTTTTGCCTGGGAATCAGTAACACTCAGGCAATGTAGTACTGGTGCCTAGAGCTATGCAGCAAGCAGGGTTCACAGCTGAGTGAACATCAATGCATAATAAGTGTAGGCATTTCAATGCAAATAAACGCTGAATATGAAGGATTAAAGAAAGGGGAAATTAATCTTATTCATAACACAGAGTACTTTTTCCCTTTTTTTTTTTTAAGTCATGCACACAACTCCTGGAGGGAATCCAACTTCCCCAGTGATGCCATAGCTTTATAAAAAGCAGAACATACATATTTTAAGGCTGTGAGTTTCCTCAAGAAGCCAGGAACCAAGACTCTAACACTCCCGAGAACTGCTTCAGAAACAAAATGTTTCCCTACGTGGGGCCAGACCAATAATAATAATCATATTTCAGTTGTACTTCTTGCTTTTTCAAAATATGTAACTTTCCAGAGAGGAAGGGAATAAGCATTTATAAATCACCTACAAAGTGCCAGGCTTTTTCACTTGATCCTCACAAACTGTAAGGTAGATGCTGATATTATCCTCATTGTACAGATGAGGAAGTTGAGGCAAATAGAAATTAAAGGACTTGCCCAGAGTCACACCACTAATAAGTGTCTGAGGCCAAATTTGAACTCAGGTCTTCTTGATATCTGGCCTAGTGCTCTATCCACTAGGCTACCTAACAGCCAGAGTGTGATCTGAGGATTTAGTTTCAGTGTTTGGGGACATCTGGATGTATTTGTTAAGGATTTTTTTTTCTTTAGTGGAAATGGAATAATGAAGGATATCAGACTGTCAGGTCTATACAGCAGTCATGCAACAGTAATCAGTTCCATAGGGCTTTGGGAGGGAGAGAAAATAAGAGGGAGAAAGAAACATGGAGGGGTGGAGGGGGACAGAAGTGAGAAAGAAAGAGAGAAAGAGCCCATGAATGCCAAATCAATTCAGGCCAACAACTAGCTGATTCAATTTTTTGGATTGATCAGTTTAGAAAAAAAAAGACAATTGGTGGTAAGGACTTGTTTTGATAAATCCTCTTGTCCTATCCCAAGCTTGTTTTAGCTAGAGGCTCACTTGAACATTTTGAGATGTGCCCTCTACCTGTTAAGATTACTTCTGTAAACTCAGGGCCACACAGTACCTGGCATATAACAGATGCATAATCAATACTTCTTGGCTGACTTAGAAAAAAAATAATCTTCCCTATCTAAGGAGACCTTTAAAATAATTGCTTTCCTGAGAAACAAAATCTTCCAAATGGAACACAGCTCAAAGCTAAGGAGAAGTTTTCTCACTTATGCCCTTCCAGCCCTTTTCTGGGAGGAAAAAAAAAACTGTCAAAGACCTGGAATTTTAAAATTATTTTTATAAACAGTACACAAGTTTTAGCCTACTGTGTGAAGAAAGCATCTTCCCTCCACCCTCTCACCACACCCTCCCAAGAACTTAAGACAGTTTGTTAAGAGTTTATTTTCTGAGAGAGTCAATGCTTAAGTCCAGCTTGGGGATTTTTACGGCCTCCACTTCAAAGGAAGCACACAACTCTGGATTCTCCACTAGCAAAGTGTGGGTTCCTTTTCTCAATCACACAGTGGCTTTCTGCTTCATTAACCCTTTCTTTGCTCCTTGATGGATCTTGGAATCCAGTTTCCCTGTAAAAGAGAATAAAGAAATCTCATTTTAAAACTATATTTGCAATGCAAATCCATTGTAGACCCACCAGTCTCCTAGTTACCCTGTTACTGTCACATTCAATTATCTTGCTTCAGGAGTCAGACACTTATTTCCAAACTCTAGAATTCCATTATATAGAAACTGAAGGAGATAGAAGCATTGTGTAGGACATTAAAAAAAAAATCCTGTATTTGCCAAACGAGATAAGACATGAAGTCTCTCTCATTTCACAGCTACTAAAAAAGAACCTATCACTTTTTCAGGCTGTCTGATGTGAGCACAACACACATATGTAATAAAGGAATGGCCCTTCACACAGTGGGATACCCAAGGCTGGACCTGCTAACTGGCTAGGCGTGATGCATGAATATCCCCCACAGTGAGAGGAGCAGTTCTCACCCCCACAGCAGCCTCTGAGCTCAATAGGGGGGAGTGACCTCAAACAGTAGAGCAGAAACTGCATGAATGCTCTACTGACAAAGGGCCCCTATCACTGGCTAAGAAGGGCAGAGTTCACAAGCTCTGGGTTTCTTCAAACTTTAAAATTCAGAAAAAAAAAACCCACCTTCCTGTCCCAGGTAACCTTAACGAAAAATGTGTCACTGACGTAGCTAGCCTCTAACCTCAATCTCCCCAACAAGCAACCTCCCTGGGCAACAACTCTTAGGAAAAACCACAGGTTCTAACTCAGCGTCAGAAAGTCTTAGGGGTCACCTTGTGACAACCATCTTAACAAGGTTCCTGTCCTTCTGTCCTGAAAATGGTGTTCAGCTTACTTTCCCCTATACAAAGTCACATACAGTTAAATGGTACTTCTTAACTTAATAAACAGGGCAGGGGAAAAATTCAATAGTATTTGAATAAAGGGGAAATCAAAAGAACCATTTTCCTAGAGCATACAAGTGCATTAAAATCCTGGACACACACAGTTACACATCTACATTCATCATCAAACAAAACAGCAGTGTGTTAGGTGCTAGAAAGTGCACTGGATTAAAATCATAACAACTGTGGTCTATCTAGTCCTACTTCTGCCACTTAGTTGTTTGACCTCATTTAACTTTTATACACCTCCAGTTTGATCATCTGTTAAATAAGGATAATAATATAGGCTCCGAATACTTGGAATAGTTGTTGTGAAGTGATAAATGTGAATGTGATTTTGAAAAGTATAAAATGCAATACAAACCTGAGATTTTAAATTTCTAAACATAATAAACTTCCATGTTTTAAGATGATTCCTCTAGAATCATCTATTTTTTCTCTTCATCTTTTCTAGGACAGAAGTAGGGATGGAGGAATTATTATACCCCAAGATATCCAGGCAAAACAAAACAAAAACAAACAAACAAAAAAATCTAGAAACTTAGTGTGGAAGGGAAGTAACACCAGATACAAAGTTTGTACTTTTTTTTTTTACTCATTATATAAGCAAGTAAAAATAGGAAAATTATTATCTTAGTTATTAAGGATGTTGTTTTCGATTTGAGGGTCTGTCAAAAATAAAGTTTTCCTCAGTTTATAAATAGTAAAAAAGAAAAAAGAGGTAGTGTGACCCAACCTAAATCTGGAATTCAATGCAGAGATCTTGACCTGCAATACTCTGCTCTTACGGCAAAAACAACCAAAAAACTACAATGACCTCCTGAAGCCTGGGAATTTTGCATCTAAGATATTGTTTCAGATTTACCTCTGATTTATCACATCGACCTGGTCACATCATTTAACTACTTTATATTGAGAATTCTACATCTCAAAAGTTGATGCAATTTTAGTAGGAGGATTTCCCTAAAGCTTACCTGCCTTTAAGCACTTCACACAAAAGGCATTATAGGAGTTCCAAATACTTATTTCAGTAAATTTCAAGCAGCTTATGAAGCCAAAAGTTGTGGTTAGTTTAATCACGGTAGAAGAAAGCACCAAAGAGGGAAAATTTGGAAGTTGTCAACATAATCATTAGGTTTGGTGTTGGGGTCATGAAATTGAGAGCTAGTGAGGGTAGACTGGAGCAATCAAAGTTCTTGAAAGAGAAATTCTTGGAAGAATTTGAGAACTGGTTAAGTTTCAGGAGAGTGAGGAACATAAATATGAATGAGGTTCCTTATTTAAAGGCAAAACCATCATGTGCTCTCCTCTGTATTTGAAGATGTCTTCACCACCAGTAGACCATGAACCTGGAGATTTTTTTCTAATACCAGAAACCTTAACTTTTTGAAGCTTCAGCTATTTATGCTGTACCAGCTCTGCTGCACTCTCTGGATACTTTAAATAAGATATGGTATCTCAGTACTAAACATAACCTTAATCATGGTAGCTAAAAGTAAATGGCAGGACAACAAATGGGGCAGGTGTCTGTATTATCACTGCAAAGCAGTACAAAGTATCCCCAATTTGTGAACCACTATGTCAGTAACTTAATTGTTTATACCTCAAAGCATTTTCTTAGAGAAACAATGCTATAAAAAGGTGTTGCCCAAACTGTGCTCAAGGGACTACTGGTGTTTTGTGTAATGTCTATAAAGGTTTCTTACGAAAATGTAAACAAAGTACACAGATTAATTTGGAAAAAGTTATTTTATAGGATGGTTAGTTCTTATGCCAGATCACAAAAGTCTATTTAACCCAAAATGTATCTAACAACATAAATTGATAGTATTAGTACAGTACTATTAACCACCATGTATAACAATGTTTCTCCAGAGAAATGTATTCAGAGTTCTACTTTAAGAGGCTGGGAAAATCTCTCTACCACCAGTATGTTATCAGTTACTTGTCTTCCCTATTGATAGTGGTCAGAGGCAAAGGCTCCAGGAAAAGAAGAAAAAGCACAAACCAGAGCCCAGGTGTGTGGCTAGAGGCCTAAAATCACCTATCACTATAAACTCCCAAGGATACTTCTCAGCCCTTACTGTTACTTTTTTTTAATTCCACAGACCCCCTCACCCCAAAAAAATAATTTCATCTGCTTTATTCTCCATGTCTATCAACCAAGGTTTCTCTTCTCCTACAATCTACTCCTAAATTGAACAGATTAATAACTTGTTCCCTAACCTGTCTGTGCCTGAATCACCCATACAATTAACTGTATATTTTCTAAGTGTTTTTATTACTAACAATAATCTGAAGCAGTAAAGAATTTTTTAAAAATGTTCTTTCAAGCCAGCACCTCCAATCCATATGGAAAGCTAAAATCCACAAAGGCGAAAATGGTATGTACCTGAATGCACCAAAAATCTGATGTAAAAATCATTTCCATTCCTTTCAGAACAGAAAGGAAAAAGAGGAGTCCCTGATCCAATTTTAATAAGGGGAGATGTGTTTCTGGATGTCATTTTGGTCTTTTCAAGGTGTTTCTCCAAAGAAACACTGTTACACATGGTGAAAAATAATATTATAATTCTATAAATGGGTCAGGGACTAGGGTCTTGGTGACAAGACTAATTTCAGCTTCCTCCTCAGAGGACCAGCAATAGTGGGAAACAAGGAAGAAGCTGGTAAATGAAGTTTCCTTAGCTAGCATTCTCCTTCCATACCCCTCACCATGACCAGTCCTCCTGCTATATACTCTGAGGATCATACCATGGACTGGCACTGAGTACAGTGAGGTAAGAAGTGGAAAGAGGAGCTAGGGATGGGAAGTCTCAGAAAGCAATGAGGTCTTAAGCAGGGAAGGTTTAGGAAAATATCAAGCTTAAGCAAGGGGGGAAAAGCAGCTCTTTTGGCCAACTCCTCCTTATGGGAGCTGTCTGGAGTGGTAGTTCCCATGTAAGAGAGGTATATAAGTAGGAACTGTTTTCCTAAGGGTCTCTGGAATGCATACCCTTTGAACGATGAAGGTCTTTTAACCTGACAATTATATGAATTAATTCATTTACACATTCCAAACAGTCCATATGGAGACCAATAGAACACACCCATGAAATGGCTGGCTCAGTTCTGGAGTACAGTCTGTGATGCTTAGTTAACTGGTGGAGCATGAACCCCCGATTCTTCAGTACCACTTTCTAACTAACTGAGAAAGTAGTAACATGATAATGATAATAATACTTGACATTTATATAATGCTTTAAGATTCACAAAGTAGTTTATATGTATCATCTCAGCTGATCAATAAATTAGGGATAAAACATTTGTTGTCGTTCAGTGGTTTAGTCATGTCCAAGTTTTGTGACCCCATATTTCTTGGCAAAGATACTGCAGTGGTTTGCTGTTTCCTTCTCCAGTAGAGTAAGGCTAACAGATGTTAAGTGACAGGGTCACACAGCTAATGAGTGTTTGAGGCCACATTTGAACTCAAGATAGATCACACTGACTAATAAGTTGAACTAAAAGGATAGCTGGAAAAAATATAGGCAAATCTTTATCACATTTTCTTTGAGCTTGTAGTAGAGATTTGTTGAAATGTCCAAGAGCAGAGAATGCTGTGCTGGATAAAAAGGAGAGGTTGGGAGCTGAAGGAGAAGTTGAGAATGGAAAAAAATAAATTAAAAAAGATATATCATGTATGGAGTATATCTTCCTCGAGAGAGGAAGAGATCACCCAGAGTGGGAGAAGAGGAAGAACAAAGGAGCCAAAAAAATGGCCTCAGGAAAAACACTGTCAATGGAAAATGTGAAAAAGGGATAACATTCATGCTCTGAAAGAACAATTAAATTGGTAATATGAGGTCTTAAGAAGTCCAGGTCAGAGAAAACACTGAGAAACAAAAAGTAAATTATTGAACTACTGTAATTCTTTACTTAATGCTATATTTTCCAGGCTGTTTGTAAATTGAATATGTAAGCAAATCTATTCAGGTCTCTTCTCTGGACTGAAGAGCTGGGCTTCTACTTGTTGGAAAAGTCATAAATGTTAATGTCTTAAGACATCTCTAGGGAAAGAGAGTATAAGCTACATGACACTGAACTTAATATTAAGACAACTAGATAATAATGGATATAATTCTATTAATTCATTAAGTAATCACCAAACAGCACTAGGAACAGGGCAGGTTAAACAGCCATAATGCAAAAGTTTAGCAATGAAATGATACTGAAATAGACTTACAGATTTTATGTTTTCCTTTGATAGGAAACTTCAGGATCATTTCTTGGGGATTTGTACAGATGAAGACAAATGGAGAATCAGATTCTTGACTGAGGTCTGGGTACTGAAAAATATAAACATAAAAATACAGGGAATTGGTCTGGATGGGACAATACTTAAAATATCCTAACATTCTCTTCAAGAAACTCAAAATGTTTCTCAGACTTTACCTCACCAATTCTGATAACATGCTACAAAATAGGGAGGTGACAGGTAGTAAATTATCTCTCCATTTCATAGATAGGCAAGCAGAAAAAAACAAGGACACAGCCAGGAAAAAAATGGGAATGAAACCTTAATCTCTCCCAAAGTAGTTGTGCTATACTTAAAAATATGAGACCTTTCATCCTTGAATTCCCATACTATTACAGGAAATACACAAAACAATTTCATCAAAAGAACACTTGGCATCTTCCCAGGAGACAAATCAGAACTGACTCTCATGAAAAAAACAAGCAATTTAGAGATGTTTCTTTGTCGTTGTTGTTATTGTTGAGTCATTTCAGTTGTGTCTGACTCTTCATCACCCCATTTGGGAAAATGGAGTGGTTTGCCATTTCCTTCTCCAGCTCATTTTACAAATGAGGCAATGGAGGCAACAGGGTTAAATGACTTGCCCAGGGTCACACAACTAATAAGTGTCTGAGGCTAGATTTGATTTGAAATCAGGTCTTCCTGCCTCCAGGCCCAGCACTCTATCCCCTGTACCACCTAGCTGTCCTAGGGAACCTTAGAGGTTTCCGACTATATTCATCTCAGAAACCTGAATGCTATAAACCTGGATTCAACTGAATAAAGCACCACCGGAAAGACTTAAGAAAATGAAAATTGACTTTAAGGAAATTTTGCCAGAAAGAGTAAACAGAGCCCTTCCATCACTTAAAAGAAAGAAGATTCATTCTGAAAGGTATGAATATGTAAAAATTTGTCACTGTGGATGCAATCAAGTCTTGGTGCGGGTAAAAAGATGACCTGAAATATAATTGTGAAAACTGTTTAGAATTCTGCTTCATATCACCAATCAGAAACAGATCTGTGTGAACAACCATGGCTGTTATTCCTATGACTCTGAGAGTCACTGACATAGAATAAAATTTCAGTGATCACTCAATCACATGTTTCGAGGCAACAGCTGCAGACAGTGAAACATTTCTCTGGAGTTGTCCTGGCATTTCATGATTGCCCATCTAGCCACAGATTATTCTTGCCAAACTCAACCAATAAAATTCACAAGCACATAGGGCTTTGCCATGAGCAGAAAAGCCGATTCCTTAGTTACTACCATCAGGCTTTCTATTTCTATAGATTAAAATTTGGTCATTTGAAATAAAATTCCACTTTTACTCACCTGTCAGGATCAGAAATACTCTGTTGCAATTCATAGATAACATCTGGCATTCATATAGCACTGCTTCCCATTTGAGCCTCGCAACAACCTTATAAGGGAGGCATTTCAGGTTTTGTTATTTTCATTTTTAAAGATAAGAAAACTGAGACTTAGGGGTCCATAATTATACAGCTAGTACTAAAGGAAAGATCTGAATCCAAGTAATTTCTGACTCCAACTTCCATATTACACCAGACATATCAAACTCAAGGCCCACAAAACTCTGGAGTGCAAACCACATTTAAATGTAATTCAGAAATGCTTAATAAGTAAAAATATAAAGTGGTATAAATAATGTTAATCTGTGGTCTTCTAAGTCAACATGCAGCCCAAAGTAATCTGTTTCTGACACCACTACACTATCCCAAGCTGCCTCTCTAAAAGCAGCATAAACTGTGAAAGTCAGTATTTTACAATCTTCTTTAGTAACTCTACTGCATGTGATAGATAAGCAATGAGCTGTAGGAAGTAGGAGGTGCTCTTGGTTACTGTGGGTTCTGCCCACATATAGCTCTCAGCACAGAATGCTGCAGATGTTGCTCTGATAAGACCACAGCTTTCATTTAGCACAGCCTTATCATTGGATGGATCAGATGTTAAGCTGTGTGCAATTTGTATATGTACATGAAGCCCATTTATCCTTACAGAGCTCAGGATGGAGAAGGTTCTAGTATGGACTAAAAAAAAGTGAACTCTGCATAAAGGCTGCTCTGAGAACCACTATCAGCTGATTTGGCAAAAACATGAGCAGAAGTTCTCACTGACATCTTTAAACTTAACACACCAGGAACTGAAGCCCCAGCAGCTCATAGCTCTTCTTCAGTTATCCTGCCCTCTCTCTTCTGTAGCCTGGAGAGCATCAAGGCCAGGAAGAGGACTTGCCAGCATTTCACAGTTTGGCTATTCCAAAACTAAAAGCCAGGCAGGACAAGAGGTTCAGGCTGAGTTAGTAGGAAGCTATGTAAATTATGTTCAGTGTTTGCCAGGGGAAACAGCTAGTTGGAAGGCCATTTCCTTCAGCAGCTTATGGAAACTGTGAATCCTCTTACCTACAGGGAAGGGTAAAACTGTCCTTTTAAATCCTTTGGATATGCAAAGGAAGGTTTAATATTCTAGGTACTTCCAAACGTGGCCATGGCCTTACAATTACCTACATTAAAGCCTACAGCATCAAAATGAACAGCTAAATCTAGAGTGGCAAGCTGAAGCCAAGAGAGTACATACTGAAAATCAGAGTCTTTTGAGACAACACCTATCTATGAAAGAAGAGCCCATTCTACAATCTACTGCTTTCTTCAAACAAGATGTAAACCTTTGTCTCTTGACAAGAAGCCAATATGAAACTATATTGGATGAACTTAGAATATTGTCCTACTGTATACTACTAAAATAAGAGAATGACAAAAATAAAAAAAATTAGACTCTTGCATGAGATAATAAGATAAGAGAAATGGCATACACATATACACTTTTATGCCTTAAAGTGAAAATAAATATAGAACTCAACTTTCCTACTGCCCCCAAAGTAAGATATACTTGTATATCTTTGCCAGCTCTACTGAATAACTCTATGGGGACTTAGAAGAGAAGAAACAAAAATGCAAAGTAATATACAGGATAAAGAAAACTGGGGCAAAAATGCTGGCAAAGGAACGTGGATTATTCTTCACCATGAAATGAATTAAAGGAAAGTTATCTTGTCAGAGTCTTAATCCTTCTAAAAGAATACACTTTGACTAACTGGGGCTTGTGGGCATCAATAAATCAGTCTTAACACCAGGGAATGGAAGCACCACACTTCACACTAATCAGTAAGACGCATACAAAAAGCTGCTCTGTTGGGAGAGTCATAAGACAAAAAAACAAACAAACAAGATGTTTGGAGAAAGAAGGGGGCATCTGTGAAGGAGGAATACAGAACACTAACCAGGACAAGTCCAGTAACAACAGAATAGAAAAAGCAACAGGCTGCTTAGGTGAGGAAAATTCTAGGATTAAGCAACACAAAACAAGGGAAATTCAAATAAGGACACCCAAAAAATTGCTCCTGCTCTTTGATGTGTTGTGACTCTCTTCACCTGGTTTCCAGCCTGATGGCTGGGGGAAGGGGCCTATTCTTTCATGCCTCATAAGTTTCACTGCTGTCTAACATAACAGGTAAGTGCTAAACAGGCATTTTCTCCTCCTCTCCAGAGGAAGATTGTGCACCAATCAGCTAAAAAAGATTTCTTTTGCTGTTCCCCTAAAAGAGAAGAAATCCAGAGTTTTGGCAACTCGTGCTGACCCATAGCCAAACTGGTATTTACACCAATTCTGGAAGCCTGGAAATTGGGTTAGGCCTTGTACCAAGGTGATCAGTAACTCCAAGATACTATGGTGTCTGAGAAACAATCCCAAGCGCTCTGGCAATATTACCCTTTTTCAAAGGGATAAGAAAATCTAAAACAATTACTCAAGAAGAAATGCCATAGGAAATGCATTTACTGGGAGGTTTTCTTGGCTTAAACTCTACAGGATTAGTAATCATGCTATGAAATCTGGTTTGCTGAAAGCCAACTCCAAAGAGACTAAATTGGTAAAACTCAGAAAGAGAAGGAAGTTATTTTAATAAAATGGCCACAAGCACAACAAAATTAAAAGAGAATAATCTCAACATCACTCTTTTCTGTTTAATAATTCTCATTTACATTATTCTTCAAAGAGCTCATGACATTCGCGGCACATATGGCACAGTCAGGATTCACTATCTTTCCTGGAGGGCAAAATTGTTTTTTCCCTACTTCAGATTAGTACCCTTTCCTTCAGGACAAAATGCTGCCATGTCATGACTAAATTATCAAGTGACTTGGGATGGATAAAGATAAACTAACGATAAGCTGGAACAGAGCCCCACATCAACCTAGACAGGCCTCTTGCCCAACATTACTCACAGCAGCTGCCAGTTCAATGTGGCAACAAATATGTCACAGAGGAAAGCAGCTTAAGCACAAATAACCAAGAAGTATCTGCTGTTCATGGGCACAGTGGCCATTTCTGCAAGGAACCAAGGCCTAAACTACACCATTCTGCTATAGCCTCTCCTCCTCCCCACTTTACTGATCTTTTCTGAGTTCTCAACCTGCCAAAAGCAGTCATATACAGAAAGCATCAAGTACAGAAATTACAACTATCATGGAAATTTCCACAGAGCAGAGTTCTATCCTATCTATCCTAGACATTTAGCAGTGAGACCCTGGACAAGTCACTTAAACTCTGCTACCTTAGTTTCCTCAACTGTAAAATGGGAATAATCATAGCATCCATCATCCAAAGTTCCTGTTAGAATCAAGCAAAATAATATTTGTAAAGTGCTTAGCACAGTGCCTAGCACAAAACAGGCACTTAATCAATACTTGTTTCCTTCCTTTTCCCTTCCTAAACCATGGTTAAAATTAAGAAAGTCGAAAGTAAATTGTTCTAATCAAGGACTCTACACTAATATGTTCTTAATAATGGACGAGACCTACCTTGAAAACAACACTAAACTGCCCAAGGCTTTTCCCCATTTGGATCAAGAAATATCAGCATCTAGCTCTTCTACCTCAAGTAACCACTAGTATAGACTGGAGCTCAAAGAATTCATTGATCTCATTTTGTGTTTAAGTACAAGTAAATCTTCACCACCAGTTCTTTATCATCAAGTAACACTTGTTAAGTGCACAGTGGAGGCAAGGCACTATGCTATCTACTTTCTCAATAATCTTAGTAAAAGCTTAGTGGATAGAATTGTTCATATTAAAACTACTGAAAGACTTATCAATGGTAAGCAGTAAATAAACACTGTAGAAGATTTCTTTTCCAAGCCTATTTCTGATCATATTTCATATTCATTTTACAAATCCAAATCCAGGCAGCAATTATCTATCACTCCTGGGCCAATACTTCTCCTTTATCAAATAGTTCAATACCTAACTAACTCTCTCCTTCCCCACTCCAACTCTTGCCTTCATACTAGGTAACATGAATCTGAACTAGGGAAGCCTCTCAAACCTGCCCCTTCACCAAACCCTTTCACTAAAGGATTTTGAGCCATCAAAGAAAATGGAGGCCATTCTCCATGGGCTCCCTCTATACATCTCAAAACCTCTTGACATCACCTGAAGAACGGGCCTTTCTCCCTAACAAGACTAATCCCTCTACATGTATCCTTGATCCCATTCTCTCATCTCCTCTGGAAAACTATCCTATAATCATCCCACTGTCCTCTAATATTTAATCTCCCCTTCCACTGACTCCTTCTTTGCTGCCTACAAACATGACTGGGTCTCCCCTATCCTTAAAAATCCTGCATTTGACCCAGCCATACCCTCAAGCTATCATCATTCTCTTTTTTCAGAGCCAAATTCTGAGAAAAAGAGAACTGCTCTCATAGGCTGTATTTCCTCTCCTCTTACTCACTCCTCAACCATTTGTGATCAGACTTCTGACTTTATCACTTCACTGAAACTGTTCCCTCTAGAGTTTCCAATTATCTTTTAATTGTCAAATGCTGTAGCCTTCTCTCAATACTCATCCTTCTTAACCTCTCTGCAGCATTTGACATTGTTGACTACCTTCTCCTTCTGCATATTCTATTCTCTTTGGATTTTCATAACACTAATCTCTCCTGGTTCTCCTCCTACCTTCCTTCTTAGTTTCCTTTATTGGATTTCATGAATATCCCACTTGCTAACTGTGACTATACTCCAAGGATCTGTCCTGAGCCTTCTCTTCTCTCTCCACTGACTCTCTTGGTGATCCTCATCAGCTCCCATAGATCTAATTATTCTATCTATCCATATGACTCTCACATCTCTATATCCAGCCTGGTCTTTCTCCTGAACTCCAGTTCGACATCACCAACTGCCTAGAGGATATTTTGGACTGTATGTACCCTAAGTATCTCAAAATCATATGTCCAAAAATAAATAATTATCTTCTATTCCCCACGACTACCACCAACTCCTCTTCCTAATTTCCCCAACTTGTTCTGTCAAGGACACCACCATACCTCCAGTCATTTGGCCTCACAATCTTAGAGTCGTCCTCTTCACTCTCCTTCACCCCTGCTGCAAATTATTTGCCTACATCTTATTGATTCTACCTCCCCAACATGTCTTCTACATATTACCTGGTCTCTATTTGCTCAGCCATCCTTGTAGTTCAGGCCCAAAGCACCTTTCACCTTGATCTTGCAATAGCCTCATAACTGATTTCTCCTTGTCTCAAGTCTCTCCCCTCCTCCACACAGTGCCAAGGTGATATTCCTAAGGCAGTAAGTAGTCTCACCATGTGCTCATTAACCTCCAGTGGCTCCCTATTTCATCTAGGATCAAATATAAATTCCTGTTTGGAATCTAAAGCCCTTACAAACAAGCTCCAACCTAACTTTCCACCCCTATTAACTCCCCTTCACACACTCTGTGGTCCAACCCAATAAGCTTTCATCCATATAACACTTTGTCTCTACAGTCTGTACCCCTTTCCTATACCTCTCAGAATCCCTAAGTTCCTTCAAAGCGCAGCTCAAATCTAGCCTACTATACAAGGCCTTTCCTCTCCCCACAGCTACTAATCCACCCCCCACATCCATTACCTTGTATTTATTTTGTATAAATGGATATATTGTTTTCTCCTACATAATATGAACTCCTTGAAGGTAGGGACTTCTATTTTTATCTTTGCAGTCCTGGCACCCAGGTAGTGCCTGGCACACAGCAGATATGCCAATAAATGCTTATTGACTGATAAATGAAAACTGCAAAAAAAGAAGAAAAAAAAAGAAAAACCAAAAAACTTCTCGTTTAGTCCTGAAGGTTTCAAGTTCTTTCTGGACAATGAAACAGATAAAAGCTCTGTCACTTGAATCACAAATTAGAATGTATAAAACCCCAAGTAGTTCCTGTTAACTGATCTACATAGGGTATGGAAGACTTGTAACCTCAAGCAAATCAAATCTTGATGGCCTTGGTTTACTTATCTATAAAAATGGAATTTATATTAACTTCATGGAGCAATGGGGAAACTATAAATAACGTAATATTCTTCAAATAAATGACAAATAGCACAGTATTATGGAAATCAAGTATTATATTTCACCCCCCCCCTCAAGAATGAACACAATAAAAAAACATCATGTTCTTCTGATACTTAAAAAATGGGGATGGGTTATTCCTTAAGTCACATTCAAATGGGCTTCTGATAAAAAGACTGAAGATAACTCTTAAGTACAGTCAAACACTGACAAATGCTCATGTCTTCATGAGAACTCTAAAAATTCATTTAATCTTAACGAAATACACTGGGATTTTAAGAAAATTGTCTCGGGTACCACTGGCTTTTCTATTACATTTAAGTTCCCAATGAATTTTGAAAGATTCTTACATGAGAGCTTTTGCTGACACACAAAGTCTTCAGATCATACTTTTCAGACACTGCCTTCAGACTTCCTTCAGATTTCTAGGTCTATATGCTAAGAAGTCTTTTGTACAAAGTAGAAGAGACAATTTCATGTATTTTTAGATACAAACAGGAATCTAGTATCTAATTTTACTAAGTTAAAAAACTGTTTCCTTCATCTTTAAATTTCTTGCTTAGTCCCACAATGATACCCTAATCTTTATAAAACTCACTTTTATAAAAAAAAATCTTTTATTCTATATAAAGCTTGAACACTATCACAGAAAGGAATCCAAATAATAATCCTTTTCCTCACTGGACAACTGTCCTCTTACTAATGTCACAACAATAGAATAAAGGTATTTAGTAGCAAAATCACCTTAGCATAGATTTGGAGTCTTGATTATTATACTAGTCAGAAGGAAGAATGGAGTAAGGTCAGCAGCAGGCAAAGGGAGGATGGCTTCAGTTCAGAAGGAACAGAATAATCAATGATACTTGAGATTTCAGACAGATCAGACTGATCATTGAACATAGTGATAAAAATAGCACATACAGATACATACACAGAAAAAAAGCCACCAACCCAACTTTTTGTTTGAAAGCCTTTTAGGTCTAGACTAGACTATACGTGTAAGGAAAGAGCTCTGCTAACAACCACAGCTGCTAATGGTTATGGATTTGGCAATCAAAATGTCTTTTGTTTAAAAAAAAAGTTAACTGCCTTACTACTGAGGTTACAAACCAAAGCCTTGATGCATTGTTACAGTCAACATCCTCCCTGCTGTTTTTGAGAGCTTACATCTGCTGTTGGCAGATAAAACGCTGGCAAACAGCATGGGTTTCTTCTAGGGGAATGCAAGAAAATCTTTACTACATAGCCATCCTTTCCCTTTCTCTCCACAGTCAAGCCCTTAAGGTCTCTCAGTTTTACTTCTACTCTTTCGAGGCTTGAGCACTTGCCACTGTTGAGAAGCCTGGAGGGATTCCTTTTGGCATGGAACAACTATGCCTGCCACACAATCCATGGGGGATGAGAGGCAGATATGTTCTCAGTCTGGGGAAAAACATTTTATATACACATTTTAAAAGCCACTTGCTCAGTATAGCCACACTTGACTTTAAAACTCCCACTAATAAAATCTCTCCTTGGATTTCAGGGAACTCAGACAATCATATTATGCCAAAGAACAGTTAATGTGTATAATATTTTAACTTATCTAGGAAAGGTCAAGGCCACAAGACAGGGAAATAAACAACAGTGCTGGGCTGAGGAAAGGGAAACTAAGCAATAAAACAGAGAGAAGAAATGACCAAAGTCATACAACAGATTAAGTTTAAAATCCCTGCTTTGGTATTAGTATTCCAATAATAATAATAATGATGAGGATAACAGAAAATGTTTACATGGCACACTTAAGGTCTACAAATCACTTTACACAAATGATCTTATTTGACTGTTATAATAACTCAGTGAGGTAGATCTTCTTTTAAGGATAATTATCTCCAGATAATAATGAGGATGAGGAAATAATACCAGATGAGGGAACTGAGGCACAGAGAGGGTACAAGATTTGCCCATGGTCACAGAATTGTGTGAGGTAGAATATGAATCCATATATCTACCTAATGCTATTCCTACTGTACCATGCTGCTTCTCAGAAACGTCCAAGACGATGTCATACGACAATGTCATATAACATAGTGGTGAAAAACGGGCCTTTTAAGACAGTAGGGAATAAGAGGTTTATAAAATAAATTCCTAAGTGATCCCTTCTCAGTTACTGAAATAAAAGGCAAAACAGGACTGCACTAGTCTTCCTCTCTACCTGACATCCCCATATTCTCAGAAGAAATAATGCTACGTATTTGCTGTCGATATCTTAAGGAACGTTACTCCAAACAGACCCAGGTGGGCCATCTGGATGATCTTAGCAGTTCACAAAGGACAAATAAAGATCCAAAAACAGATTGTTTAAAAAAACAATTAAGATCCTTATACAATGAGGAAACCCATGATGAGACTGTCAGCTCCAAACACATTCAAGTATTGTGCTCAATAACAAAGAAAAAAAGTGAAAAGTCAACAGTAGAGGAACTAGGTACTTGTTTTTGATGATGAAAAAGACTATAAGCTTCTGGCAACTTGGTATACTACTAAAAATCAAGGGAATTCATAAGGAGAGTTGCCAGTTTCTACAGCTGGGAACAGATGGGAGAATTGCTGCAGGTCCAGCGGTGACTCACAGAGCCCTTAGGAGACAAAATACAGTACCTAAAGATGATGAAAAGTGCTGATCTCATTGGGCACTTCTGAAGAGCCAAATGCTCTGTTATTCTTTGGTATTTCCATTACTCCAAAAGTACTTTATACTACTGAATCCAAGCCTTCCACCCCTTTCTAGATGATTCAGAGAGGCTTAGAAAAGAAAAAAAAACTGGGAGATATGCTCTTATGCCTGTTGCCTGTTAGGGTGATTTGAAGAGAAGAAAGTATCTTCTCCAAAAATCTAAATCTATTAATTTTCTCTCTCAAATTTTCTCTCTCTCTCTCTCTCTCTCTCTCTGTCTCTGTTTCTCTCTCTCTCTCTCTCTCTCTCTCTCTCTCTCTCTCTCACACACACACACATACACAGTAGCATCAGAAATCTGATGTGATTCTCTTTTAAAATGAAAATTAATTGGGATGTTATAATATTAAAATGATTTGCAAACTAAATGTTAGTGACTGGGGGGCGGAGCCAAGATGGCGGCGTAGCAGCAGCAACACATCGCAGCTCTCACATAGCCACCCCAAAATACCCATAAAATAGGACTCTAAACCAATCCTAGAACTCCAAAACGCACACAAAGATACTTCCCACTAAAGTCAGCTCGGCTACGAGGAACCATATCAGCACTGCGAACCGAAACCAGCCTGGCCTGAAGTCGCGGCTGTGCCCCGGGGGCAGCTGGACGGGAAGAGCTGAGAAGCTTCAGGTGAGCGGATTAGCGGCAGCTGTGAATGGGATTTGTGAAAGGGGGAGATAAGCAGTCCGGCCAGAAGGCCTCCAGAGTGGAAAAGCGAAAGGCAGAGGTTTTGCACCCCCCTTGGCTTTGCAGCTTCCCGCCCGTGGCCTGCAGGCAGCAGGGGGACTGAGCGATTTTTCTTGGCCAGCTCTCGCATTGAG
>CM053582.1:459684199-459749153 GCA_028627135.1 Pseudochirops cupreus | reverse complement strand
GGGGTGAGAGGTAGGATGATGGAGGGGAGGGCAGGGAAGGGGGATGAGAGGTAGGATGATGGAGGGGAGGGCAGGGTCGAGGGGACGGCTGATGAATGTTCACATTTCTGTAGAGGGACAGGGACAGGGTAGAGAGTGGTTGGGGGGGGCCAGGATAGGAAGAAGGGGCATGTAATCAGATTCTCACAGTGTGCTCACTATGGAGAGGTTCTGCGTAATTTCACATTTTCAGCCTGTATTTGATTGCTTGTCCTTCCAGTGGGGGTGGGTGACGAGGAAGAGAAAGTATCTAGAATCTAAAGTTCCATAATCAAATGCTATAAATATGTATCTATATATATACAATTATTATTATTATTAACTACATCCAACTGGAACTTTTTGGGAGATCCATCCTGCCCTACCAAAAAGTCAGAGGGGTGAGGGGGGAAGACACAGGAGAGAATAGACTGGGGGAGGGGGAATACACTGGAATGGCTGTTTTGGGGTGGTGGGTAGGGGAAAGATGGGGAGAAAATATGTAACTCAAAATCTTGTGGAAATGAATGATGCAAACTAAAATAAAATTAAAAAAAATAAATAAATAAACAATACTTACAGGTTCACCTCAAGTCTCCCACTCATCTTAATTTCCTAATAATTCTGGTCCTTACCAACTCCTTCTCTGACCTCCTAAACACTTATAACCCTTAAATCACATACAATCTTTGATCGAGTATTCTGTATTGTTTTTGTTTCCAACACAGTGTAAGCCCCATTGTAGTCTATTAAAAGCTGACAAGAGAATAATAACACTTTCTTTGTATCCTCCACAATATTGAATCTGGTGTTGGATTCAAAAAATGCTTATGGACTGATTGTGAAAATAGTGTTTTAGGCAACTTTATGCTATCGGTATGTTTGGGAGGAAGAGATTAGCACTAGAGAGACTGATTTGAAGAATATTACAGCAGCCCAAAAGTTAATTATTAAGGATCAGGATAGTAGCAGTAAGGCTAAAGGATAGATAAATCCAGGCTAGGTTTTTAAATAAGATGGATTTCTCAGCCAGATGACATATAAAGATAGCCCTGTTTTCTCCTCTATGACCAACCCATAGTTATTCCTAAGTGAGCCTGAATAGAGCTTGTTTGCCAATACCCAGAATTTAGGGTTACAGCAAGGCAGGAGGTTACCCAGAAGGCCAGCTATTAGCAGCAGTAGGCTTGACTTGTCTCCAGCTTTCTAGTCCTCAGCATGGAGAAGGTCCCCAGCAGTTTAGGTTGAATGACTAATAATAAGGCAAAAAGCTGACTATAATTTATAACCTTTTTAAAAATATCTCCCCTTTTACTAGTTGCCAACCACTTTAGGTTCTCCATTGCATTTTATAGGCATGAGCCCAATTCTTGACCAGAATACAAACTTCATTTTGTATTGAGTTTTATCCCAAATAAGGAATAAAAACAAGTCATTGGTTCTTTCCACACTTCTGATGCATAGTATCTAAACTACCTGCCCTATAGCTGCTGACAAAATTAAGTTGTGGGCAGTCTCCCAGAACTTAGTGCTTAGGGTAACAGAGTCCTTTACCTTTGTACAATAGCGTTCTCAGCATTGACTTTGGGATAAACAACTGATAATCTGGCAGGAGGGGCTACCGGGCCTGAAAATGAAGCCTTCTTAACATTTTTATTTTACATTCAGTTTTTATTATCTCATTTTTCTAGCTTCTTAAGCATTATAGATTAAAAACGGTATTTTGATGAATGATAAGGTAAAACTAGAAGGAGACAGAATGACAAAAAGTTATAGCTCATCTCAGAAAGAGACATACAAATTATAAAAAAGAAGCACAATATGGTATTTTTCAAGGTTTTTTGTTTTTTAATGGGGAATGGAAAGGTCATGAAAATAAATGCTTGTTAACTGAAAAAAATTGAGAAAAATGAAAGTTTTTATTTTTGTTTTTTAAAGCATATAGCCATGGGACCATATAGTATAATAGCAAATGGCCCAACTGACCTCATTAGTCCCTCAAGGCATTACAGTTCACTAGACTAACAGACCCTGAGTTTTTAAGGAAAAATTAAATATTGAGTCCTTTATTTAGAGCCTCAGACTATAATTTCCCATGTAAAGTGTTATAAATGGTAGCTAGTTTCTCATGCCAAGTCCACAAAAGCCAACTCAACCCTAAGGTTAAATATATTTCCACTACACCTAAAATCATTCTTTATAACATTGTTTTATTGAGTTAGTGAGCTAATCTCTCCCTACTATACAGAGTATCCCAAGAGTCTTGATACAGTTTTAAGCTTTAACAGGCTTTTAAGTTGAGGATTATTTGTATTCTTTTTTTTTTCTTCCTACAGGAAAATATGTAACACCTTTTAGAAAAATGTATCCAAAGTGGGTGAGTTTTTAGGTTTTGGCACTTAAAAAGGAATATGCTGATAACTTTGTTGAATCTATTAACTCTTAGCCTTGGGTACTTCCAGTATGAAGATCTCAGTTCATCCATACTTTTCTATTCTATTGATAGATTCTTGCGTTCTCCCAAGAATCTTCCATTAAAAGATTTGGGCAATACACCGAGGTCTTCCTCTGGAACGTTAAAAGTTACATGGGTGTCAAGGCTGTCCATATGTTATCCTTTGTCTCTTTAACATATGACTGGCCTAACTTTGCCCATTGTACATTTCCTAGAAGATCTCTTATACCACTTCTTTTACCCAAGTCATCAGTAGTAATATGTAGTAAGAAGGTATGCCTATCCTCTCATCCAGCTCTCCATTACCTTAGAGAATCCTGGAATTTTAAAACATTTTTAGAGATCACAGTGTCCCATGATTGGCAGCCACATAGTATGACTGGGAAAATATTGTGGTTTAAAAAAAAAGATAAAGATTTTGTGTCAAAGAAGAAGTCCATGTCATTGAGAGTGATAGACACTTTCTGAAATGCTATCCAGACCACTTTCTTCCTCCTGTTCAGTTCTTCACTCACCTCATTATCCACCTGTAACGGGTACCGTATATAAACTAAGTCAGTGGTATTTCATTTAATTTTGTATATTAAAGGAGTGAAAAGTTCATTTGTGTAGAAAATTCATTTACGCTGAATATATCTCATTCCCACATGATAATGAATAAGTGTATAAAATATACTTTTGTATCTTTACACATGTATATATTCCTAGCACATAGTACATGTTGATGAATTGCTTGATTAGGAGATTCGTCTCTAGAGCGAGACTTCCTGTGAAGAACTTTACTGCTAAGCAGTAGGAAGGAGGGATTTCTGAAGTATCTTCTGTAGTACCATCTCTCACTACCCCTCAGTGTAAACTTCTGTTCCATGTATACATCTTGCACATCATTTCCTGAGGACAGGATTTTGCTAGGGTGGTGAGAGATGAACAAAAGCATGAGAGAATTAGACCCCTCAGAAGGGCATAGCAAAAGTGCCGAGACAGACATTGACCATTTCATCAGAGGGGAGTCCTACCACACTGATCTGTTTGGAGTTCTTGAAGTATTACGGCTGTATGCTAAAGAAGTATATTCAGCTCGGATCTTTCGTTGCTGAGGTGAATATTTCTCATGACCTAGCAGAAGCCATTGACTGCTTTCCCACAGGTCACTTCCTCTTCCTATGCCCCAGGTTTACTGTCTCTTAAGGAGGAAGAACGTTCACCACTCTCAAACAAAATGATGGTTAATGAGATCATGTCTGGAAGGTCCTTAGTGATTATGAGAATAACTACATAGTAAAATACAAAGTACTATTTATCATTTACTGTTTTGCTATTATTCTTATCCTCAAACAAATCAACCTTCTTGTTATGGTGTTGAGAGCCTTTTGTAACAGGAAGCATTCTAAAATGTGGGCCTATTTTCCTCTGTTTAAACTAACCTTGCTACTCTTTAGTCATCCTGGAACAGAAACAGTATCTGTCCAGTGTCATTTTCTGATCTTTTTTTCTTTCTGTACTTTTCCTTGTTGCCTGGAGTCAGGGCCCCGCAGAGATTTACAGTTGGGGGGGGGGGGGATGGGGGGAAGTTGTGTGCTTTGACATTTTAACAGGCCACCCAAATCTATCTATCCATATTAGGTTTTCCCCTCCTCCCTTTTCCACCCATCAGTACTGTGGCCTGATCTCCTTTTCCACTCATTCATTATTTCTCTGGTTTGCAGATTACACTAAGAGAAACACCCAGATTTATAAACATGTGTTCACTCCCAGCTGTTTCAGGGCTGGGAGTCACATTCATCTTCTAATTGTGTGCCTGTTCTCTTTGCAGTTGCACTAGTCTGCCCTTGTAAATGAGATGCCTATCTCTGAGTCTTACCTTGCTCAGATAAATATATTCAACTCAATGGACTTTGCTCCTAGTTAAATTAGTTATGCAGTAATCAGAGCAGCCCATCTCTGGGAGGAAACATCCACTTGAGTTCACTCTGCTAATGGCTAGAAATCATTTAGTGTAATTGCTTTATTGGGGGGATGGGGTGCCCGAAAAGACCTGAGAAAAAGGGACTACTATTTTAGTCCCTTTCATGCAGGAACCTCTCTTTCAACCTGATTATTCCTTTTGGCTACTCATTTTAGAGACCCTCTTGTATCGGGGATGAAGGTTTTAGGTACTTAGAAGAAGAAGTGATATCTAGTGATGAAATCAAAATTCTATCCCACTCTGTGTCATTAATGATAGGCTTCCTGTTAAAATAATGTTTTCTTGAATTCCTTGTCCTAGCCTTGTTTAGTGAAAGCAGCCTAAATTTTCATCCCAGAAAGAACTTAGACATATATGAGTCCTTTGCTAGTGACATGACTGTATGATTAAAGGAATGTGCCCCGCTTTCTGATTCTAGAGTCCTATTGGTCCATAGTATTATCTTCCATACCCATCTCATGAAAAAGGATCCTTGTGTTTGTTCTCTTGAGTTCTGTTCAGTTCTACAAAGTGCTTTCTTGACTTCCTCCCTGTTTAGACAATTCTATACTAAAGAGAAAATTAGCATTAGGGAGTACTGTCCCCTTTAGTTGTGCAAATAGGGCTTGGAGGCCTAGCGAAAAAACCAAAACAATAGACTAAAGCCCAATTCTGTACTTTTCCAATTCAGAATAACAAGTTTTAATGTTCAGTGTCTTTGCCAAGAAGTGAACTTTCACAATACATTATCTCATTTGGTCTTCACAACCACCCTAAAACAAGTACAAAGTATTATTATTCCTTTTTGAAGATATGGAAATTGATACTCTGTGAGGATAGCTTGTCATGGTTTACACAGCCAATAAATAGCAAAACTGGGACTCAAACTCAGCTCTTCTGACTCTTAAGTTCATTATTCCACCTGTTTCTTATCAGCTAAAGACTTTGCCTTCATTTAGCCCCTGTGCTTTCCAGAATGAGGAAATTTGTGTTTCTTCTAAATATGTATCAAAAGCCACAGTGTCATTAAAGTTAGCTCCATACCAACCTACATACTACAGCCAGCCTACTACATGAGTTTCCATAATCCAGGATGCTACTGAGACAGATCTCATTCCTCCAGTTGGAGGTTTGATGTCAACATCTATGTCTGAGTCTTCTTTGTCTTCCAGGCATGTTGGTGGTGAATGTGACATGGAGGAACAAGACCTATGTAGGCACCCTTCTTGACTGCACACGTCATGATTGGGCACCCCCCAGGTGAGCTCTCTTTTTGTCTTTTAGCTTTTTAGTGAAAATCAGGTCTGATTTACACAAAAGAAGACAGATCTAAATAGAGAAATATTAATTGCTTAGGTGTAGACCCAGCCAATTAACCTTATTCAGTGCCATATCAATCAAACTACCAAAGAATTACTTTATAGAGCTTAAAAAATAATAATAAAATTAATCTGGACTAAAAAAGGTCAAGATGTCAAGAATAAATGGGGGGAAAGTGAGAGTGTCACAGGGTGATTATTAGTACTAGGTCTTAAACTCTATAAAGTCATAATATAATCATTAAGACAATCGTGTACTGGATAAGAAATAGAGAAGTTAATTAGGGGAACAGGTATACAAAATACAGAAGCAAATGCTACAGTAGCCTGTTATTTGATAAACCCAAAGATCCCAGTTACTGGGGCAAAAGCTCACTATTCAACAAAAATTATTGGGAAAACTGGAAAGCAGTCTGGCAGAAACTAGGTATAGAACACTATCTCACACCAAAATAAGCTCAAAAATAGGTAGATGATTTAGACAAAAGGAGGTTACCATAATAAGCAAAATAGAGAAATGTAGAAGAAATTACCTTTAGATCAATAGGGAAAGAGTTCATGACCAAATAGTAGAGAGGTTCACAAGTAAAATGGACAATTCTGATTAAATAAAATTTAAAAATTCTCACATAAACAAAACCAATGCAGCTCAAATTAGAAGAGAGATAGGAAATGGGAGAGGAGAGTTTCTTTGCTGCAAATTTCTCAAATAAGATTCTCATTTCTAAGATATTTAGGGAACTGAGTCAGTTTATAAGACTTAACAATTATTCCATTCCACAAATAGTAAATATTCAAAAGATAAGCAGTTTTCAGAGAAGAGTAATCTAAACTATCAGTAACTTTATGAAAAAGTGCTCTTAATTACTAATAATTAGAGAATTACAAATTAAAACAGTTCTGAGGTATATCACCTCATACCCATCAGAATGGCAAAGTTGACAAAAAAGAAAAATGACCAATGCTGGAGGGTCTATGGGAAAACAGGTACATTAATATACTCTTGGTGAAGCTGTGAACCAGTCTAGCCATTCTGGAAAGGAAATAAGAATTATGCCCAGAAAGCTGTTAAACTATGCATACCCTTTGACCTAAAATTAGCATTACTAGGTCTGTATCCCAAAGTGATCAAAGAAAAAAAGAAAAGGACCTAACTATACAAAAATATTTATAGCATCTGTTTTCATAGTGGCAAAGAATTATAAACTGAGAGGATGCCTGTCAGTTAAGGAATGGTTGAATGGTTAAGTTAGGCATATGAGTGTGAGGTGATACTATTATTGCACTTTAAAAATGATGAAGGGGATGTGGTTTCAGAAAAACCTGAGAAGATTGATATGAACTGATACAAAGTGAGCAGAACAGTTTATACATTAACAGCAATATTGTAAAAACAACTCTGTGAACAACACAATGACCAACCACAATTCCAAAAGACTCATGATGAACCATATCACCTAGGTGATAGACTCAGAATACAGCTTGAGGCTTTTTTTTTTAACATAGATAATGCAGGAATTTGTTTTGTTTGACTATACATGTTTATAATGAGTTTTGTTTTTCCTTGTCATGAAGGAAGTAGTGATGTGGGAGGGAGAAAATTCAGGCCTGAAAATGAAAGAAAATTAAGTGTGACTCTCTCTGAGCACTGGAGCTGGACAGATAGCAAAATCTCTGCTCTTGTCTATATCTTGTTCTCTGTGACCTTTATCTAGCCTGTATTCTCTATACCCCAGAAGCCTAGCTTCTCATACCGATCTGGTGACTAGGTAGCAGTGCAGATCATACACACAGATGTTTAACTTTCCCTGTTCATTGAGATTGCATTTCTTTTTTATCATAGTCTTTAGGCAGAGAAGGTTGGCTACCTCCCCTGCTTCATGGTAGATAAAAGGAGTGTTCATCCATAGGAATAGGTCTGCATGTTGCGTTTTAGAGTTTAATATGTATTCTCTGAAGCAAACAAAGGAAGAAAAGTGGTACAATACTATGATTAAAAAGTAATGTTATGCGCTCTAGTAGAATGTAAACTCCTTGAAGGCAGGAGCTGTTTTCATTTTATCTTTGGTATCCCTAGTGCAGAGCACATAGACCCTTAATAAATGCATGCTGAATTTAATTGAATTGAAAAGAGACAAAATGCTTTGGCAGCTTAAAGACATCAGGGACATTGCAGCCTACAACAGACCATTCAACAACCATTTAAAAACTGAGTGGATTAGAGTTTAAAATTTTCAAGAGTAAGAAACCACAGAAATATTATCAAAATCTTTTGCTAATGATGCTGGTGAGTTCTTGCCCCTACACTTTTTCAGGCTGACTACTCTTATAGGATAGAATATATTTAATAGTACTTGAATAATGTTCATTGATAGTAGGTGTCTTCCAGATGGCCCAGCATGAGTTGTTCAGTGAAATGTAGACTCTAAGGGCGGAGCCAAGATGGTGGAGTAAAAGCACAAACTTGGCATGGGCTCTGGCTCCAGCCACTTCTAGTACCTGTAAAAAATGACTCTAAACAAATTTTAAAGCTACAGAACCCACAGAGAGAAACAAATCTCCTTCTGAAGGCAGCCTGGTAGGCCAACAGGAAAGGAGATGTAGACTCTTATCTCCCAACTTATTGGGGCAACATAGATAGGGAACATTAGACTTTAACACACTGCCTCTCATATTCCCCCAGCATTTGATAGTGGTCATTTAGCCTTCTTGAGTCCTATTTCAGTGGAACATACCTCCTAACCTGTTCTTTGATGTTGGTACCCTGTTTAGGTAAAAAACTAGAGGGATCAGGAAAATGCCCTTATACTCCACCTAACCAAGAACTGTTCTTGTTTGAAAGCCCATGGCTTTGATAGTCCTTCCCAGCTCTCAGAGAAAATAGACAATACTGCATGCTCTTTTGAGGCCTGGGTGTTGGAAATTGCTTATAGAATATCAGTTCAGCAGGTAGACTGAATCCAGGCAGCAAATTAAGCCATTTCCCAAAAAAACTCTTGGAGCTATAAACAGTAACAGGACACAGACTTCCTATTCTTTTGAATTTGGGAAGAAAGGTCATGGTAGCATTTTCTGGAAGATACCCTCTAGAAAAAGAAAACCAAAATGCTCTTAAGATCTGTAAGCCCCACCTTACTTCTTATCACAGGCATTATTCAGAGTACCTTGAAGGAACTACTTTGAGGTTGGTCAGTCATAGAGGGGTCCATCCATCCCTGGTAGAAATTTCTAAGTACATGAACTCCATCTCATTGTTGAGAGCTTTCTTGGACACTTCATAGTATGGTGCTTTGAGGGATGTACAGTTTGCTAGGTGGTGCAGTGTATAACAGCGTATAATTCCCTAGAATTAGGCAAGCCTGAGTTCAAATCTTGCCTCAAACACCTACTAATTTTCCTTGAGCAAATCACTTAACCCTTCTTGCCTCAGTTTCCTCTGCTGAAATATGGGGATCCTAATAAGCATCAACCTCCCAGAGCTGTGAAGATCAAATGAGATGGTTGTAAACTTAAAGGCGTAGATAAAGGCTATGTTAATGCTAGCAATAATGATTATGTCATTGTAGTTGTAGTTAGCCAGTAAAATTCCATGACTATATGTGCTGATTGGGGAATAATTGACAACCAGCTACGTTTTCAGAGCTTAGTAGTATGCCACAAACTAAGAACAACAATGCCTCCAGCCATTGTTATTTAATAAAGGTGAAAGACTTCTTTGAGAGGAAGGTGGAAAGACTTGTTCTTTTCTGTTTCTGTGCTGTACCTTAGTTATAGTCAGCTGTCACCCAGCCAGGAGCCAGAGCTCCTCTGCTGCTCTCCCCTACACTGACTTTCTATTCCCAGCAAGAGCTGTTTGCTTCTTAGGTCCTGTATGGTACAGTGGATAGAACTCTGGGCCTGCAGTCAGGAAGCTCAGCTCTGGCCTCACATGTTTCTAGCTGTGTGGCCTTGGGCAAATCACTTAAGCTCTGTTTACTTCAGTATCCTCAGCTGTAAAATGGGGATAAGGACACTCAGGGTGGTTGTGAAGATCAGGTGAGATCATATTTGTAAAATACTTTTCAGCACAGTGCTTGGCACATGGTAGGTGATATCTGAATGCTAGCTGTGATTTCTGTTATTATTACTGTTTCATTACTGCTACTACTTAGGTTCTGTGACTCCCCCACCAGCGACCTGGAGATGCGTAACGGCCGAGGCAGAGGTAAGCGCATGCGTCCCAACAGCAACACACCTGTCAATGAGACAACTACGGCTTCCGACAGCAAGGGGACCAGCAACAGCAGCAAGACCCGGGCAGGGGCTAATAGCAAAGGCCGCCGAGGCAGCCAGAATTCCTCAGAGCACCGCCCTCCCCCGAGCACAACCACTGAGGATGTCAAGGCCAGCCCTTCCTCTGCCAACAAGCGAAAAAATAAACCCCTCTCTGACATGGAGCTGAACTCTAGCTCTGAGGACTCAAAAGGGAGCAAGCGAGTCCGAACCAATTCCATGGGCTCGGCCACTGGGCCTCTTCCTGGGGTCAAGGTAGAGCCTGCCATCTTAGATAGAAACTGTCCCTCCCCAGTCCTCATTGACTGCCCCCACCCAAACTGCAACAAGAAATACAAGCACATCAATGGATTAAAGTACCACCAGGCCCATGCACACACAGATGATGACAGTAAGCCAGAAGCTGATGGAGACAGTGAATATGGAGAGGAACCCTCCCTGCACACAGACCTTGGAAGCTGTAATGGTGCCTCTGTCTCCCAGAAAGGCTCCCTATCCCCTGCCCGCTCAGCCACCCCAAAAGTCCGACTGGTAGAACCTCATAGCCCCTCTCCTTCTAGCAAATTCAGCACAAAGGGCCTCTGTAAGAAGAAACTGGGCGGGGAAGGGGACACAGACCCAGGGGCTCTGTCTAATGATGGCTCTGAGGATGGTCCCTCAGTAGTAGATGAGACAAGCAATGATGGCTTTGATTCGCTGGAGAAGAGATGTTTGGACAAGGACAAATCTAAAAAACCTTCTAGTTCAAAACCTGAAAAGATTCCTTCCAAGAGTTTAAAGTCAGCCCGGCCCATTGCCCCTGCTATTCCCCCTCAGCAGATCTACACCTTCCAGACTGCCACCTTCACAGCAGCTAGCCCCGGTTCTTCCTCTGGTTTGACTACTACGGTCGTCCAGGCCATGCCCAACAGCCCACAACTCAAACCCATTCAGCCTAAGCCTACTGTGATGGGAGAGCCTTTCACTGTCAACCCTGCCCTGACCCCAGCCAAGGACAAGAAAAAGAAAGAAAAAAAGAAGAAGGAGTTAAAGGAACTTGAAAACCCCCTAACTCCTGGAAAAGTTTGCCGAGCTGAAGAAGGCAAGAGCCCATTCAGGGAGTCATCAAGTGATGATAGGACCAAAAGTGAGGGGCTCCTTAATGGCTCATCAGACCCCCACCAGAGTCGGCTGGCCAGCATCAAAGCTGAGGCAGATAAAATATACAGCTTTACAGATAATGCCCCCAGTCCCTCCATTGGCAGCAGCAGTCGGTTGGATAGCACAACACCTGCTCAGCCCATGACTCCCCTGCACGTGGTCACTCAGAATGGAGCAGAAGCTGGTTCTGTTAAGAACAACAGTCCTGCATACTCTGACATCTCAGATGCTGGAGAGGATGGGGAAGGCAAGGTAGACAGTGTCAAATCAAAAGACCCTGACCAGTTAGTCAAAGAAGGGGCTAAGAAAACTCTTTTCCCCCCTCAGCCCCAGAGCAAAGACTCTCCCTATTACCAAGGCTTTGAGACCTATTACTCTCCAGGCTACGCACAGTCCAGTCCAGGGACTCTGAACCCCACCAGCCAGACTGGAGTTGAGAACCAGTCATTGAAGGTGAAGAAGGACGAGGAACCTGATAACACTGAGGCAAAAGTAAAGAATGAGGGTTGCGAGGATAAGAAACCAGAGCTGAGTAGTTCAAGTCAGCAGCCTTCTGTCATTCAGCAGCGCCCTAACATGTACATGCAGTCATTGTATTATAACCAGTATGCCTATGTTCCCCCCTATGGCTACAGTGACCAGAGCTATCATAGCCACCTTCTCAGCACCAACACAGCTTACCGCCAGCAGTATGAAGAACAGCAGAAGCGCCAGAGCTTGGAGCAGCAGCAGCAGCGGGGGCTGGAGAAGAAGGTGGAACTGAGCCTGAAGGAACGTGAGGCTGCTCTCAAGGAGGAGTGGAAACAGAAGCCATCAGTTCCACCAACACTCACCAAGGCCCCAAGCTTGACAGACCTTGTGAAGTCAGGGCCTAGTAAGGCCAAAGAGTCAGGGGCTGATCCTGCCAAATCAGTCATCATCCCCAAGCTGGAGGACTCCTCCAAACTCCCCAGCCAGGCTGCCGAGGGACTCAAGGTAAAACTGAGCGAGGCTAGCCACCTGGGCAAGGAGGCCTCAGACTCCAAAGCAGCCACCGAGTGTGGCCGGCAGACAGACGTGGATCCGGTGCTCTGGTACCGACAGGTAACTCACTGGAAGTCTTTTCTTATTTGATAGCCTCTCCATCCTTTCCCTCCATACCCATTCCTGTCCCTATGTTCATTTTGCTCTCATGCAAGAATTGCACAAACGTGGTGTCTCTAAGAGGTTGATGAGACCTGTAGACTTACTCACTTTTGTGTAGTGTACTCCATACTTTGAGAATGCTGTCACATCACCTCTTGTGAATCTTCTAACTTTGGAGTCTTCTAGGGGAGGTATCTAAGGCAAGGACTCTTGATTTTCATTTGATGCAGGATGGGAGAGTGGAAAGAGTACTCACCTTGTTTTTGCCACTAGCTTAACTATGTAACCTTGAGTTAAGCTACTTTCCTTAACTGAACCTTATGTTTCTTTCTTCATCTGTAAATTGAAGGGACTGAACGTGGTGATCTCTGAGGTCCCATCACTCTCCAAAATTCTGTGGTTCTCTAACAGTTAAGTGATATGCCCAAGGTCACATAGCACTTTGGTAGCAGGTCTTGGAGAAGAGCCAGGTCTCCTAACTACTAGTCTAATGTTCTTTCAGCTGTGCCGAACTGTCGTCATGTTTTTGAAAATTCTTTATCCTAGTGATTTTGGCCTCTCAGCTCCTGTGAAGTACGGTGGTGATAATTCTCTCATTCTCTATTCACTGCTGACAGGAGGATTTAGGACTAAGAATTTACCTCACCCTTGAGTTAGAATAGAATATTTTCCATCCTCTGGATTAACAGATGAGCAACTTTTTTCTCTACTTTTGTGTTTGCTGCTCTACCTTTCATATATTCATAGCTTTCTCCTCTGTGAGAGAAGGATCAGGGATAACCCAGAATACCTATTAAAGGGACATCTCTATTTTTAGAAGGTATTTTCCTAAATTGTTTCCCTTTCCTTATTTGTCCTATTGATATGGTCTCTTCTTTTTCTTGCTTTTTACTTTTTTTTCTTCTCCTTTATCTTTCTCTCTTGCATAAGAATGGAGTACGGGTGTCTGAGTTAAGTTGTAAGGGGAGCACAGTAAAGGTAGTCTTGCTCCCCATAATCTGGTTCCTGATCTGTCCTTGTGTCTCCACTCTGACCCGGGCCTGAATCAGGTTTCTTTCTCCCTCACTCCATCCAACCCCTAACCCCTGGTTGTTACAGGAGACAGAACCTCGAATGTGGACATATGTTTATCCTGCCAAGTACTCAGATATCAAGTCAGAAGATGAGCGGTGGAAGGAGGAGCGAGACCGAAAGTTGAAGGAAGAAAGAAGTCGGAGTAAAGACTCTGTTCCCAAGGAGGATGGGAAAGAGAGCACAAGTGGCGATTGTAAACTGCCCCCCTCTGAAGAGTCCCGGCTTGGGGCCAAGGAGCCCCGGCCCAGCGTCCATGTGCCTGTGTCCTCCCCGATCACCCAGCATCAGTCTTATATTCCCTATATGCACGGCTACTCCTACAGCCAGTCCTATGACCCAAACCATCCCAGCTACCGAGGCATGCCTGCCGTCATGATGCAGAACTACCCAGGTATGGCACCAGAGCATCAGGGAAATAGAAGTACAGATTTAAAATTGTTTACCTGACCAGCTCTAAGCCTGGTTAGGGATGGTTTCGATAATATCTCGCTCCTAAAGGTGGTCTTCCTGTAAGGTGCCTCTGTGCGTCAGCATGTCACCTCCTCCCCAGAACTGGCTGCCAGCGCTCTGTGGCCAGTGTCCTGATTACCATCTCTAGGAGCTACTCACCATCCCTCCTCCCTCACCTCAGTTACTTCATTGGCATTTGTTTATGCCCATTGGTATCTAAAGAGAAGAACCTCTGTCGTGATCACTTTCCCTCAGAAACAGGCAAAGATTTGCATTTCAGTTCAGTAGGTACTTATTTTTAGCCCATACAGTGTGCTGGGCACTTCGGGGGTCTTTAAAAGAAGTAAAAGATAATCTCAGCCCTCAAGGTATAGCTCAACATAAGAAATTAAGTAGAAGTATAAGCAGTGAGTACTGTAGACATTCAGAAAAAGCAGAGAATGAGGTGGCATTTCAGTCCAGGCAGCCAGCTGCATAGTCTGTGGAGCCCATGTACAGAACCTCCCTATGCTAATTGATAGGAAAACTACTAAGTACAGAGTAAATTTTTGTTAATGCTTGTTGACTTCACTTATACAATTCATTGCTTGCTGGTTTCCAGTGCTCTTGGCCCTTGTCAAGTGAAATGCTTCTGACGCCTCCAAGAAATGCCCTTTCTCACCCCAATTCCCCCAGTTTGTCCTAGATGACCCATCATAACCATACAAAGTCATTCATGGTTAAGAAATTTCAAGGCAGACTTAGATATAGCCAGGTTTTTAAACAGATAGAATTCACTTGCTTGCTTTCTTCCTTTTCCAACACCTAACCCTCTCCCAAGAGTTCTTTGGCTGGGTCCATGGGGCCAAGCCAGATATGGAGAAGTTGCCTGGAGGAAAGCAAATGAATGTCTCTTTTTGGCCAGTATCTTTTGCCTATTAGTATTGTGTCAGCGCTGTTCCTCCCAGGGGAACTCCTAAGCTAGATTGATTGAGGAGCTCCAGGGGGTTGTATCTCCCTTCCAAGGGCTTCCTCCCAGCCAACCAGGACAACCCAGCAGTCTTAGCCAGAAGAGTATCATCTGAGCCAAATCCAGTGTAGTGTGTGCCCAGGGACCCAGCCTCACCAAAGGCTCCCCTGGCCTCATGGCTTTTTCTCCTATCCTAGGTTCCTATTTGCCCTCCAGCTACTCCTTCTCGCCATATGGTAGCAAGGTCTCAGGGGGTGAAGATGCTGACAAGGCAAGAGCCAGTCCCAGTGTGAGCTGCAAGTCCAGCTCAGAGTCCAAGGCCCTGGACATCTTGCAGCAGCATGCCAGCCACTACAAGAGCAAGTCTCCCACGGTAAGTTCTTGTATGGCATTGACAGAGCCACATAGACCCAGTCCCACAGAGGAAAGGCAATTTAGAGTACAATTTAACTTTGTTGGCTTGATGTTGATCCCATCAGGGATACCCCCTCTTGTTCTTAGTCTCTCTGAAGCTTCATGGTTTGAGTGTAGTTCCCAAGCCCAAGCTTCTCCCTCCCTCCCCAGGTTTCTTCCTGATTGAACTCAGTAGAAAGTCCTGAGTGGCTTTGGTATCCCCTGCCTTTCCCACGGGTATGTGTGTGTCTGTTTCATTTGGGGGCTTTGTTGTTTGTCTTCCCTTCCAGATAAGTGAGAAGGCTTCTCAAGAGAGAGACCGAGGAGGCTGCGGGGTGGTAGGGAGTGGCGGAGGCTGTAGCAGCGTCGGGGGAGCCAGTGGGAGTGAGAGGAGTGTTGACCGGCCTCGCACTTCTCCCTCTCAGCGCCTGATGTCCACACACCACCACCACCACCACTTAGGGTACTCACTCCTCCCTGCACAGTATAACCTGCCCTATGCAGCAGGTAAGCCCTGGCTTCCCCCATACCTACCTTTTTACATGCACTTCTAAAACCACTAACCATTGGGGGTGCCTGCCAGCAATGCACCTTCCCTGGACCTTTATATTTCATGTAGAGTCCTGGAACCCTCCCCAGTCAAAGAGGGAGCCTATGTACATGGGTTCTGTTCTCATCTCCATTACTGGTTGCCCATGTGACCTTATGTAAGTCACTTAATCTTTGAGGCTTTGTTTCCCCACATGGAAAAGGAGGAAAATGTATTAGGTGATGTCTGAGGTCTGTTTAACTCTGACATTCTGTGACAAAGATAAATGGGAGCATTTCCTTCTCCCCTGAAGCTCTTACGTTAGGTCCAGACTCCCAAAATATAGGCCCTTTAAGTTTAGATAAGATACAGGAGTAGGTTCCCCAGGACTGGGAAAAAGTAATTGGTCATCCTGGCTTCCATCAACCACCACTAATGAAAGAGAGTGTTCCTTCTGTAGAACACAGGATTTGGAAAAACAAAATCTAGTGATCCCTCCAAGAGAGGAAGATTGGTCTGTAATACCCTCTCTTTCTCCTTCAGGTCTTTCTTCTACAGCCATTGTGGCCAGCCAGCAAGGCTCAGCTCCCTCACTCTACCCACCCCCCCGGAGGTGAGAATGGTAGGTACTTCATATAGATGGGAAACGATGAGGTATGTTTGGGTGCCTAAGAATCTCTTGGGCAAGGCCTCTGGCTAGAAAGTGGACTTGATTCATCTACTAAGATTCCTTTACAGTCTCAAGAGAATAGGAAGCTGAGTTATAATATGGTAACAATGCCTTTCATATAAATAGCCTTGGCCTAGCCATTTGCTCCTGGGGAAAACAGCTGTGAGAAGTTTGTGTATAGAGTGGAGAAACCCACTGGATTTGGAGTCAGAGAGTCTGGGTTCAAATCCTGGCTTTGAAGCTTAGGATCTGTTTGACCCTAGGATAAGTCATAGTTTTTCTTATTTGACACATCTGCAAATTGAGGGGTTCACTGATCTCTGAGGTCCCTTCCACATATGTCTTGTAAAACTCAAGAATAATTTCTCTGACTGATGGGAGAAACCTTAGGAGAGAAACCTTTGGTCCCTCCCCCTGTTCCTGGAGTCACCTCAGGAAACCTAAGATTCCAACACAGAGCACTTTTCCAATTGATCTTTTTTTCCTGGGACGCCACCTTGTGGCTTGTAAGCTGCTGAACATCCGTGTCTCCTCTGGCAGGACCTGAAGCTCTGGGATAATGTGGGCTCCGAGGCCGGTGACCCGAGGAGGTGCTGGAGGTGCCATTAGACATCAGTTGAATGGTGTTGATCATCCTGTTGGCCATTCTCACGGAGACTGGAGGCAGATCCTTGGCAATTTCCCCTCCACCAGACCCCTGGACTCCCCGTTCCTCCCTCCTCCTCAGGAGCTGGAGAGCTGGTACTTAGCAAAAGTATTTATTCTCTTGGCCACAATGACTGTTGTGGTCACAGCAGGGGTAAAGGCATCAATTGTAATCTGGGGGCATTGCTTCAGGCCCAGGGAAGTCACTGCTCCATTTCCTGAGCCCCCTCTCCAACCAAGAGACCCCATCATGGTCGCCCTCAGGAGGTGCACCTCTGACACCAGGTGGGGTCGGAAGAAAGCGTGGCAATCACACCCCCATGTCTACCACCACCAGACCCTTCATCTCCCCAGAAGCTGGGGCTCCAGGGACTGGAAGCAAGCAGAGGAATTAGAATCTCAGGAAAGAAATTTTAGGGCTGTTTTCTCTGTGATTGTGAAAACAAAGTCATCAGAAATGAAGATCCCTTCTCCCCCTTCCCTATGCACATATGTATGTGCCTGTGCTCAGAGCCTAACCTATACAGGAACACCCATGTCCCCACCCAGAGGACCCAAGAGGGAGGCTTCTATATTTTGAGGTTTCTATACCCTTAACCCCAGCACCAGCACAGAGCCCACCTACTGGATCCCCCTGGGAGAGCTGGGAACTATAATTTGAGTATCAACAGGGCCTATAAAATGGAGCCTTCTCTCCCATCCTCGGACCTTTTCAAGGTCCTGCTGTTTGTCTCCCAATTTCTTTTCCTTTTTTCCACCTTTTTAACTCCTTGGCCTTTTCTTTGTTCTTACCCCTCCTCCCGTTCCTCTCTTCAGGGGGTCCCACCTTCACCTGTTCTTTCCCTCCCAGTGCCCAACTCTCAGGCAGAGAAAAATACCACCTACTTCTGATATGGGAAATCTGGGGTCCTTCAGGGGCTAGAAACTCTGAAACCTACCTTTTCTTCCTAGGGTAGCGCTAGGGAGACAGCCCCTGGAATACCCAGAAGATCTTGGAGACACTGTCCACAGTCAGCCATCTCTGTGTCCTCCTCATTTAGGGCTATGCACACGTGCAGCCCTCGTCCCTTTCTGTACATGTGTACTTGATTTTATATAACTCTCTAACCTCCATGTGTGCCAATATAAGCCGTGTTTATATGTAATACACGTCTATTCTATAGGGGTCATTGGCTGGGGGAGGTTTGTTGGACCTTAAGCCCTTAAGAAAAGAAGTTTCAAAGATCAGAGATTCATTCTCCCTCCCCTTCCCCTTTTGTTGGGGAACTCCAGCCAGCATTGAGCCTGCTGCCTTGCCTCTGGAAGATGTGGATCACAGGGGGGGGGTAGCTGTGCTTAAAGGACCTCTAAGGATGTTGCTTCCAGAGATCAGCCTCTGAGTTCTTTGAGGGAACTTGTTTGGGGTATTTCTTCCCTCCCCTTTCCCCTTGGTCCTCTGGGAGAGAGGCCAGGCCAGGCCAGGTAGAGGAAAGTTTTTTGTGACCTGAATGCCAGAAGGAAGCAGCTGGGAATAGGAACCTGGCTCTGACTCCTAGGGTAGCAGGGTTATTGGGGCAAGCACAATACCCAGCTGAGATTGTTTTCCAAGAATTGTGGGGATCCCTGGAGGTAGAAAAGATGGGGCAGTCAGCCTATAGAGCTTTCCTCTTTGGGGATCCATGCCTCTCCCTTTGCCCTAGTTGGGTACGAAGCCTCCTTCCTCTGCAAAGCTGCTATTTTCAGACCTCATCGCAGGCCATCAAGCAGTCATCCTCTCCCCGTAATTATTCTCCCTACTTTATACTGCTCCCAGTAGGCTGTGCTCGGAGCAGTGACTTCCCTTCAAGGAGGCTGCTGGACTTGGGTCCAGGTACCCTCTCCTGAGACCAGCCACCACTCAAGAGCTCATTCTGGGGCCTAGTCTGCATTGTAACTTCCCAGGCTGCTGTGGGGCTGAGCCAGTGGCCCATCTCACTGTTCCTGTTTGTTTTTAAATATTGTTGTGTGTTTTGTATCTGTGGCGCCGGCCTGCGGCGTGCTCTGTACATACTGTAAAGAGGAATTGTTTGGAAATTGTTTGGGGTAGTTTTCTTTCCCATTGGGCGGGCATGGCCCCAAACTCTTGCTCCATCTGTCTCACTCTATAACATAGAGATGAGGTGGCTGGTGGATCAGTGGGATGGGCTCGGGATTATTCAGAAGGGAACAGCTTTTTTTCTTTATTTTCTTTATTATTAAACTAATGTTTGGCTCTTTGATCCCTATATCCAAGACCTTCCTCCAGTATCAGGGAGGAAGGGCTCAAAAGAAAAGATGGCAGCAAAAGCAGGCAACATGCTTCTTCCCCTTCCCAGACTCCTGGCCCTTTGCCAGGCCCACGCTTCTCTCCCTGTCCTGCCAGTCACATTGTGGTAGCAGGTATGAGGCTGCTAACTTGGAGGAGATGGAGTTGAAGAAAACTGTTAAGTGGAGGATTTGCACTCCTACCTCAGGCCTCAGGACTTCCAGGCACAATTGGGACCATTGAGGGAACCACAACATTCTTGGTGTTTGAAAGACTATAGTAAGGATTCCCTTGGGGGGGCACAGGGGGGAGCCAAGAGCCCAGGCCAGAGCAAACCAAGTTATCTTTGCACAGGACTGCAAAGATACTGCTTGTTGGAACTCCCCATTGAAAAAAGGCTTTAAAAAAGTTTTGAGAAGCTGTGAAGAAAGGGGAGAAGGTTTTAACAAGGCCTGGGACCTGTCTCCAGCCTATCCATCGAGCTGAGGGCAGCACTCAATTCCCACTTGAAATGAATAAGGCTGTGATTTGAGGGTTAGTCTGTTTCTTTCTCCTTATCCTTATGTCCAGCTCTGCAAGACACCTGGTTAGTACCAAGATACAAGTAATAACAAGGGAAGTGTGAGAATGCAGAGTGATTGGTCTGAGCCCCTTCTCCCACTCCCTAGACAGGTCATGGGAGGTCAGTGGGGAGTTGGCAGAAGGAATAGAGCCTATTTCCTACAGGCTTTGAGAAGGGAATTCTCCATGTCACCTGCTGCTCTGCCTTTTCCAACCCCAGGACCCAAGAGCTACTCTGAAGCCTCTCAGAGACTTTGACCAGGCAATTAGCAGGCCCCACAAGAAATGGGCCCTACTTTGCTCTTTGTGGTGGTACTGGAGAAACCCAAGAACTTATGTTTAGCCCGTAGCCTGGGGGCTCTCCCAGGATGAACCCCTCCCTCCGCCCCCCCCAGGCCCCTTTATTCAACTCCTCTTCCCAGCCCAGCTCCTTGCCATGGTGTTCAGCCCACTGGGAGTAGGCTGGGCCTGGCAAGGAGGGGCACTGTTGCTGTTTATAGCTTGTTCCATTGGAGCTGCTCTGTTGGGTTTGATTTCAGTCTTCCTGATTCTTCCCTTCTGTAAAGTGTACATTACCAAGTTCCTTGTTTTTTATATATATATAAATATATATATATATATATATATACAAACTGTACTCTTTTTGCCTTTGTACATTCAGGCAAGAAGAGAAAATAAATCTTTTTAAGAGACAATCACAAACCTGTGAGGGCTGCTGGTTATTTCTCCCAAGTGTGTGCCACAGAGCTGCACTCAGCTACTAGTGTTCCCCAACCTGTTTCACCACACACACACTCCCATGTTTGGATCCTTACCCCTCCTCTCCTTCCATTTTGATTCATGTTCATAGCCTCCTCTTATGGTTCGTGACAGGCTGTATCTGGTACCCTCCAAAGCTTTGGGTGGGTCAGTGAAGATGTTCACCTTTTCCTACCCCTAGAATTTCTCCCACCTTCACAACCTATCCTTTTTTTCACCTGCAGGCCCCAATCCCCAAAGGTGCAGTGGGGCATTTAGGTACTTGGGTACATCCCGGCTCCAAGGTTGTGACAGTGGAGATTAATTTATGATAAAGCTGTGCAGCTAACTGGGAACTACAATTTGAATGATTAAAAACCTACCCAAAACTTAGATTTATAAACTTTTGGAGATGAATAAGGAGCTCTTCATCTTCCAACTCCTGCCCTAATAGAAATATCTAGCCTATAGGGCAACTCTGTGACCACGGCAGCCCAAAGAATAATTTATATTCTGTAGATATCTCACTCAGAACCATCTGAGGTCTACTATATAGAACATTGAAAGTTGTGAATAGTGTTCAGCCGACTGTTATAAAGCCACAGGGCAGCGGACCAGTTTAAAATTCAGGCCCCAGTGAGCCCGTTCCCCAGCTTTTGTTTTTCTCTCTATTGCTAGTTATCTTTTTCCCTCACCCCTAGCTGACCGTGGTATAGAATCAAAGTTGATTTTTAAAACATTGAATTTTAATAATTTTAATTTTAAAATCAAGTGCGTTTAATGTCATCCTTCCTCCAGGAAGGGGAAAATTTTTTTTCCCCCAAAAAAATTGCTTTAGTGGCCCTTGGTTGATTTTTTTTTTTTGAGTCAGTGGCCCTCACAGGGAAAAAAAAAAGTTCCCTGTTCTTTTCTTCAAAGAAATTGCCTTACCTAGTGTACAAAGTTCCATTATCTAGGCCTGTCTATGAGGAGCCACCAGAAGAGGGCAGCAAACTCCTGAGAATCATTCTCATCCACTTCTGCCTCTGCCTCAGGAGAAGAGGACCCAAGATTTGGGTCATTGCTACAATTCCTGCCTATCTGTAGTGGTACTGACTCCTGCTCCCTTCCCCACCCTCATTTTCCTTATTTCAGCATTGTAGCCCCACTTCTCCTTTGTATGAAGTCTAGCTTCTCAATCAACATTCATCTGTCTTCCCCCAAGTCTCTTGGCACTGCTCACCCTATAGCCCCTGCCCTCAGAGTTTCTTTGGATGAATTTGCTTAGCCCTAGCTAGCTGTGCCTTCCCAAGTCAAAACAAATGGCTTCAAGTTCATTCTTGCTCTGGCAGTATACCCCTGGGCAGTTGTTCATAAGCATCAGGCCTGGAAAATGAGTTACAGAGAGGAAAAGTATCAATCAGGTGAAAAGGCAAAATATGTCCATTTCCAGCTAGATATGGTAGATCTGCACCCAGCGCAACACCTAGGCCTAGCTTTTGAGGCATTGGAGAAGTTCCAAGTAGGGGGGAGAATGTTTATACTGTTCTTGGGAAAGGCCGAGAAAAGCATTCATTAGCAAAAGATCAGGAATCCCAGCAGAGGAAAAAGGGACTGCAAATTATAAGTTAAAATGGAGACTAGGAACCAGCAGAGTCCTTCTACTTTAAACACTTTTAGACCTTTTCTTTTGAAGCTCTTTAACAGAAAGTCATTCAGGCTTTGCCTAAAGCTAATCCTTTAGGCAGCAATCCCCATAGGTATAGCAAGCCAGGTGTTAAGAGCCATTTCCCCCAGGATCATCTCAAGTTCTGCCAGAACTGCTGTGTATATACAGGTCTCTCCAGGGTACCACTAGTAATATGTTCTGGACCCTTATTCTCCTGAGCCTGGCAAGCATAAATGGGACCCTAGAGACCCTAGGCTGTAAGTCAGGAGGCTAGGTCTTGCAGAAAAACTGTTACTGTTAATAGGGTGGTAAACCAGGGACTCTTCCCTTGTTCCTCCTCCCAGCCAGCTAGAGGTTCTTCATTATTCCAGTCTACCCTCTGACCCTACTTTAAGTAGAAGTGTTAAAAGAGCCACTATTAATCAGTAGCAGGTCACACTGGCAGGGGAAAGAGAAGAGAAAGCAACCACAACTTTAAACCGTTTTATTGACACAGTAACACAACACACTCTTACCACCTCCCCCCTCCCCAAAAGGACCAACCCAGTTCACCAGCTTGGATGGGTCAGACCAGTGCCCTGCTCACCTACTCCCTCCCTTCTCCCCAAGAACAAGCTGTTAAGTGAAAACAAGGGTGCAGGCCACTTCTGCCATTTACTCCCTTCTACTTCCCACCTTTCCCAGATTGGGTAGGGCAGGCAACTATAGTCAGGCTCTGCTCTGTGGAATGGGAGTAGGTGGAGGGGCAGAGGACTTTGTATGTCACTTCATCCGAAGTATCACCCAGACCCAATGAATAGATTTTCCCTACTCCCAGGCTGTGAGTTGCTTTCTTAGCTCTCCAAGCCTAGGAAGGAAACATTGGGATCCCAGGCCAGCGGCCAGGAGTGGAAATCCCTGGTGCTGGCAGAAGAACTGACAGCCAAGAAGCCTGGGCCCTAAATATAAGTCCTGGTGGTGGAAGGGAACTTGAATGTCCCTTTATCAAATGCAGTGGTAACACTAAACAGACTAAGACTGCTTAACCAAAAGCCAGGATAGCACTAAGCTGTAAAGAAGGGTTACACCAGAGACTGATGTTGCTTACTCCAAGGCAAATATATATACCATATGAAGAGGAGGACTGTAATGAGTGTCATTTAAAAAAAAAAAACTTAGCTACATCTCAAGGGATATATCAGGGGAATACCCCCCAAGGGGCCCCAAAAATGATGGACTAAGAGCAAAGAAAGATACATATATCTTTAAAACAAGAAAAGAAAGACCAAAAGCAGGAGAACTAGAGCCTTACAGTGATGCCCACCAACCCTCCATGTGGCATGCCCCTGTGCCTGGACAGCCCCTTGCTACAGGCAATGCTCTCCCCTAGGCTAGGGTGTACCACACAACGCAGTTTAAAAAGCTTCTAATGCCAGTTTATAAACATCTTCATTTACTATTGGTGATTACATGTGGATAATATGTTTATACTGTTCTTTATGGAAAACACATTTCAACGAGTCAACTCCGAGAACACAATTAGGAGACCCTCACCTTGAGCCCTACAGTGTCCTTCCCTTGGCAGCATGGAGCCCCCTCCACCCCAGGTCTGCCTGTCTCTCCCCTAGTCCCCTGCTGTGGCTCCTGGTCAAAGTGGCCTCCTCCATTGCATCTAGTCCTCGTCAGATGAGTTCTGGTCCAGGGGATAAACCATGAACATCACGTCTGGCCTGGAGGGGACACAAGGATGGCCTGGACGCACAATCTCAAAGCCCAGAAAGCTGAAGGTCTTCAGAAGTGGAGCTGCAGAAACAGAGCATAGGGGTCCCAGTGAGGGATGTGGAATGGGTGTTCTCCCATCACCATCCTCACCCTCAGCCAGTCCCACACCAAAGGAAGACTGAAGATAAAATGTCCCAAAAACAGAACAGTACTCATCATATCTTCCAGGTACAGCACACTAGGATCCCCAAGTCTTTTTCCCGGGGTTTTTAGTCTAACCAGAACCCTAATCCTCCCAGTCAGCCACCACTTATCCCCCCTTTCAACCTTAATGCCCACTGATAACCAGCTCTTTGGGTCCACCTTGGCTGCTCACCTCTGTCCTCCCGGCCCTTCCTGAAGCAGATGAAGACATAGTTGACTTTCATCTTCTCTTCAGCAAACTCCAGCAGTGCTAACAATCTGCAGTAGACAATGCCCAGAGGGTGTTAGTCTAGGCCAAAGGCCCACACCTCCCAGGACCCCCTAAAGCCTTTGAGTTTTCATTCTGGTGAGCTATGGAGGTTCTAGGGAAAGGCTCTAAGGAAGGCCCCTAAGGACTCTTTCTTACTCAGGAAGCTCAGCTTCAGCTTCTCAAGTACAGTGGGAAGAATGAATGTGAGATGAGAGTCAAGAGGGAAGGTCCCAGTTCAAATCCCACCTCTGCCATGACATGAATGAGTCTCCATTTTCTCATTTTTATGTATATGAAGTGCTTTAGCAATATGAGAGCACTACATAAATGTCTGCTATTATAAGAAAGACTTGGTTGAATCTGTTGATAAATGAAAGCCTTTCATTTTGAAGTAAAATCAGCATTTCTAGAGATGAAATTCAGCAGACACTACTTGAGCATCTTGGCAGGAGGATCTGAGGCCACCAGGAGTCCTGCAGAGGTGTTTCTTAAAGATTGTGCAAAAAGCAACTCCCTGGGACTGTCTTGAACAACTTGGCAATTGCAGGAAATTTAGCTACTGCAGCTCCAGACCACTGGACCAATGTTTCTGAGCAGTACCGTCAACTTATCAGCATCAAAAACAACTCACTAGGGGATTTGGCAGGGATCTGGTTAATGTGATAAGGATCTTTAATTATAACCTGCAACAAGGCCTATGTTACTGGGTAAAGATAACCTATTGTGAAATAACACAGACAGTAAAGGTGTAGGATGCCCAGGACTAGGGGAAGAGAGCTAGCTGCCTCAGACACACAGGCTTCCCTTGAACAACTAATTCCCACCTAACGCAAAGCATCACTTTCAAAGAGCAGCAGGAAAGCCACTCACTCCTTACCCTTCTTTGCTCCCATCAGCTAATAACCCATCTGGAATTTCCACAAACAGGCTCTGGCTGGACAGGACTGCATCCCAGGAAGAGACCTTCACCTCAGTGACCTCATACTGGAAGTGGACAATGTGAGGCTTCCCATCATGTACTGGGAGGTCCTGGGTCACAGTGAGCTTCTCGTCCTAGAAGGGACATCAGGAAAGAGGGAAGTTAGCTGCTATCCTAGGGCCATAGTATCCTTCCTCTATCCTCTACAACAAATATTTACAGAGAGGTCATCTTGGCCTAATCTTAAGCAGAACAACCAGTACAAGGGTTAGTTTGAAAGAAGAGCTACGCACGATCCAAATTAAACTGTTGCTCAGTACCTCAGTCTAGCCAACTGCTTCCCACTGGGGAGAAAGAGCTAGAAACCTTTGAGGAAGCCTCTACAGCAGGATAATGGAGCTAGAGTATGAGGCTTGGGCACTACAGGTTACTGATGTCCTGCCTCGACTGGGTCTCTCCCTTAAGTGTTCTCAGGACACTCCTGACCTAAGGCTCACAGCAGACTGGGGCCTAGGATCTACAAGGCTGCTAAAGAGGTGTTATGACTATGCTCATCCAGAGATTCCCCAGACCTGTGCTATCACCTAGCCTGCTCCTGCTGAGAATACCTTTTAATCTTCCAATCCCAAACTCAGAAAAACCAAACATTGCCCTACGCTTCAATCCTTGAAGGAGGGAGCCTAAGGCTAATACATTAGCTCATCATACCAAACTCTGGAAAATGGGATGGTACTAAAGTAGGCATCTAAGGCCAGGAAATGAAAGGGCTTCAAAGAACAGAACTCACTATCAATCAGATCCTTGCAATGGAAACACCAAAACGTCCAAGGCAAAGAGTAACAGAAAACTACAAGGTTCCCCTGGATTTGTTTCCATTTTGGTTGACCTGGAGTCAATTTGGCTTAACCTGGACCCATAGCCCTTAAAACACAACTTCTCAGATCCTTCCCTCAGCCCTCATTTTCTTTCAAGAAAAGCAAGAGGGTAAGTTCTTAGAAGGGATCCCACTCTCACCTCACCAACCAGTCCTTGATACTCCGTTTCTAAAACGTTGGCTGGTAAACACTGGAAAGACAGCATTGAGCACTAAGCCTCTTACTGAGCAAGGTGAGTACAGGATTTGAAAGTACACAAGGCTGGAAAAGGCCTTTAAGGAAACCCATTTAATAGCCTCCCACTTTTAGAGACCTCCTTACAGCTGAACTGACCCAACACAAATTCTCCCTAGCCTGAGGATCAATATTCCTACCTCTATAGCAGCCAATATATTCAAGCTAGCTACCAACTACCATGGAAGTTAACTTCTTCCTTGCCTTATTCAGTTCTAATATAAAGAAACAGACTTGGCAGATGTGGTTCCAGCCCACAAAAGAATTTAGAACTTTGTTGATAGCAGGACAAGAACACAGCAGAATGAAGCTCAGCCCCTGGACTCAGTCCCTCCCAACTCATTTCCCCATAGACTCCCTTACCTTATATATTAGAGCTGAGAGAGAAGGATCCCTGCCGCCCCCTCGCCCACCGGGGATCTTCGACAGTGGGTGAGGGGCATCAGGAGCACCACAGAGGCCCTGGAACAATGTGCCTGCAGCACTGAAGCTGGGGACAGTTACTCAAAGGTAAAATATTACTGGAAGAGAGAAGAGGTGGAGAGAGAAATAAGGTTACCTCAAAGATTTACCTGACACTCTGACCTATTATTCAACCCCCGAAAATAATGCTCTCCTACTCAAAATTTTAAGTCAAACTAAGCCATTGTCTTCATTGTTTCACTCCTGGTTGCCAGCCCTACTTCCGGTTTTTTTTTTGGGGGGGGGGGGGGGTTGGGTGGTGTGGACTTGAGGAAGCCAGCCTTCCTGCAGAGGAGAAGGGAGGCCCCAGGAAAGCCTGGAACACTGCCAAGGGAGACCGGCTGGAGATGCCTGACCAGATGAGCTCACATCTCTGATAAACAAACATCTACAAATAGATTTCTCAAAGGGGCAGCCAGCTTTCAAGAGGAACTTGATCCTGCCTCTTGCATGGCAGACACAGAAGTGAAGATGGCAGGCCCAGCATGCTTAAGAAAGAAGGGATTCCGATCCCCCTGCCTGCTTAAGTATTACCCAACACAGGCCACAGAGACTACAATGGCAGCTCCCTGCTGGAGTTAAGAGGAATATGGGATCTCAAGAAAACAGGAACCAAAGCCATATCCTTAAAGAAGAGCTAAGAACTCATTACCAAGCCTTCTCACCTAAGCCAGAGGAATAGAAGGTAAGAAAAAAGAAAAATCACTTGCCCAAATCACTCAAAAGTCCAAAAGCTAAATCTAAACTAAGAGATGAACTTATAGCCTAACTGTTCCATACAAGGCATTTGATGCATCACCAAGGTTTTCTACAGGGACCTGGGTTCACTATTTTTTATTTTTGCTTTTTGGGAGGGGAAGGTAGGGCAATTGGGGTTAAGTGACTTGCCCAAGGTCACATGGCTAGTTTTGTGTTAAGTGTCTGAGGCTGAATCTGAACTGAGGTCCTCCTGACTCCAGGGCCAGTGCTCTATTCACTGCACCACCTAGCCACCCCTCCACCCCCCTCCACTCTTAATCCTCTAACCAGATTCCGGGGCGCACGCGCACACACACACACACACACACACTCTTACATTAAAACACATAATAAGGGAAATATTAGAGACTTGGAATCAGGAGACCTAGGTTCAAATGCTGGCTCTATAACTTAAAAGCTGTGTGAGCATGGTTGTAACTTAACTCTTCTGGGTTTCAGTTTCCCCATTTTTATTTTTTGCTTTTTGGAGGAGGGAACGCAGGGCAATTAGGGTTAAGTGACTTGCCCAAGGTCACACGGCTAGTTTTTGTGTTAAGTGTCTGAGGCCGAACGTGAACTCAGGTGCTCCTGACTCCAAGGCCGGTGCTCTATTCACTGCGCCACCTGGCCACCCCAGTTTCCCCATTTTTAAAACAAGGTATTAATAAATACACCTCCTACCTCACAGGACTATTATGAGGAAGTAGCTTTATAAACATTAGAGCACAAGTTTAACGAGAATTATTAAAAGGTGGCTAAACAGGAAGGAAAGAGTCTGCAGCCTGCCAATTCACAGGCTTATCAAAGGCAGAAAAAGTCTGGAGGAACCTCTCAATGACATACAAAGGGTACACATCCAAGAGTTCTGATGAAATGAACCCAGAACGAGCCCAGTTGCTGCTTTCACAGCCAGCAAGATGATTTCTTCCTTCCCTCAATAGCTTGCCTCAAAGCCAGTGGTTGTCAAGTCAAGCACAGGCCAGGTTCTCCTATACACATGCTACCTGACCACTGGTCTGACTGTCCTCTGTACTTGACAGCCACTTCCTAAGCACAAACACCTCCGGGAGAAGCAGCTACAGGAGACTGACACGAAAATGCTAACCAATTCATAGGAAGAAAGGCAGAGTTTCTCATAGTGCCTTCTGCCTCACTTAAAACTGCATGATACAGTCAGGACTTTGCATTAGTTCCACACTCTGGAAATGGTCCCTTAGTCCCCAACACTGCAAGTTTTGGTGGAACCCTCAAGTAGCAGGGCCACATTCCAACCTGGCCTAAGAAAATAGGGGACCAAATCCTAAAGCCTTCAATAATACAGCCTGCAGCAAGAACTCTAAGACCTCAAGAATCCAACTGAAGGGCAGAAGTACATCTGGGAAACATAATTGGAAAAGGTACTAGGCTGACAGATTACCAATGAGTAAAAGGCAATTTTTGCAACATCAGCCACTCTCCAGGAAATCATCCTTCATTCAAACCAGACCCCAACCCAGAATCCAGCCAAACCTGCCCAGGCTGGAAAAGGCGTGGCAAAACACTTTGCTAACAAACTATTCTCAAGAACATAACTATTTTCTCTTGAGGTCACTGGGATAATGTGATTCCTTCCAGGGGGAGCCACTATTTTAAGGGACAGAATAATAGAATAATTTTCCTGCTCTGACAGGAAAAAATAAGGCAACCTAGTGCAAATCAGAGGACCTGGATTCAAACCCCACCTGAGCTACTTAACTAACCTGTGGGAATGAGCAGTCACTGGAAGAATGACTGATCTATGATCTGAAATAAGAGTTTTCCCAAAAATAATGAGCTCCCACAATATGTGATCATTTCCTATTCCTAAGGAACCAACCTATTACTCAAACTGAAAAGTCCCACAGGAATGGCATGTAGGGTTTATCTGTCCCACTGTAGAGAAAGCAACTGATGTTGGCAGCCTAGATTAGGGGTATATATTCAGATATTAAGTAACTTTTTTTTTCCAGAAAAGGCCCAAGATTGTGGAGTTCTTTGTAGAATTTCAAGCTGGAAGGAATTGAAGATCATAAAATCTCACCCCCTAGCTTTACAGATGAAAAAACAGAGACCCAGAGAGGTGTAACATGGAACTTGTCCAGATCTCCACCTTCAAGAGACTTTTTCTCAAAAATCATTGAGTAGGTAATCTATACCAACAGCATTATAGCTTTAAAACTAGAAGGGACTCTAAAGGTCAGCTACTCCAATCCCCTTATTTTACAGATGGGTAAACTCAGACCAAAAGAAACATCCCAGAGATCCTGTCTGTTCCCTCCAAATGGCAGAAACCCTTTGCTGAGCTAATCGGAATGGCATGGGCCCCACTAACTTACAGGTTGAGCCACAAGGTTTTGTTCTCAGTGTTTAGAAGTTTAATTGGCAAATGATGGTAACAACAGGGTCAGCAGAAGAATGAATCTTTTTAGGTTCAGTAGTCCCTTTGTCCTTTGATTTTTATGACTTTTCTACTCTTCAAATAAACATAAGTTTATACCATGATAACAAATCATTTAGTTCACTTTTCTTACTGCAACTTGAAGATGGCTGAAAACTCTTCTGGATCTTTTTTTCTCCTTCCCCACACAGTCTACACAAGTTTCAGAGATCTCTCCAGAAGGCTAACCTAGAGAAAACCATTTCAGGCCCCAACACCAAAGCCACTTCCAGTTTCCTAAGATAATCAACTATGGTATTGGATGAACTACACAATGAAGGATCACAATTAACCAATAATTAAGTCTCTCTCATTATATAATGTATCTGTGTGTCGTCGTGTCTCCCCCCCCCCCCATGAAACTGCTTCTTTCCAAAATGATTTTCATTTCTAAAACAGACTTGTGTTGTAATTAAACTTAGTAGCAGAATAGAAATTTAAGGTCATGAAGACACCCCACAATCCTTTTTTCTGCCATAATTAACTACAGTGTTCCAGAGATAGTTGTGGTAAGAAATACTGCCTAACCCAATCCCACCATAAACAGTGAATCCAATATGGACAAGAGGAACTAATATAGCATAAATTGTGATTCCTGAATACAAGAATGCTGCCCTTCACAAAACTCATACCTGGTTAGATTTCACACATGTTGAGTCCTGCTTCTAATTGGCCTAAAGTTCAGCCTTTTCCAATCCCCATTTATATCCTACTTGATCCACTGTGAGGGTTTTAATCTTTACCACAGAAAGGACGATTTGAGAGGCTCAAATCATGAGGCAGAAAAGATCAGGGGGATTAAAGGCCAAATTTATCAGCCTAAACTTAAACCCCCAGCTGAGCCCACCATGTTTTTGGAGGCACCATTAAACAAAAAGCCTCTGGAAATTGGCATCAGGAGGCATCCACAACTCAACAAGTCAACCTGGAAGGAAGTTGGGAGATGACAGACCATTGGTTACCAGCCTTTTATTTTCTTAGTTATAGTTAGCTGTATCCTGAGAAATACTCCTTGGGAATACGACTCTGGTACCACATCCTGGCAGCTTTTATTCAAAGTGTGTATAGTCCTCCAAAGAGTACAGCTTATGCTATTTTATAGCCTAGCTACAGAAACTGACCTTATTTAATGCATTCCTGGGGAAAGTCATGTATAAATCATATTTGTGCAACTGAAATCGTGTTGTATTTCAAATACTCTAAGAGTCTGCTATTTAAACAAAGTCAGACAGTAAATCACTCTTAATAAAGCAAAGAATCTTTTATTACATTAAAGATCAACCCCTAAATTTACTTCATGTCAGCCTAAATTGTTATATTTCAGTTTTGCTTAAAGCAAAGTATACCCACACATAAGGCATAAACAGCATTGTTGGTGTGACAATGTCATGATATGGAATTCATTCTACAGCTAACTTCTATTCAGCCATCTATCAAAGAGTACAATACTAAATTCCAAATGCCCAATGATTTGCTCTTTATTGTTCCACATTTGGAACATAATTTTTCTTGGGTAAAGCAGTACCTGTTCTTTTGAGATTTCCATTACCTGCCATAGGGAGGGCTGGATGACCCTGGCAGTCAGATGCCATGTCAAATGGGAAAAAGGAATACATCATCATTCTTGGTATTGCTCATTCTCCCCCCACAGAATCTCTTGGGTATATGGCTCCCACACACCCATATCCCTGGTATCTACCACAGTGGGTTTCCCCCATATTCCATGGTCCCCTTCATTTAGGCCACTTTTACATTGAGACCAGGGTTGCCTCCTCCAATCACTGGTCCTGAGATGAGTAAGGACAAACATATCTAAGGTTACCATTCAGTCCAGCAAAGAGCAACAGAAATAAGGAGAGAGATAGAGAATATGACCGCTACTGCTAGGAAAGGGGCACCACAATTAAAGTGCTTTTTGCCAATTTCCCTTGCAAATGAGAAAGGGTCCTTGGGCAGAAGCCAAGCCTAAGTCATTTCACCAAAGCTACTCTGTTCCAAAGAAGCCTGCATGCTAAGCACTGTTGTGGAGGAAAACTATGACATCACTCCCAGAGCAATCACAGCTCCAAAGCAAAACTAGGGTTTGATTTCTCTCTGTGAAATCTATTTGTGGTGACAGCTAAAGAAGGATTTCTGTGCTTGCTCCTTAGAAGGGTTATTTCCCTAAGGAAAGAAATGCTCCTTATTGAAGCTGCTTTCTATTCCACATCTTTAGAAGGTAGTCAGTCACAAACAAAGCCAAAGGACAGCAGCTACTCAAGTAATTAAGACCCCAAAGAAGAACTTGATTTCACTTGATCCTGGCTAACTGTGGTTTACTGTGACACAAGCAACACAAGCTCTTGGCCCCAACCTCCTTTCCCAGGTCCCTGGATGGAATTACTTCATTGTTTACGTAGCACTGAAGGCCTAGAAGATTTTTTTTTAAGGTGGCTGTATTTCACACAAAGCCTTTTATCATTCTGTTGCTAAGAGAAAATTTTTACCTAGCCTGTTCCTATCTAGTAACATTTCATACCCATCTACTAAACAATTTCTGGACTATATCTTGCAAAAAGACTTCAGAACCTTCTGAACCATGGAGCCAACCTCAAAGCAGGTTAAGAAGGTATGAATTACTGTTGTTGTTTTTAAAGAAATACAAATTAATAATATCTACCCCACCCCCATCCCACTCCCCTCTATATATTACTGAGCATCTCTCAGAAGCTAAATTTGGATTCATTGGCAAAGTGAGAAATGCTATTAATAACCTCACAGTTTTCTGAAGCGTACCTCCAATTTGAGGGGCTTCTTGACAGTTCTAAGATTGAATCTCTTAAGGGGATGACCTTGAAGGCAAACACTAGAAGAGCAAAGCTCCTGCTTCTTCTAGCAAGGTTACAGTGCCAGAAAAAAAAGGGGAAACTTCCCCCTTTTTAGAAGGCAGAAATTCTATTTTCCAGGAAGCCATTCAGTGATTTTTGTCAGGCAGTTGATTTGGGCCTATCCCTCAGTCCCTCCAAAAGCCACACAAAACAATTTAACAAGGTTCTGACCAGGACAAGGCTTCATTGTACAGATGGGAATACTTGGGACCTTTTATACCCAAATCACAACTAGTCTCTTCATGCACTCACCCTGCATGATAAATGTAACTGTCATCTGAACCAAACTTGCTCTATCTACCAGACACCAAGTCCTCTACAGTCAAGACTCTTAACCTGATGCAAAAACAAATTTGCTCAAGTTTAAATTACATCCCAAAAGCATACAAGAGGCACTTAATAAATGACTGTTGGATTATATTATATACCTATGCCCCTTTACCCTGTAAGAACAGGAATTCTGACATTTCATAAGCACCAATCAGATAGGAAAGGAAAAGGAAGTCTTTTTTTTCAAAACACAACACAAGCTGTCCTGCAACTTCTTCCAGGAAACCTAACCTCCACCTCCTGGGTTTTCATAGGGGCCAAGCCAGACAGAAATCCCATCCCCTCCCCACCCCTAATGGGAGTTCAACTCCCAGCCAGCACTCTCAGTGGATACCAAACACCAAGAACACTGACTGGAAAGAGTATCTGGCTCTTATCGGAATCCCTAGTTTGTACTCTATCAGAATTCCTTTTAGAAAGAAAGGGGCAAGCCAGAGGAGACTTGTAGAAAAACTACAGAAATATAACTGTCATAATTCAGAGCAGTGAGATAGCCTCTTCTCATATATACACACACCTAACTCCAAGGCGACAGTTGGTGAGCCTAATTGAAATCTAGGCTCTTGTTTAGCCTCCCCAGGCTCCTTGTCTTTCATACATCCAGCCTCTTAGATCACAAATACCATCAGCACACAGCATCAGAAGGGTCCTTAAGTATAATCTAGTCCTCTGTCTTCTGACAGATGAAGCAGTTGAAGCCCAGAAAGGTAATTTGCCCAAGGTCACAAAAGTACTGACAGAACACAGAGCATGAGACCTTAATCTGTGGTACCTCCTCACTTAATGCTTCCCAAAGCCCCTTTATTTCTACAGGTCTCACCCTAGAAAAGCTCAATCTCTTATCAGTGTAGAGAGGTAGTGAAGGGCCCAAAAAGGCCATACAATCTCCCAGACTTCACCAAAACACTGTCCTCGACACCTAAGGTTCTACACATAGGAAAGCTGGGCAGCCAAATTCTAAAAAAATTCAGAGCATTGTAGGTTCCGATACTTTCTTCCATCCCTGGAGAAGGGGACACTTTGACCTTTTGCTTCTTTCACACTGACATGCCAGTTCAGCCTCCACCACCCTTTAAGTGTCCTGGGTCCTCAGAGCTTTGCAAGATTCCCCTACTTCCCTGCATCCCTAGAGGGGGCAGTTCCCTCACCCCCACTTTTCACTTTCTGCTTCTCTCACACTACCACACCAACTCAGTCTCCACTATCCTGGTGTTCCTGGTTCTTAACTGGCCATTGAGCCTCCTCTAAACCTAAGAATATGGATGAAGAGATGAAAGCCAAAGGGGGATGAATAAAGAGAGGTCAAAAAGAAGCTGAAGAACAAAACAAGAGAATAGGTATGTGAGCAGAGGAAGGGTAGGGGCAGCTGATGGGACAAACTGGTTAGAAAACCAACCAGGAAATGTGGACAAGCTTTTGTTTCTTCAGGTGGCAAGCAAACAGGTGGGAGTGGGCTAGACTGGGAGGCTGAATGAAAATGGGGGAAAAGTAGCTGAAAAAAAAAGTTTGAGAGATATTTTTGTATATTCTGAAAAGCAACTAGAAGGAACAAATAAGTACTGAAGAAGGAGAAAGAACCCTTGAATTGTGTAGGAAACCTGCTGCAACCTAAATAAAACAGGAACAAAAGGCTGGCAGTGAGCAAAGGGTTGAGACCAACTAAGAAGTCTAGGGGATCTGACTAAAGTGGTAGGAAATTTGAAATAGGGGCAGCGTGGATATGTGAAGGTTAGAACCAGTTTGGGTGGGGAAGAGTGCAAAGATCCAGTATGAAGGAAGGGTTAGGTAAATTAAGGCCTGATTAAACCAAGAAAGTAAGTTCAGTTTGGGAAGTGAGCTAATGTAAAATGGGCTTTGAGGGACTGAATCAGTTTGAGGAAGAATAAGGCCCAGTTGAAAGCTTGAGTTCTGAGGCCTATTCTACAGGCACACTGGGAAAGTGATAAGTTTGATTTTGGGTGGAAAGTGTCAAATTTAAGGGTGCAACATGAATCCTTTAAGGGAGGAGATCTGGACTGAGATGCCAAATAGGCCAAGTTTACTGTGTGGAGGGAAGCAACCACAGTCCAGTTTGTGTAGAACTAAGGAGCTATGTAGGACCTAAATTACCTGATCTGCTGGGGACAAATTTTAAGATTTCTGCTATATATGTGGGGGAGGAGGTCAGGGAGAAACAGGGAGTCTAATTTAGGTAGAGCCAGGTTTTGGGGAAGGAATGGCACATAGCTTTGAGAGAATTGGGGTTGGTTTAGTAAGAAAACTAGGATCTAATTTTGAAAAAGTAGAAATGGGGGTTGGGCATAAGAGTTCAGTTGTTAGAGGACCTTGTTTTAAGGGACCCAGTATTTGGAGAGAGGAGAACAGAAGGTAGGTCTTGATTGGAGGCAGGTTAAAAGCTAGTTGATTAAGTTTAAGGGAAAAGAGCTGCAGGTAGGGGGATCATATGGAAGGGAGAGAGTTGGACAATGGAAGTGAAAAAGCCCAACATAAGAATAGTTGGTTTCAATTAAAAAAGGCAGCAGCTTGGGAGAAGGACTAGGGGAGCAAGCCAGGGCCTAGTTCATTTGAAAGAATGAATGGGTAAAATGAAATCCAATGTTAAGAGCTAGGGATGGAACCTAGTTTAGAGTGGGGGGGATATGGGCAACGATAAGAGAGAAGAAGAGAATACAAGGACAGAACCAACTTTAAGGGGGGGGTCAAATTTGGGGAGAGGAAAGGAGGACTGAGGCCTGGTTAGGGAAAGGCCTATTTGTGTGTGTGTGTGTGTGTGTCTTTTTTTCTTGTTTTGGTTTTTTTTGGGGGGAAGGGAGGTAGGGATAGGGACCTCTTAAGGCAGGAAAGGATAGAGCTGTGCAGCCTTGAAGGGAAGAATGGAACTAACTGGGGGCAGAGGGGAGTTTGGGGGAAAAGGCAGAAATAAGGGAAGAAGATATCTTTAGAATGAGAAAGGGGAAGAGTGGGAACCCTTGGTGGGGGGATGGGGCCTAGTTTTGGGGGGAGGGGAGAATGGGACCCAATTTAATGGTTAGGAATGGACGGGATGTGCCTTGTTGAGAGGGATGATGGCTAATTGGGGAAAGGGGGTGAGATGTGCCAGGTCCGGGTTGACCCACGGAGGAAGGAGCGGGGTTAGAGGCTTAGGAGGGAGAGATCCAGTTGGGGGAAGGGAAGTGGATGGGGCCGATTTGCAGGACGAGGGAAGAGGGGGGAGGGGGGAGGGGGGAGGGGGAGGCATAGGGCCTGGTCGGACGGGAGGGAAGGAAAGGGACGGATACGTCGGAGCGCTGCAAGGACTCAGGGGGCGGGGAGCCGGGGCCAGGCCCGTTACCTGTCCTGGGTGTTTATCATCCTTGGCTGCTATGCTCAGGGTGAGAGGAGGAGGTGGCGCCGATGCCGCTGCCGCTGCCGATGCCGCTGCCGCTGCCTGCCGCCGCCGCCGCTGCCACTGCCGCTGGGAGGGGGTGAGTGGGTGGAGGAGTAGGTAGGTGAGCGACAGTGGGTCAGGCGTGGGGCCAGTCACTGCGGGCTAAGGTCCCTTTAGGGGCCTCGGGCCGAAAACCTCCTGCTGCCTCAGCGAGTGCCTCCCTCCAACTGACCCTCCCCGGCCGCCACCGCCACCACCGCCGCCACCACCGCCGCTGCTGCAACCGCCCCGCCCCCGAGCCTCCTAATCTGCATAGCCCCACCCCCGCTCCCGCCGCGCGGTGTCCTGGGAAACTGGGGCCCCACAACAAAAGGCAAAGCACCACCCCTCCTGCGCGCAGGCGCGGCAGTGATCGGAGGATCAGGGCTTCTCTTCCTGACGCGCCGGTGGCGTACCTCAGCTTTTGGGTCTGGAGAGGCTCGAAGGAGATGATGTATTTTTGTTTCTGTTTCTGTTTCTGTTTCCTGAAGGAACCATAGGCACCACCCCCATAGCCACGAGACCCGGGCTTTAAATCGTGCCCTAGGGGTCAGTCCGCAAGGGGATGGAAGGACAATCTGAAAAAACTTAACCTCTGGAGGCCACCCCTGCGGCCGAGAGCTCTCCTCCGGCCACCCCAGCCCTTCCCGGGCCGCCGGCAGGGCGTGCCCCAGAATGTCAGCGCCCGGAGGCCATCCACCCACCCCACCCCCCTCTTTGTGCAGACGAGGCAACTGAAGCCCTGGGAGACTTGGCTTGTTCAGGGTCATCGAGCCTAATAACTCTCCCCAAGCTAGGATTTGAACCCAGGTCTTCTGACTGCTAGTCCACTCCAGGTTCTAATCACTGCCCATCAGAAGCTGCTCCAAATAGTCACTTCATTTCTTAATCCCTTCAGATCAGTCACCACAGATGATACTCTAAATCAAAATTACCCCAGATCATAACTGTCTGAAGTCACAAGTGCCTTAGATTAAAGCAGATCATAGTCATCCCATGTCGTCATTGTCCGAGGTCACAGTTACTCCAATTCGCAAACAATCTAAGGTTTTTGAAGGGGTGAGGAAGGTGGAGATGGTTGGAGGTGCCTGCCTAAGCTTTTCTTTCCTAGTGCTAAAACACTTGTCAGTCTTTTCAAAGAGGACCAGTGACGTCATGCGGTGATGTCTTGACTTTGGAACAAATTGAATTTAAATGAGGCAGAGTTGTGCAAAGCCCCACTTTCTCAGCCAGAACCATTGAAGTCCGGTAGCAAGACAAAAGTGGCAATGGCCCAGGAAGCAGCGGATGGCCTTGGCATCTTCAATGTCTGACCAAGTTCAAAGTACCCCACCTGCTTGGGCTGTTGGAACAAACTGTCCTCATCTGCCCATTCCATCCAGGAAAGTTTTCACATGCATGGGGTAGACAGCCCCCTAACTCATAAGGGGTTTGAGGCCTGTCAGTTACCCTCAACCTGGTTTAGGGGGTGTGCCAATTGTTTACTGGGGAGTGGCTGCTGTGCATGCTATAGCTTCTTGGAGGCAGCGGTGAGAGTTGGGGTGAAGGTGGACACCAATGGTGGATGAGCAACCCTGAAAAGGGCTCTGCAAGCCCTTGGCTCTCACACCAGTAGTGCTAGTCCTCCCTGAACACCTCATACACTCCAGCTAAAGCAGTAAATCACACCAGAGTATTAGCAAAGTTTACAGAGCAAGGGCAGGGCAGGGCAGAGCTTGGCTCATCCAAAACACTGGGCTCCCTCAAAAATTATTTCTAGCCTTCCTTCTAACCTGCCCCAGCCTGCTCTTCAAAGTTCAAACTAGCTGAGTTGTCAGGGATGAACTTTGTATCAGGACAATGAAGCTGATTGGACCTTTGAGTCTATTAGTCTTGCTCACTGAAAATAGTGTAGTGGGGAAAAGCACTAAATTTGGAAGCAGAAGACTTGGGTTCAGATTTCAGCTCTCTGTTACTTTCTACCTTCCTGAAAATCACTTCAACCTTCTGTGGCTTAGTTTCCCCAATTGCAATATGACAGGGATAAACTGGATGTTGTAGCGAATAGGCTTTGGAGTATAGTTCAAGTGTTGCCTCTGACTCATACTATCTGAGCCTGGATAATCAATCAGTTCATCTCTGGGCTTTAGTCAGCTTCCTAAAATTATAAATTGCTGAGTCTGTATTAGTCAAGGAAGTTTCTTATACAGAGAGGTCCTCACATTTTACATGAATGAAGTTACAGGTCTGGACAAAGGGGGAAAAAATGAAGAGACCTAGAAGATCTCCAAGGTCTTAAGTATTCTACGTATTATGACCTTCTTGTGACCATCTAAATCATGGGTCTGACTGACTGGAAAGATGTATGAGGAAAAGTGTCTCTGCAAAGTAACTCACCAACCTCAAGGGCTTAATCTCTGTTTTCAGGAAGTCCAATCAAGAAACATTTATTAGGAACTTACTGTGAGGGATACAGAAGCAATTTGAGATGGTCTCTCCCTTCAAGGGAAGAAATTTCCTCCTGTGAAAAAACAATATAAGACTGTATATAGTACACAATTATTGCATAGTAGCAAATCCAAGTACTGTAAAAGATTTAGCAGGTTCTTGGCTTCTTTCCAGAAGTAGAACAGAGATACTTCATATGTCATTTTTTCTGGGTGAAAAATGGAACCCAGGAAATCAGAAAAGGAAAAGTCAAGGGTACCCAAGGCCCAAGGAAGTCACTGGATATTGCTTTTAGTAGCAGACCATCCCAGACTCCAAGGTTGTGTCTAGAAAATTTGAATTCTATACAAGTGTTTGTGATTTTGGCCTGGGGGGGGTGGGGAAGGGAAGTCAGTTGCCAAAGGGCAAGGGAAAAGGATTATAGAATCTTATCTACTTCTCAGCGCCCCCATAATAGGGACACAGGTGGTCTAAAAAGTTCCCCTTTGCCACCTAGAAAGTGATTAGTTAGCTGCTTGGAGTCCAGCTCTAATTCTTCTGCTTCCACTCTCCCTGACTACGGAAGCAGAGTGAGGAAGTAGCCTGGCCAGATTCCTGGGGAACCCCACCCCCCCAGGGCCCTAGGACAGGAAGTATCTTAAGGGCTGTGGGGCAGGAAGCCTTGGAATTGAGAGTATATATTTTCGGGGTAGGGGAGAAGGTATTCCGGTTCAGGCTAGACCATTATTTTAGTCCAAAAGGAAAAACAAAAGCTGTGGTTCCCACCAGTCTCCCAACATTAGGAAGCTGGAAAGTAGGCTGGAGATTCCTTTGTGTTCCCTGGAGAACAGCGTTTCCCATTTATGAGCCAGCTCCTTCCCCTCCTACCAAGTTGGTCTTCTCTGGAGAAGGGAGATGAAGTCTCTGTACTTTGAGGCTGTTGTCCCAGTTTTGCTGCTACTGCAGCCTCAGGAGTAGTTCCATCTCCTCACTCAACGCCAAAGAGAGCACCAAAGCAGTCCCCCTTCCCCTATCTATAGATTCTCAAGGAGGGGAATGAGAACACATTACTTATCCCAGAAGGGAAGCATATATAGGGAAGAAATGAGGAAGAAGGAAAACTGCCAACTGCCAAGAAGTGAATGCACAGAATCCAAAAAACAAGTGAAACTGACCGTGACCATAAGATGAAAGGAAAGGAGGACAATCTGTGAGAATGGTCAGCCAGAAGGGTAGCCAAGGGTAGGTCTAGTTGACTGAGAGTGGAAGGAAGCCAACAGTCAAAGCCCATTCTCCTCCCCAAAACTGGTCCAGAACACTGGCCCAGGGCCCATTCTCTGATCTGCCGCATTGTTCTTCATTTCCTTCTCTGGCTAGAGTTGAGGTGGGAGGAGGGGAAGTCATAGAAAGAGTGGGGAAAGAAGTGGGTGGGCTGAAGCCTGGACTTCTGTGTGGGTTGTGGGGGAGGAGCCCAGGAGTCGTTCCCACGACCTACTGCCCTTCCTGCTGCCCCAGGGCCATTATGGAAAGAACTCTCAGAAATATTCATCCAAGGTATGTGTGTGTTTATGATGTGCTTGCTCTGAGTTGGCTATAGAGATGAAGCTAAAGCCATTTGGAGAATGGTGGAATGGTGTCTAAGCTGCTCTCTGCCTGGACTTCATCACCTACTCCATCCCCTGGTACCTCAAACTATAGGGCACCAGGAATAATCTACACCAGGTACTGTCAAGAGACTTAGATTAAAGTGATAGGATTAGAGCTGGAAAGGACCTTTGAGAGGTCCTCACTTAACTGGTGAAGAAGCTGAGGCCCAGAGATGTGAAATGACCTGCTCAGTATCACACAGTATTCAATTCAAACCCAGGCCCTCTGGCTCCAAATCTACTCTATCATAGTGAATGCCTCCTAAGCTGACCAAATCTACTTCATTGACTAGGAACCTTCTAATATCAGAAATATTCGTAAAGATGAGATCTTTTGCTAACAGGATGCGAACTTTCTTTTAAGTAGGTAAAATTAGTATCCCAATTTTGTAAATAAAGCAAGGTTGTGACTTGTGCAAGGTCACATGCATCAGGTAAGTCAGAGGTTCATAACTAGGACTTCACAAAACCCCAAGAAGTCAGCAGACATCAGAAAGTCCATGAACTTAGATGGGAAAATAATCACATCTTTTCTTTTGCAGATATCTTACTGCAGTGTAGCATTTCCTAAAGTTAATTTCTTCCTAAAATTTTTTTTTAATTCTGAGATGGGAATATGACACAAAAAAGTTAAGAACCCCTATAGTAAGTGGCAAAAGAAGGACTAAAACCCATATCTCTTTCTTCCCTAGTGTAGTATTCTTTTCAGTTCACCATAATGAATTATAAATATGCATAGTTAGCAATTCTAGCTGAGTCCCATTCTTTTCTGTGTTCTTAGTTGAGGGTATCTAGGACTTGTATTAGATAGAATCTTTATCTTTCCATCTTTTCAAACTCCCTTTACCCTCCAACCCCAACTAAAGAGATCTTGCCTTCCTCTAAACTTACTTCCATCACTTCACACTGTTAACATTTATCATATCGTGTATGCCTTGCATGTAACTGGAGCTTAATAAATATTTGTCATTGCTTTAATCCAGTATCTACTCAAGGTAGAATTTCCTTATCTGTAAAATGAGGTATTGGACTACGAGGCCTCTAAGATTTCTGCCTACTCTAAATGCTATATCCATTCCTACTATTTTACTGCTGGAAGAAGTCATACCACAGAAATCCTACTCTGATGCCACATAGAGGTGATCCTTGGTTCTCAAACGTTATGCCCACAGAGCACATGTTCTTCAAAACGTTCTACTCCAGTAGTTCTTAACCTTCCTAATGCCATGACCCTTTAATACTCAGTATTTGGGCATATCTGCATGTGGGCGGACCCACCTGGAGACAGCTAGAGGACTGGTGTCTTGGTTCCTAAGACCATTGGAAATATGTGTTTTCTGATGGTCTTAGGCAACCCAAACGGGTCGTGACCCACAGGTTGAGAACCATTGTTCTACCCTATTAGGTCTTTAGTATGGTCTTAATACTGGACAGTTTGTACTTTCTGAGGCAAGTGTGAATCTGGACACTAGGTGGTGAATTCTTTGGCCCTGGCAACAGAGAAAATAGAAAGTGACCCTTAGACTCTACAACTCCTTTTTACTTCCACAGTGATAGTAAGTGAACTCACAAGAGCAGCAGAATCATAGTTTTTAGACTATAATCGTTCATAGTTGGTACTTTTAAAAGTGTGATCTTTGTATAATCACCAATCAGTCTACATGCCAGTTGCCTAGGTTCCCAAAGTAGATGATACCTCTGGGGGATGCTGGAATGATTGGGGGGGGGGGAGAGATAGAAATAGTGTCAGGTGCAATTGGGAGGCATTGAATAAAAAGAGGGCAATGGAAGCGTAAGGAAAGAAGAGAAGAAAATTTTGAAAAACCATTCGTACTTGTTTCATCTGTTGTGTAACAGAGTTAAAGTCATAGTGATTACATCATTCTTTTCCAAATAAACACACAAAATGCAAATTATAACTGATCAGAGGTCAGGTCTGCCAACAGGTCTTAACAAGCAAGTGTTGGCAGGTGAATGTGTTGTGCATTGTCAGGAAGTCCAGTATGCATTGTCAGGAATATGTACATGTTGACTTGTTTACAATGTGACACTATACAGTTACATAATGTAATATTGCATCATCAAAATTTCAGTGCAGGAAAAAACCCAAAAATTTACAATAAATTACTAAATTTAAGATTAAAAAAATTTTTTTAAAAATTTAAAAAAATACATTTTACATTTTTTAAAATGATGCAATTAAAAAAAAAACTATTAAAGGGTTAAAGAAAGTAGATTTCCAGAGGGGTACTGAGTAATTTTTTTTAAAGGGGGTGGTAGGCCAAACAAGTTTGGGAACCTCTGCAGTAGAGGAATTAAATCTTATGAATATTGATTGACTCATTATAAATAAAACCAAAAAACATAAAAAAGTTTCAGTTAACTGAAAGTATGGCTCACAAGTTCTCCTTAGTCAAATAAGAGGTGATAATTGCTGAAAGGCAACAAAAAATGTCATGGGACATTTGGTCATCTTTTGTACCAGTACTCATGCTAAATATGACCAAAAGGACTACCGTGAAGATAATTAAAGCTTATGTGCCAATATCTGTTGTAGGGGATGAAGAGGTAGGAAATTCTAAAAATGAAATCAATATATACTTTCATATTGAGTAATTTTGATGCAAAGATGCAAAAATATGCCAGAAAATATGGCTTAGGATCAGATAGAAATGAAAGTGACTAAAGGCTCATGCCTATATATCATGAATACTTCAAGAAGAATAATTGATCATGGAAAATGTCAAATATCACTAAAAATGAAGTTGACTGCATCTTTTTAATTTTTAATATCTTTTTTACACTTTCATTTTACAATATATCCCTCTCTTCACCTCCTATTCAGTGAGGCAGCACTTGTAGCAAATTAAAAAGAAAGGGAGGAAAAGCATCTGAGCAAAACTAACCAACACATCAAGTCTGAACAGTATATGCACGATTTCACAACCATAGCCATCTACTTGTCTGTAAAGAAGGGAGAGTGAAGGTGCATTTTCTCATTTCATCTCTGGGACCAAGCATGGTCAACATAATTACATAGCACTGAGTTTACAATTTTATTCTTGCCTGTCATTCACATTGTTATAGTCTTTGTGTATATTGCTTTTCTGGTTTGATTTATTTCATGTTACATTACTTCACATCAATTTTCTCATGTTTCTCTAAGATCTTTCATATTGATTGGCTATTGGCTTGTTAGAGCAAAGGTATAAATCAACACCAAATTAGAAAGAATAAAAATGATATGTGTAGCATGAAATTAACACAGTTCAAACTTGATCCATTTAAACAAATGGAGATATAATGTGGCACAATGGATGGTCAACCGTGGTGTCAAAACAATGCAGGCACAACTGCCTCTGACACTTTATAACCATAGGCAAATTTCTAAGACGGTGCTCAGGGTGACTCTAAAACTATATATTTCAGTGGATTTGTCTATATCAGTGAAAGGAATTTACACAACAGTGAAATTATAGATTCAGATATCTCCACACATGGGTGCACAACTCAAATTAATGTCAGAAAACTGAGATGTGGATAAAGGAACAGGCATCATCAGAAATTATTTGCTATGTAAAGTACTTCTCACAATGAAGAGGCCCAAAGAGCCTAGAAACTGCCTCTGCCAGTTAACCAATCAATTAGCATTTATTAGGTTCCTACTATGTGTCAGGCACTGTGCTAGGCACCAGGGGTACAAATATAACAATAAAATAGTCCCTGCCTTTAAGAAGCTTATATTTTGTTCTATATTAAGTCAGTAAAGACACTTCCATCTCTTGCCAGGCAGAGAGAAATGTCAGCCATGCGCAACTTAGAATATAAACTCACTTGCAAACTTTTATAGAGCAGAATGTGTGAAGATGATGAGCTCTATCTATAGAACAGCAAGAAGCACTAGAAGAAAAAAATGAGTTTACAGAAAAAGGAGCTCTAGTTAAGCCATGATCATAATGAAAGCATCTGAAGATAAAACTAGAAACATAGTACATTCATTGGCAATTTATTTATGTAAGACTGGCCCTGCCCTGGACAGTCCTAAGTATCCTAGAAATTGTGTTAAGGATGAATGTCTTAGCTGCACTTCTACCCCAATTATCATCTCAGCACTCTTTAAGCCAATAACACAAAATCACCCTCATAAAGTCCGTCTTGTGGCAGGGCACTTCTGGACATGTTTTCTGCACAGCACTGGCTCCCCATGGCCTGTTGGTAACAGAATTTAAAGTTGAAACTCAGAGCCCATCACATACCTTAACAAAAATTACCTATGACCCATACCTGAACGAAAATGTCCCTACAACATTCTGGACACATGGTCACATAGCTTTTGCTTAAAGACCTCAAAGAGGGTCTACCTCTTGAAGGAACTCTTTCCACTTTTGGAGATAGCTGCATAGGTAACTGTTAGGAAATATACATGCAAAAAATAACAAAAATATAGCCAAATTTATGTAGCACTCCAATGTGTACAAAGGGCTTTACATACGGTAACACATTTGATCTTCACGAGACCCTGAGAGCTAAGTATTACAGATACTGTTATCCTCATTTTAAGATAAGGAAACTGGGATTTAGAGAGGTTAAGTGACTTGTCCATTGTCCTACAACTAGCAGTTTCATGGAAAAGATTCAAACCTAGCTGGACTCCACATGAAGTGTTCTCTCTAGTATAAAAGTATGTACTTTCTAGTATGGAAGTAGATAAGCCCAGAAATCTGTAAAGATTTCTGCAACAAGTTATTTTCTCCAATGTCAACAATGGAACCAGTACATTTGGATCCAAAATATGACAATTCCTAATGTCCCACATATGGAAGTAGAAATGATACTAGAACAAACAAAGACAGGAAGGACAGCTAGACCAAACCAAGTATGTACATCTGTACCTCTGAGGTCCATAGTGTAAACAAGACAATTTTTAGGGCATTTAGGGATATCAATCTCTAAGATTTAGGAGAGCGAAAAATAGCAAACAGTTGGGAAAAGAATCACAGTTATAGCTATTGAGATGACAGCAATAACTAGTGATATCCCTGTTTTCTAATTTCTATAAAATATAAGAATAATTTATACACATATTGAGGGCATTCTTAATGAAAAAGTGACAAGGAAATAGGATTTTGCAAGTGATATTCCACAGTAGACCGTATCTTTACAGGTACACAATTGACTGAAAGGTAAAGAGAATGCAAGATTACACTATTACTTTTTGTTATAAAAATGCATTTGATTTCAGAACAAAATATATTTACAGGCTCTCTTCCAGGAAAATGTCTCCTATGCATGCATGTTAAGATCATAAAAGATTTCCTTGATTGAAGCAACAGCATTCATTTTGTTCAGCAGTCTTCTCATTAATATTAAGTGAAGCATATAATGGGGAAGTTTATGCCCACTGTGACTAAGAAGTGACATCCAAAATAAAGTTCTGCTACTGTTCTTTGCTACTTCCTGAGCAACCCCCAATTACTACTGTCCTATCTGACACCATACTTTATATTTCTCATATGCAATTGCTCTATTAAAATTTGTATTATAGTCTTTCTATATGTTATTTTCCCCAACAGATTGTAAGCCACTTGTAGGCAAGGAGTCTTATTTTACACACACATACACACACACACACACCCCAGCACCTAACAGTACATTTCACATAGTATGTCCCTTAAAAATATTGAATTTTTAAAATGCCCCTATATGTTTTTGTTTTTGGATCAACTATCGATAGAGCCCAGTTCCTGTATATCTTTGTGTGGCTGCAAATTAGAGCCCAAGGTTCTCCTTCCTCAGCCTCCCTGTTCTTGCTTACCCTAGTTCCTACTGTTTGTCAGCGCAGGCCTTCCCCCTAGTGGTTTATTGAGACACTGGCTAGCACGTAAGATCAAAACAACTTGTAGGCGTATAGGACATTCCAAGCCTTTCATTAAAGGGCCTCACCAGTTTAAATGGGGAAAGGAGGAAGAAGGGAAAAAGAAACTGGTTTTGCTCTATAAGGTGGGGGTGGAGGTGGAGGTGTTATTGTTTGTGTACGTCTGGCAGTTATGTCCACCAAACTTTGGAGAAAGGAAAAAGAATGAATATTGCGTATGCATGTGTTTGGAAAGAGGGACCATATAAAGAATACTCTGCCTGCTCAGAAGTAAATTAAACATTGATAAAAGCACTTCCTATGTGTCCAGTCCTTCAGAGGGAGGGGTAAGAAAAGAGTAGAAGATACTCAAATGGAATCATGAAAAGTTAATGCTGCAAAAGACTTTAAAGATCATCTAGTCCAGGGGTGTCAGTGTTAAACACATAACCCAATAGCCACATGCAGCCCATAACACTCCAAAGTACAGCCTGGATCAGATTAAAATTAACAAAAAAAATACAATAAAACATACATAACATTACATTTACAAAGTATGCCCATATGGAGCCCCCAGAGATCCTTATGCAGAGATTAGTGGGGTCCTTTTCTATTTGAGTTTGATGCCACTGATCTAGTCCAAGCTCCTCATTCTACAAATGAAGAACCTGAAGACCTGAGAAGTGAAGGGACTTGCACATGGTGACACAGGTCATTAGTGGTGACATTCAGGACTAGAACTCAGGTGCCTTTCCACTGTTGTTTTCTTTCCATTTTACCGCACTCTCTCAAGGAGTTAACAACCCATTTAAAGAGATAAGATGTGAGCATAGGAAGAGTATTAGTTGGACTGGATGAATATCTGAATTTAGCTCAGATCCAGGAAAGAATTAAAAATTGAGCCCTACCTGAGAGAAGAGTTCGTTGTGTTGTTGCCCCAAGGGACTTGTACAAGTCTCCACTCAACCTCCTTTCTCTTTTTCTTTTAAAATTTTATTCCAAATTTCTTTTTGTGAGCATTTATCATCTCTCTCCCACTCCCCCACCTAATGAACAATTTTTAGAAAAAGAAAAAGCCTTCATAACAAATATGCATACTTCAGCAAAACAATTCCAACACTGACCATGTCCAAAAATGTATGTCCCATTTTACATTTTAAGCCCTTCACCTCTTTGGCAGGAGGTAGATAGCATACTTTATCTTCAGTCCTTCTAGGCCTGTGGTCTATCATTGATTGCATTGATCAGAATTTTAAAGTATTTCAAAAAAATTTTTGTCTAATGTTATATAAATTGTTTTCTTAGTTATACTCATTTCATTCTGCATGACTTCATAGAGATCTTCTTAGTTTCCTTTAAAAATGTCTCTTTTCCTTCCACCTTAGTTTCTAGTTTTCAGCTTCTACCAAAAGAGAAACTATAAATATTTTTGTAAATATATATCTTTTTCCTCTTTGATCTTATATGTAATTTTTGCCAATCCAATGGGTATGAGCTCTGGGTTCAGAGTTGCTTTAATTTGCATTTCTCTGATAGTAATTTGGAGGGCTTTTTTTTTCATATGGTAGTTGATAACTTAGATTTCTTCCTTTGAAAATTGAGTTTTCAGGTGAAAAGGCAATTTTCAGATAAAAAAATCAAATATATCTATAGTTATATGAAAAAAATAGTCTAAATCACTAGGGATTAGAGAAATGTAAATTAAAACAGTTGAGGTACCACTTCACACCTGATAGATTAGCTAACACTAATAGGACAGAAAAAGAGAAATGACAAATGTGGGAAGAAATGTAGAAAAATTGAGACATTAATGCACTGTTGGTGGTTTGGACTGATCCAACCATTCTGGAAAGCAATTTGGAGCAATGTACAAAGAAAGGGCTACAAAACTGTGCAAATCCTTTGACCCAGTAATACTACAACTAAGGCTGTATCCTAAAGGAATTTTTTCAAAAGGGAAAGGACCATATGTACAAAAACATAGCACGCCTTTTTGTGGTGGCAAAGAATTGGAAATTGAAGGAATTTCCATCAATTGGGGAATGGCTGAACAAGTTGTGGGACATGATTGTGATAGAGTACTATTGTGCCATAAGGAATGATAGCAGGATGATTTCAGAAAAACCTGGACTTACTTGAACTGATGCAAAGAAAAGTGAATAGAACCAGGAGAACAGTGTACACAATAACAGCAGTATTGTATGATGATCAACTGTGAATGATTTAGCTGTTCTCAACGATATAAAAATCCAAGACAATTCCAAAAGACTTAGGATGAAAAAGGCTATCCACCCTGAGAAAGAACTGATGGAGTCAAGGCAGATTGAAGCATATTTTCTACTTTTTAAGTAAAATTTTTGTTTGTTTCCTTTCACAATATAACTAATATGGAAATATGTTTTGCATGATTGCATATATATAACCTATAATTCAGCAGTTCTCAACCTGTGGGTTATGTTCAATTTGTAACAATGAAAATACATCCTGCATATCAGATAGATTCATAACAGTAGCAAAATTACAGTTATGAGGTAGCAACAAAAATAATTTTATGGTTGGAGATCACCACAACATGAGGAACTGTATTAAAGGGTTGCGGCATTAGGAAGGTTGAGAACCACTGCTATAATTGCTTACCATCTCAAGAGGAGCGGGGAGAGAAGAGAAGGAAAGAAAATTTGGAACTCAGAACTTTAAAAACTGAATGTTAAAAATTGTTTTTATGTGTTATTGGAAAAAATAATTTAAAAAAAAAGAAAATTTTCCTGTTCATATCCTTTGGCCATTTATGTGCTGGGGAATGGCTCTTATAAATTGGTCTACAAATTGGCTCTTATAAAATGGTCTTATAAATTTAAATCAATTTCTTATATATCTTGGCTATGAGACCTTTATCAGAGAAACTTGCTGTAAAGATCCCTCTTTCCCCCCCCCCCCCCATTACCATTTCTCTTCTAATTTTAACTAGGTTTTTCTGGTATAGAATATTTTTAATTTCATATAATCAAAATTGTCTATTTTATCTTATGTGATGTTCTTTATCACTTGTTTAGCCACAAACTCTTCCCCTTTCCATAGATCTGAAAGGTAATTTCTTCCTTGCTCCTCTAATTAGTTTATTATATCATCCTTTACATCTAAGTCATGTACCCATTTAGAGCTTATCTTGGTATATGGCATGAGATTTTGGTCTATACTCAATTTCTACCAAATGCTTTCCAGTCTTTGTGAAATAGTGAGTCCTTATCCCAGTAACTACAGTCTGTTTATCAAACACTGTGGAACTTTGTTCATTTTCTTCTGTATGTTGGGTATCAAGTTCAACTGATCAACTTATTTTTTAACCAGAACCAAATACTTGGATTAGTGCCATGTATCATAATTTGATATCTGCTATTGAAATGCCTTGTTCCTTCCTTGATGTTATTGATGTTCTTAACCTTTTGTTTGTCCGTAGGAATTTTTTTCTAGCTCTTTTAAATTCTTTGGTTGTTTGATTAGTATGATAATCAGTTAATCAGTAAACATTTATTGAGCATCAGTACTATGTTCCAGGTCTGTTAAGTACTGGAAAAAAGAAGCAAAAGACAGTCCCTAACCTCAAGGACCTTATAGTCTAATGAGAGAAACAGTATGCAAACAAATATATACAAAACAAGTTAAACACAGGATATACAGGAAATGATTAAAAGAGGGAAAACATGGAATTAAGAGGGATTAGAGAAGGCTTCCTTTAGGAAGTGGGAATTTATTTAGGATGTAGAGTAAGCAAAGGAAATCAGTAGTTGGAAGGGAGGAGCATTCCAAGCATAAGGGATATTCAGAGAAAATGCCAGGAGCCAAAAGATGGAGTGTCTTGATTGTGAAACAGCCAGAAGCCCCAGGATTGAATACATAAAGTAATTTAGGTATTATTGTGATTTTTATTATATTGATTCAACCTGGTCATGAGAAATTAATATTTTCCAGTTATTTTAAGTCTATATTTTTGCAAAAAGTGTTATTGAATTCAATAACATTCCTGGATATATCTTGGTAGATACACTTCCAAATAGTTTATAACTCCTGTAGTTATTTTGAGTGGAATTTTTCTTTATAGCACTTCTTGCTGGATCTTATTAATAATATATAGAAGTGCTAATGATTTATGTGATTTGTTTTATATCTCAACTGTTTCAATTGATTTTTTGTTGACTCTTTAGGGTTTTCTAAGTAAATCTCCCTATCTTCTTTAAAAGGCAATAAATTTGTTTCCTTGGTTTTTCTGTGCTCAGTCCTTCATTTTTTCTTTCTTGCTAGCTATAATTAGCATTTCTAGGACTATATTAAACAATAAAGGAGATAATGGGAAGTAAAAAGGGGGGGAAGGAACCAGCATTTATTAAACTACTATATGCCAGACTCTGTGCTAAGAGCTTTTCAAATATTATCTCATTTGATCTTCATAATAATCCTTTGAGGTAGGTGTTATTTGATCCCCATTTTACAGTTGAGAAAACTGAGGCAGTCTGTTAAAGTGACTTGTTTGTGTTCCAAGAGCTAGTGTCTGATGCTGCATTTAAACTTAGGAACTCCTGACTGCAGGCCCAGTGCTCTATCCATTGCACTACCTAGGGTATCCTTGCTTTATTCCCTATCTTACTGAAAAGGCCTCAAATTTTCTCCATTTATTGTATTTTTCCTCTTGGTTTTTAGATAAATATTATTTACTATGCTAAGGAAAGGTACATTTGTTCTTATGCTTTCTAGTATTTTTTTAAAAAAACAAATGAATATCAGATTTTGTTAAGTTTTTCCAGTATATTAATATAATTATTATGTTTTATTACTTGCATTACTTTTACATGATTTGTTATATTTTTAGTTTTTCTTTTGTTGAACCAATTCTACATTCCTGGTAAAAATCCAGTCTGTGTGTGATGGAATACTACTGTTCTACAAGAAATGATGAGCTGACCCCTATGCCAGCCAGATCCCTCTCAGCAAAAAAACCAACTCTCTTCTCTCCTACTTTACTGACATAAATCTTCTACTTTAAGGGTTCTTTTCTCTCCTGCTCTACACCTCAAAACCCCTTACATCATCCTTAATTCTCTCCTTATCTCCAGTCTCAGATGTCCCTTCTCCTAGCTAAGGTCAGCTCCTCTTCTTAAAAACACATTCTTTCCCACTTACTCTAGGAGTTTACTCCTTTTTATCATTATCTTTCTCATCTTCAAAATCTCATTATCTTCTGGCTCCTTCCCAAAGACAAAACAAAACAAAACACAATTCACTTGACCATGCTATTCCTTGAGGCTATTGTTCTAAGGGCATATTCTTTTCTCACCTTCAACTCCCACACATTTCTCAGTCCCTTGCAGTCTGACTTTTTAGATTATCCATGATCTCTTAACTGCTCAATCTGATGGCCTTTTCTTTTTTTTATTATTATTTTTTCTTTTTTATTTATTTTTGATGGCCTTTTCTTAGTTCTCTACCTTGATTTTTCTGAAGCTTTAGACAATTGCTAGCCACTTCTCCTTCTTGATTTTTTTTTTCAGGAGGGAAGGCAGGGCAATTGGGGTTAAGTGACTTGCCCGGATTCACAGGGCTAGTAAGTGTTAAGTGTCTGAGGTGGGATTTGAACTCGGGTCCTCCTGATTCCAGGGCTGGTGCTCTATGAATTTTTTTTTAATGATACTGCTGCCTCTTGGTTCTTTTCCTATCAATTAATAAGCATTTATTAAGGGCCTACTATGTGCCCAGGAACTTTACTAGGTACTAGAGATACTAGTGCAAAGAATTTACATTGTAATGGAGGAGACAAGAACATATAGAAATATATATAGCATATAAGTATATGTGTGTGTCTGTGTATATATATACACATGTGTGTATATGTGTGTGTGTTTATACACACACACACACACACACACACACAACACAGTTAATACTAGGTAGTTTGGAAGGGAGGGTCCTGGCAGTTGTGGAAACCAGAAAAGGCTTCATTAAGCAGATGGTGCTAAAGGAAGAAAGGGACTTCAGGAGGTGGAGGAAAGGAAGGAGGGAGGGAATGCATTCTAGGTGTGTGTGGGGGAGGTGACCACTGCTAGAAGATGGAGTGCTTGTGTTTGAGAAACAGGAAGAAGGTTGGGATCACAGAGTAAACAAGATGAGTAATGCCCAAGGAGGTTAAGAACACCTGACTTGGGGACCAGGTTGTAAAATGGCTTTCCTCAATTTCTTTTACTGAATCTTCATCCATTTTCAGTCCTCTAACTATTGGTGGCCTCCCACCCCCCAAGGCCCTCTGCTTCATTCACTGTATTCTCTCCTGTAGTGATCTTGATGGGGATAGGATTTGAACCCCCAAAAAGGAAAAGACCGTCTTTGGGATCTGGACTCCCAAAAGGAAAAGCCCCTGGACTTTTCCTCATGGCTCAAGTCTCTAGCGTTCACCTGGGGAAATCAACCCTTCTCAATTAATTAGCTGCCCTTTCACTGTCTGCACCTGGCACCACCCTAGACCACTACTCCCTTACTTTCATCTAGACCCCTTCTCGGTTCTCTCCGTCTTCTTTATGAAAAAGATCCATCTTGCCTCCGTGAATGTGCTTAGATTCCTGGAGTGTAGCGAATGCTTAGATTCCTTAGGAGTCTGACCAATATGGCAGATTTTTAGGGTTAGGCCCACCTTCTCTTGGTATCCTAATAAACCTTATCTTTGGCTGAAAGAAAGCTTGGGTCGAATTCATTTGGGCAGGACCCACATGTCGCTATTTTGGGGTCCCTGCACCCCTAAACCTCAACAATCTCATCAGCTCCCTAGGGTTCAATTATTATCTTTTTGTAGGTGACATACATGTATATATGTACATATATGTATATACACATATAATATGTCTCCCAAATCTCTTTCCTGAGTGCTATATTGCCAAATGCATGCTCTGCTAGATACCTTCACCTGGATGTTCCATGTGGAACTCATTTCCACCCCCACCCCCTCCAAAAAAAATATGTTCTTCCAAACTTTCCTCTTTGTGGTGATGGCACCACTCTTCCCCTCTCCTAGGTCTGCAGCCACCTCAGAGTCATTCCTTTCCCTCATCCCCCATATGTAATCATTTGCTAAATCTTGTTAATTCTGTCTCTGCAGCATCTCTCACATCCAGTCTGTTCTCTCTACTTATTCAGCTACCACACTAGGTTTTCATCATTTCTCACAAGAACCTCCTAACCAGTATCACTGATTCCAATTTCTCCATTTTCTAATCCATCCTATTTAATTACCAAAATAATTTACCTAAAGCATAGGTTTCCTTGTTTTAACATTTTTCAGTGGTTTCCAGTTGTATTTGTATAAAATACAAACCCCTCATTTAAAGCCCTCCACCACTTTCCTTCAACCCAACTCTCCAAATTTAATTCTTTTTCATGGCCTCTGTGTTACAGCTAGACTGGTCTGCCAGCTTTTCCCTTAATTAGGCATTATAGCTCTCACATTAGTTAATTTAAATAAGCCGAGCCATGGACCCTACTCCCACCCAGTGCACTTCTTCCATACCGCCACTTCTCAGAATGTTTATCTTAATTCACTGGTGACACCTCCATCAGAAGCCTTTCCTGATTTCTCCCGGTGTCTACTTCCTCAGATTACCTTTTCCTCAGATTCATTGATATATGTGTTATATATTTCCCATAGAATTATAAGCTCCTTGATGGTAGCTATTGTACCCTGTTTTCAGCTTTATAACCCTAAGCCCTGAAGCACTGCTTTTCACATAGTAGGGGGAGGGAAGGGAATAAGCATTTATGTAGGGTGACAATGTGCCACAAGCTTTACCTATTTATCTTATTTAATCCTTACAACAGCCAAGAAAGTAGGTGCTATTATTATCCCCATCTTACAGCTGAGGAAACTGAAGCAAACAGATTAAGTGACTTGTCCAGGGTCACACAGGAAGTGTCTGAGGCCAGATTTGACATAAAAACATCCTGACTCCAGGCCCAGCACTTTATTTACTGCACCGCTTAGATGCCCCATATTTAATAAATGTTAATAAATGGTGCTTAATAAATGTTGGTTAAGTTGTTAAGTTCTCTTAGGTAACTCTCAGAGGGCAGAGTCAGAATTTATTTGACTTATTAAAGCAGCACACATAAGAGCTAGGGGTTAATGAATGCAGGGGAAGGAAGGAAACACGCCTTTCTATTTCTATAACCTCTACAAGGTGCCAGGTAGTGTGCTAAGTGCTTTATAAGTATTATCTTACTTGATCCTCACAACTTTCCACCAGTAGAGGGAGGAAAGGGAATAAGCATCTATATCGAGCCTACTATGTGCCAGGTACTGTGCCAAGCACTTTACAAATATTATCTTGTTTAATCCTTACAACAACTGGAGGAGGTAGGTGCTACTCCCCCATTTTACAGTTGAGGAAACTGAGGCAGATATTGGTCAAATGACTTGCCCAGTAGCATATAAATAATAAGTATCTGAGGATAGATGTTAGGTCTAACTGGTTCCAGGCCCAGAACTCTATCCACTGCACCAATTAGCTTCCTAATGAAGAAGGTGATCACTCCTTAGAGGAGCCACTAGTATGGTGGAAATAGACTGGGAGTTAGGAGTCCTGGGTGGTCTCAGACCAAGAGGTGGGCTCATAAATGTTTAACAGCCTTTAGGGAGAAAAATGTAAGTATTCTTTTAAATGAGTAATTATTATTTTCTCCATCACTTAAGTCTAGCCAACCAGTAAAACAATACCCAAAACCCTGATTTGTGCTGTGTGTCAATTTTTGAGGTGTAAATGATGACACTGAAAATTTAACAATCTTCCTTCCTAAGATCCTGTAGGAGCTGACTCCAGTACACCCCTGTTACACAGCCTCCATTCTTTCATCTGGAAAGTAAGAGGATGGAACTAGATGATATCTAAGGTTTCTTCCAGCTTTAAAGTCTAAAATGATCCTAAATAACATGATACATTGTGGGAGGAGGAGACACCAAAGGGCAAGCAGGCCACAGAAAGACCTAGAACAAGCTCACTTCAGAAGAGCAAACCCCAAAGGAAAATTGGTCACTTTCGCTATAAGCATTCTTGGGCAGTAGAGGGCTCCATATCCTCATTATCTTTCCATAATTGAAAAACCAGAAGGAAAAGGTGGGGGATAGGATGTCTTCAGAGACTAGATTCTTTGTTGCCATTGTGTTGATGTCCTGATCCAGTAGAATGGCTACCCTTATTCTAATGCTTGGTTGAAACTTCTTGGTTGTGATACTGGGAAAATGAACCACAGGTGAGAAAAATGGAGACTCAGAAATGGACAGGGACCTGCACAAGATTTGGGGAAATTCTAGACTGGAAACCATTTCTTATACCCCTGTCTTTACCTTCAACCTTCTCTTTTTTTCTTTGGGGGCTCACTAGTAGATAGAAATGATATCTTTTCTCTCTAAGCCACTTCTTCCCAACGTCCCTCTCAGCAGAGGACCTTACCTCACACTTGACCAAGAAAATTCATTCTATAGTGAGCTCACTGCTTTCCTGAATTTTAGGTAGGCAGAAAAGGAGAGGCATGCCAGGAGTTGAGAACAATGTGAACAAATGTGCAGAAGCAGGGAAAGGTACAGCATGTTTTAGGATCAGTAGAAGAGCCTGGATAAATGGGAAAGTTTAGTAGGATATAAGATTTGGAAGGAAGATGAAAGTAAAATTGTGGAAGGGCTTGAAAACTTTAGACAGTAGAAAGGTCACTGAAATTTTCTTAGAAGAGAAATGGTGAGTAGTGTTTTAGAGAAATTAATCTCCCCCCCCAAAAAAGCAAAAAATAAAAAAGAAAGCAAAATTGATCTTGTGATAGTGTGCAGGATGGATTGGAATAATCTGTAGGTCCCTGATATAGAAGGATGGAAATGTGGCCCAAGGTAAAATCTTGGCAGAAAACTTTAGTGGGTCTTGATCTTCTTCCCTGGGCTATTTTTTCCATTCCATCTCTGAGAGTCAGTTTTCTTTCTTTCTTTTTTTGCTTTTTTTTTGGAGGGGGGAAGGCAAGGCAATTGGGGTTAAGTGACTTGTTCAAGGTCACATGGCTAGTTAAGTGTTAAGTGTCTTAGGCTGGATTTGAACTCAGGTCCTCCTGACTCCAGAGTTAGTGCTCTATTCACTGCACCACCTAGCCATCCCTGAGAGTCAGTTTTCAGGAAAGAAACCTTTTTCCAGCCACCTATAGTCACTAACTGGCCTAGACTAATCAGAAATACCAACCAGGATTCTGGAGGGTAGAAAAAGCAAACGGGATATCTTAACCAGAGTGGAGCATCCATGATGGTTTTAGGGGGTCCATGAACTTTGATGGGAAAATATCTCTATATCCATCTATCCTTTCCACCAACTTCCAACTGAAATATTTTCCTTCACTTATTTACAAACATTATTCTGATAAGGAATCAGACTGTCAAAGGGGTCCACAACATAAAAAAGGTTAAGAATCTCCGCTCTGGATTCAGAGATCTGAATCCTGGAGGCCAGATTATTAAGGAAAAAAACGAGTCGCCTATGAGCTCCAGGGATGGTGGGAGAGAGTGGGGGGGAGGAGGGACGGGAGGAAGTGTCAGTGTATTTCTCTACCAACCACTTTTCAGCACCCTTGTGAGTCCTCTAGAAAGCCACAATACCATGAGGCTAAAAGAGTTTATTAGTTCCCTAGGAAGACAATGTGAGTAAGTGGGAGAAAGACTTGGGCCACTAAGAATCCTTTGTAATTACCTCCCTTTGTTCTTTCTCTACCTCTTCCTTACCTGGAATATCACGAGTACAGGTTTAGGTATTCTATATATTCTTGGGCAAATCATTTCACTTTTTCCTTGTAAGAAGTATAATTTGTAAAATGAGGATAATGATAATAACTCCCATGCATAGTCTTTCTTTCCTCTTCAAGGAAAGACCTGCCCTCGTACTAGGAGACAACATACATATTGATGTTCACTGAAATACCCTAACCTCCTAGTTCTTCAGTTTGCACATTTCTCATGACCTCCACCTATCCTCAGCCACACACAGAAATGGTCATACCCTTAAGCTTACCATCACCCCAAGTGTCACACTTTCATGTTCATGAACTCTGACACTCCTATTATTTATTATTATTTCTTAATCTTGTCATTCCACCTCTTCCTCTGCCTTGCAACTCTTAACACTATTCTTCATTCAAGCCCTTCACCACCCCTCAGTTCTCTCCCAGGACATTATCCCTGTACTGGCTACACTCTACTCCCTTCCCTGTGGTGATCCTTTGGTGAATCTGTTCAGCTCTTTACTGTCCTCTTTTCTTGAAGCCTTTCCCGCAAATCCTGTTGAAGATCTTACACTATCAAGCATCAACCTTGATCTCCTTTTTCCCCTGGACCATCAGGTACTTTCATTCCTACTCATGTGCTACTAAACTAAACTGGAGAAAATCATGAGCTGTGCTGACCTTTTCTACTACAATTTTATTACATAATCTCAACTGGTCCCTCACTGCAGCAAGGCAGTCCTTTTAAAATTGATTCACTATCCCACTTAACACAGTACCTTTTCCAAACCTTTCCATTTCTTCTCAGAGCTCCCATGGTCACTGCCCCCTGCCACACTATACCCTCTCAGCTGAGAACATTGACTCCCATTTCACTGAAAAAAAAATGGAAGCCACTCCCCAAGAGCTTCTACTTTTCCCCTTCTCTTTACCTCGCATTACTTAGATGTCTTCCACCACTGTCTCCTCCTTTTCCCCTATCTTATGTGAAGAGGTGGCCCTTCTTGTCAAGGCCAAACACCTTCGATCATTCATCAAAGAATGATCCCATTCTTTCCCATTTTTTCCAGAAACTGCCCCCTCTATTATCTCTACTCTTTCACTAATTTTCAATCTCTGTCTACTGGCTGCTCCTCAGCAGCCTACAAACATGGCCATATCTTCCTGAAGCACGAGTGTGACCGTGTTTTACACACACACACACACACACACACACACACACACACACATGCCCCATTTGCTAAATTATAGTGTTCCCTATTCTAAGATCAAATATAAAATCTTCTATTTGACTTTTAAAATCCTTAAAAACCTGGCCCCAGCTACCTTTCCAATCTTCTTAACACCTTACTCTACTCCATGTACTGTAAGATCCAGTGATAACTGGCTTCCTTGCTTTTCCTCTCATAAGACACTCCATCTCCTGACTCAAGGAATTTTCACCAGCTTTCCCCCATCTTGGGATTTTCTGCTTCTTTCTGCCTCCTAGGTTCCATCTCCTACAAGAAACCTTTCCTAATCCACCTAAATGTTAGGGCTTTGCCTCTGAGATTATGTCCAGTTTTCCTCTGTATATCTTGTTTTATGTATGTGTTTGTATGTTTCTTTTCCCCCTTTGACCATTAGCTCCTTGAGAGGAAAAATTGTTTTTTTACTTTTCTTTGTATCCATAGCTCCTGGCACAGAGTAGATATTTTTAAAATGCTTACTGACTTTTTTACCTGGTGTTTTATGGCTTACAAGGCTTTTCCTCACAACAGTTCTAAGAGTTGAGTCGTGCACATATTATCAGTTTTATAGGTGAGGAAACTGAGGTTCAAATGGATTATTTCTCCCCCATGTTCACATAGCTAGTAATACTGAACTTTCACCCAGCGTTTTTAATTCCAAATCCAAGACTCTTTCCACTAAATCATACCACAGTCAAGCTATGAGGATCCAATGTATCAAAGCTTTGTGGGCATGGTCTTACCTCCTTCTCTCATTTTCTTCTTCAAAGTACCAGGTTATAAGATCTTATGAGCACAGGTTTAAAGCTAAAAGGGACATTAGAAAGCATCTAATCCAACTTGCTCATTTTTACAAATGAGGAAAGTGACACCCAGAGAGGGTGCCCAAAGTCTACACAAGGTGGTAAATGGCTAAGCTTCCATGACTTTTGTCTCTAAGTCCAAGTTCTTTTAGGTGCAACCTTTTGCCTCTCTTGAGTGTAGACAAAGGCTACACTATTACAGATATGAAGATTAATTCAAATACTCAAATGGATCTATAAAAATATAGGAATTTCCTCCACTGATAACAACTGCAACCCTTCTATGTCTACCTATCCTTGTACATGTCCTCTCGAAAGTTTGCTATAGTGAGTCCACCTAGTACTCTGGAGGCCTTCCTCACTTCTTGCTAATATTTCTAGGGTACCAATGGAGTACTTGGCTCCCCACCAATTATCCCTTTTTCTATGTGACCAATATACCTTCTCTTCCTATCATACAGCTCTGATATTTTTTTTAACTCCTTTTCTTCTTCAAGGTTCCTTGTTGGTTATTTGTTCTAACAAATAGACTCTAGCCTATTTATACCCACCATGTTCTACTTCATTGTTTTCTGTGTAACATTCATTTTTAGTCCTTTGGAGTCAGTTATATTCTGTGCCTTGACACTACCATATAGCAACATCAGCAGAATATTACTATTGAAAAGATGGACCTTTGCTTTCATGGGAAGCTTGTAAAGTAGCCTGGCAATGTCCAAGTCCATCCTCCTTCTGTTCAACTCTGTAGCCAGTTTGTTAAGCTATACTGTCCAATTTACATACTGTTAAGCTCTATAGGGTGTCCATCCAAATGCATGTTGAAATCTGGACAACAGATATTTCTTTATCCACTTAGCTTTTCCTATGTGTATGGACAGTTCAGACTCTGAGTGATTACAGATCTCTTCCAGAAAGCTCTAAAATGTTAGCATATTTTTGTCTTGATGTAGTTAGTACAATGTCATCTACTTACATGAACATCTAGAGAACCTCATCACCCACAGGGAATCTCTCTTTAACCTAGACCACACTGGGTTTCTTCTATCATAGTGGTATTCATCACAATGGCATTTGCCTTTGGTGAGTATACATCTCCCAGTTTTATAATTTCTCTTATGTTTATTATTAGAGGGTCATTAAAAAGTGTTATTTCTGTTTTGTCTTCCAAGGAATCTTGAATGATTTTGATATATGAATATATATCGTAAGAACCTGTTGAGGTGGTATCAAATGAAATTTTTTTGTAATCAGATACTAAACAGTAGGATTTTATATTTTCTACATCTTTCAGGCATCTTGTGAAATAATAACAGCTAATATTTATATACTGCCTACTATGTGCCAGCTATGATGCTAGACACTTTTCTAATGTTATCTTTTTTGATTCTCACAAACCTTCAAAATAGGTGATATTATCCCCATTTTACATATGAGGAAATGGAGGCAAAAAGAAGTTAAATCTCTGAGGTACCACCTCACACCTATCAAAGTGGTTAATATGATAAAAAAAGGAAAATGTTGGATGCTGGAAGGGATGTGGGAAAACCGGGACACTAATGCACTGTTGGTAGAATTGTGAAGTGATCCAAGGAATCACAATTGTCATTCTGGAGGACAATTTGGAACTGTGTCCAAAGGGTTATAAAACTGTGCATACCCTTTGATCCAGCAATATCATTGCTAGTTCTCTATCCCAAAGACGTCCAGAAAAAGGGGAAATGACCTGTGTGTACAAAAATATTTATAGCGGCTCTTTTTGTGGTGGCTAAGAATTGGAAATCAAAGGAATGTGTATCAATTAGGGAATGGCAAAATAATGTAATGGAATATTATTGTGGTAAGAAATGACAAGCAGGATGATTCCAGAAAAAAGAAAGACCTACATGAACTGATACATAGTGAAGTGAATAGAACCAGAACATTGTACACAGTAACAGCAATATTGTTTGATGAAGAACTGTGAATGACTTACTTATTCTCAGCAATACAATCCCAAAGGACTAATGATAAAGCATCCTAATTGCCTCCAGAGAAAAAACTGATATTGACTGAATACAGACTGAAGCATGCTATTTTTCGCTTTCTTTCATTTTTTTTGAGTCTATATGTACAAAATGACTAACATAGAAATGTTTTGCATAATTGCACATGTATAGCCATCTTACCATCTCAGGGAGGGAGGCAGGGAGAAATAGAATTTGGAACTCAAAACTTTAAATTTTTTTTTTAAAAAGAAGTTAAATGACTTGTCCAGGGCCTCACAGTCTGAGTCTGGATTTGACCTTAAGTATCTTCCTGACTCTAGGCCTAGTGCTCTATCTCCTGTGCCACTTAGCTGCCCTATGATAATGGGCGAATCATATAGATGTGGTCCATTGTTGAATAAAGCTGAAAAAGACCGTTCCCTTCTAATAACCTTAATTAACAATGCCCTCAATTCATGTGTAGGTTATTCTTATAAAGATTTCTGTGTAGGCGGGAGTTTAGGCATATAGGTAGTTAGTGATATTCTTCAGTCACCTTTTTTTCATTTGTGTCTGAAATTTTTTTCCATGCTTTTCATGACTTCTTCAGATACCTTGGATATCAGTCCAGCAGTCTCATAATTATATCACTTCTAGCAGTGATGTTCTCTGTATGCTGCACTTGATGCAATCCAGTTGTTTCCCCCCATTTGTTCTCTTTAGTACCATTTCCACCTCTATAAGCACATCCAAAACTGTGATATTAGGGTCTAAATGTAGACTGTCCTTGGGGGAGAAAAGAGTTGGATAAATGGTTGTGCCAATCTTTTCCTTTTACCCTTTTTGTAGCCCTCCTTCTATTTTTGTCCTTGAATACCCTTGCAATGACATTAATTAGTTGACTATCTTGCCATGTTTTCTTTAAACTAGTTTTACCCTCTACTATTTATCATTATCAGACTGCTTATAGTCATCCATCATTCTTCTTTGTAAGATTTGACAAACAGGTTAAGAGTATGACCCTGTGCTGCCTTTGGCAGCCGTTTCTCTCCATTTGGCATTCGTACACCAGGTGGTTGTTGATGAAAGTGTTTCCTCAGTACTTCTGGACACCTTGTCGTGGCAGTTAATTTATACTAATAAGTTTAACCAATGGATAAAATTATCACAGTCGACGCCAATGTCATTTTTGTTGTTTATTTCCCATTTTTGATATTTAGTTACTTGCTTAAAAAGCTCAGAGTTGTTTAATTTGTACTTTGTATCTTTTTCTCATTGCTATTCTCTCTCCTTCCTAATCTCTCCCTCTTAGAAACCCTGGCTCCATTCAAGCCCTAACATCTTCTCCAAGTGGCCTTTCCTGGTCCTCCTTTCTGCCTCCCCCAGCTGGTGGTAGTCTGTGATCCCATCCTATTTTATAGGAATAATAAAACCCCCTATTTCAGAGGGTTGTTAAGAGGATCAAATGGGATGTTTGTAAGTCATTATATACATTTGAGCTATCATTATTATTGTTACATAAGATTATCTTCTATCTACTTTTTTATCATGTATGTTCTGATTTATTAATTTTTGAGGGGAAGGCAATCAGGGTTAAGTGACTTGTCTAGGGGGTCACACAGTTAAGTGTCTGAGGCTGCATTTTAACTCAGGTCTTCCTGATTCAAAGTCTGGCACTCTATCCACTGCCATGTAGCTCCCTAGGAAGTATACTAGGTTCAAATTCCATCCTATATACTTACTAGTTACATGATCGTGGGCAAGTCTTCTATCTTCTCTCAGCCTCAGTTCCCTCATCTGTAAAATTAGGGAGTTTGGACTTAATTATCTCTAAAGTCCCTTCCAACTCTAAATCTATGATCCTATTTCATTTTATAGGAATAATAGAGGCACTTACCTCTGAGGATTTCCATGAAGATCAGATGGAATATTTGTCAAGTACTGTATACATTTGAGTTATTACTATTATTATCCCTGGATTTTTCCTGTTATTTTCTTATCCCTACAGATGGTGTCTACTGTTGGAAAACCATCCCAGCTAAGCATGAAGAAGCTTATCATCAGTAGGGTGACCACTAGGTGATGGCTTTTCTTGGGCTATGACAAGCCATGAAATGAAGAAAAATACAAAATTGCCTTTTGAGCCCTTAGATAGCCAGCTATCTTCTGCTTCCACAGTTTTTTGTTTTTTTGTTCTAGATATAGTATTTTCATTGTTGGATGGAGCTTTCTGGAAAGGAAACTCCCTGTACAAAATGCAGATTGGCAGCTATTCCACAGTTTTATATAGTGTTTGAGAGTTGCCTGGGGTGCTAAGAAATTAGGTGATTTGCCCAGGGTTACACAAACAGCATGGATATGTCATCAGAGACGGCATTTGAACCCAAGTCTTTCAGAATGTAGGCAAGCTTCTTATCCTGTGTGCCACAATGTGTCTGATGGTGAAGTGGGAGAGAAAGGGAAAATCACACAGTTTTTAGATCTATAAACATGAGTTTTAAGTGTGCATACTACCAATGTGAGATCCTTGCCCAGTGAGTCAACTATTCCTATTAAACCAACAAATCTTATTAAAACATCTAACGTTTTCACTACAAATGGATCTTAAAGAGGTGAGGAAGTTGTAGTCAGGGGCAGCTAGGTGGTGCAGTGAATGCAGCACCTGCCCTGGAGTCAGGAGGACCTGGGTTCAAATCTTGCCTCAGACATTTAATACTTGCTAGCTGTGTGACCTTGGGCAAGTCACTTAACTCCAATTGCCATGCCCTCCCCCCTCCAAAAAGCAAAAAAAAAAAAAGAGAGAGAGAGAGAGAGAGAGAGAGAGAGAGAGAGAAGAAATGAAAGCCAAAGGCTTATATTCTACACAGAAACCTCAATCCTAAATGTCATAAATACTATCTTCAAGAGAGGTAGAAAGGGGCGGCTAGATGGCCCAGTGAAGCGAGCACCGGCCCTGGAGTCAGGAGGACCTGAGTTCAAATCTGGCCTCAGACACTTGACACACTTGCTAACCATGTGACCTTGGGCAAGTCACTTAACTCCAAATGTCCTCTAAAAAGCAAAAAAAAAAAAAAGTAGAAAAGTTCTAGGAGTGGCAAACACCAAACAACATCATAACACAGAATTAACTGTCATTAAACACCCAGGAAATGAGTGGTTGCTAATGTGGGAATCATTTCCAAATGATTGGACCATTGCTCCATTGTTGTTAGAATAAAAATCAAAACCAGCTCAAAAAGAAGATAAAGATCAGAAGATATAACATACAATTAAAACAGCTTCAGTCTGACCTGTTAAAAACAAGCTAGTGAAACTGATAAATTCTTTTTAAAAAAAGAAAGGAAAACACATTACAGATGATAATTTCCTACATGTTAACCTAACAAAAACCACAGTCAGAAAGCCAGGATAGCCTAGGAACTAGCTCAGTCTACAAACACTTGATCTTCTTTCACAGGGAGGGAAATGACAGCAAAGGGCAGTACCTGTTTAGAGTGTTAAACTCATTGTGAAGCGTCATGGAGAATGATGCTGGAAGTTTGTCTGTAATGTTGCCCCATGAAACAGCAAGTGGAAGGAAAACTGGGTTTTCAGAAAACTTACTGTGAGACCCAATTAAGTGAGATCATCCTGAAAAC